>CAHIKZ030002666.1:3710000-3752500 GCA_903632075.3 Acanthosepion pharaonis
TGTATGAGTTTGAATAGAGTCAAACGCTGTACTAATCAGGAAACACCCTACTATACGATCTCCAGCTTAATCTCCCGACAAAAATTGTATGAAAAAAACATAAAGGCATTTCGGTGGAATGTGAAAATAATCATGAAAGAAGCGTTTGAGTAGAAACTCTAAAATTCATAGGTTATTGCATATTTGAAGAGAAATTGTCACTTAGCACTTCCGTTACAACAACGACTGAATGAAAGCATATTGAATGAAGACTAAATAATTTTTAGAATATTTATAATTAAAAGAATAACTTGAAAAGAATAGGATCTAAAATTTATTTGTCTCTTTTCCTTTTAACGGTTAACAATTACCTTTGAACTTATATATTTGGTCTTTTAGCCCAATCCTTGTTGTTATAACAATGTTTCGGTTGTTGTGCACTTCGCCCTACAATATTTGAATTTATTTGGCAAAGATACCATAAAAAAATTCTGACACCAAGCAGTTACAATGAACAATATCATAAAATTGGACTGTCTATTCACTGGGAAATATGTTAGATTTGTAGTTCTATACATGCAGAATAATGATACGAACATCACCGTGAAGTAGTGATACAAAGAAATAAAATAACTATTTTTGAGATTTTACTCTTCATACTGACTCACACAGAAACGAACATAGAGCAGACAAAGTGATAAAAAAAATAAAAAAATATTAGCAATTATCAAGTCCAAATAAGGTAAGAATATAAATAGTGTAAATACTGTGAAAGCCTTAAAATATTTTAAGGGGCGTTGTTTTTTTGTGAGAGTGCAACCATTATTATCCGTGGCAAAGAGTATTTATTACATAGAGTAACAGGAATGTGTGTGTTTGTACTTCAAAGTCAATACCAATCGACTGAAGTAACAATTCACTATGACCTGTATTAAAACAAAAGCAAATATATTGATATTTACACAGACACATCAGTGCATAGACGCACAAATAATCGATTGCTGTTTCAATGATGGCAAACACTGGCGTTCTGCGAGTGTTTACCATCATCGAAACGTCATAATTCAGTTTATTCTGTCGTCAGCTGTTTGAAGGCTTGTTAACGAACATCCCCTACTCCGTTATCCATTTATTTCAACTACAGTGCTTGTGAAGTTTCTCTATGTGTGTTTGATTTACATGACGGGTGTTTTCAAAACAGGAGGGGTTTATTTAGTATGCCGTGCTCGGGTTATTTCAACTATCAAAATATTTGTAAACAGTTCGTCAGTTTTAAAGGCTCGCTAGTGAAGGGAGTAAGAGGGTCTGGCGAAGCCAAAACTTCACCCACCACCCACACTGTCCAAGCCACTAGCAGCTTAATTCCAATGTCAAATATGACGATACCGATGGACTTAGAGACCTCGAGAGAGTTTCTCATCTCTGATGTACCTTTGTCTTTGGAGGGAATGTGGCGGCGCGATTCGGAGCAAGGGAAAGAACAGAGGCAATGGGAAATAAAGTCCCTGGAAGAGCGAAAAGGAAGGGCCGTCTTCGCGCAGATGGTCGGCCGAAATGTCCGATTCTTAAGGTGATCAACGAACGATCTCTGCATTTATTTGGTTCTCCTCTTTAAAGTAGTATAGCTTAGTCTTATTTTCCGTTCCCTCTTTCTGATTTCCCTTTCACATCTTTGCTTTAGTTTCGTTCAGTCTTTCTTCTTTTTTCTTTCCATTCATTTCGAGAATATTTCTCTCATTTTCATCTCTGTTAAATGATTTACTTTCCTTTTCTCTACATAGATGTTTCCTCCACACACAAAATTCCAAATAAACACACCCATTCACAGAATGAATAATGGCATATAGGAATTTAAATATACTTGTGTCAATAAATATGAGACTTTGAAACAATGAAATGTAGAAATGGTGTGACATTCTTCTTAAAATTTTAACTCTAAATATTTACGTAAAATGAAAAAGAAAACTAATTTATTTTCTTTCTTTCTTTCTTTTTTTCTTTCTTTCTTTCTTTCTTGTATCCCACACATGTCTCGATACTTTATAAGTTTTGCCTTATATGACACTGGGTTAAAAAATCAAAGTATTCTATTATACTGAAATTCATACATGGAAAATGATCGGTGCTTGTTAACCAGCACAGTAAATTTTTATGCCAGTTGGTTGTCTTTTAGACATAGCTATTTTACTGGGTTATTTAATCGAACTTCAAGTGGAGCACGAAAAAGATTGAACTTTCTATTTTCTGTTAATGTTGAAACAGAATAGCCACTGCAAACATTATACATAACATAAGGAAGCGACGTTTGAAATATCTGGGACGGATAATGAGGAACGATAGCTTGGAAAGGAGACTTGTGTAAATTTATGGCAGGGCCGTATTTAAGAGAGAGAGCAAAAAGATAAAATTTACTAAGACATATACAATACAATATACATGTACATTTACAATACATATTTCTAAAGGAAAATGTATTGTACACAAGATCGCAACGTCTTTATTTCTTCAAGCGTTGTGATCTTCTCTACACTACATAGCACATTCCTCCTCATCACAATAAGGAGAAAAAACAATCTTACAGACAGACAGACAAACAGCTGGATATATATATATATATATATATATATATATATATATATATATAGATAGATAGATAGATAGATAGATAGATAGGAGAACTGTTTCAGTACAATTATTTTTATCCAACTGTCATTTGTTATTTCACATCGACTGAGGTTAAAATATTTTCGTATGACCAATAACAAACATAAGGACGTCAAATATTTTCATTTATGCGCAGTGACTCGCCAACTTATGCGAAAAAAGATTGTCAATGCAAATACGCACGTCGGATTGGAGTCATCTTTGGATGTTGATCGACGTATGTAGGACATTCGGACAGAATCTTCAAATATGATTTTATTTACGTTGAGAAAAAAAAATGGAACAGACAGGCTACCTTAAACAATATCCATTGTCCTCTAAACTTCTCGGCAAAATGTGGATTCGTGATTTTCTCTATTTTTCTTCCACTGGGAAACCTTCTGTTTTCACTCAATTTGCCACTATTTTTCATCACTATTTTTTGATACATTCTCTTAATCTCTATCTCCGGTAATGTTGCACAAGTTATCGACTAGGTGGATATTTTCGTTTCTTCAGACGCCACCTTGCCAGAGTGACAGCAATTTTCTAAAAGGGTCTAAAAAGATGATTGGGCTCCATTACTTGCATATAGCCTACTTGCGGCTGCCATCTTTAATCCCATAGCAAAAACAATATGTCTGAACAAAAACACGCGCACAAATACACACACAGCATATTGCACATAAAGGGTGAGATGGGTAAATTGTCGTCTAAATGGAACAAAAATGAAATCAATAACGACGTCTCATTTTAACAGATATATTTAAAACAATTACACAGAAATATCTTGAAATGTATTCAATAAAATCGCCCTAGACTTCAACTACGGCCTTTAAACGACTTCGGATTCTCCTGCAACTCTTCTGGATAGACTCCCTCTTTAAGTTGGTTATTACTGTCATAATCCTTGCCTACAGTTCATATTTAGTGTTTCACGGAGTTTTATTGTTCCGTCCCTCAAGTAATCACCACATATATTAACCAAGGGGGTTGAGGTCTGGGGGAGTGTTAGATGGCCAGATGGAAGGAGTGATGTGGTCGCAGAAATTGTATGGCGGCCATGATTAGAAACTTCTACTTGTGTGGCATGTTGCCGATTCCTGTTGCCAGAGAGTGGGTCTTTCAGTAGCAATCCAGTTGACCTAAAGAAGCACTAACACCTCAAGGCCCTTGAGGTGTGCATACGTGTAGTTTCTGTCTGAGACCCTGTGAGGAGGTGAATGGAGTCATAAATTTGACATTGATAGTTATCCCTCCAAACACAGTGATGTTGTCTGGATATATCATTCAACTCTTTCCGAATCCTCTGCACTGTCCTCAGATTGACACCCAAATACACCGAAATATTTGTATTGGATCTTCCGGCGCGAATACCTATCAGTACAGCATGCTGTTTACAAATTCTTGCAGACTGAATTGTGTCATGGTGGTCTTTTTTCTCATAGACAGTTCCTAACTGACTCTATTATACTGTGCAGTCGACAAAATCAAAAACAAACCATGCGAATGTGCAAAATGAAAAAATATAAAATACACAGAGTTTACACATAGCACCCTTTATATGCGTACATACACATATAGGGGCACTACGAATTGTAATGGTTAGCAAGCTTGTCCCTCTAGATCAATTAGAAATGAATAGTGAGTTCGATCCTCATGGGGTGCACCATACTTTAGACCTTGTACCATATCTAAGCTGCGCATAGACAATCGCCATACATACACATATGGACAATTATATGCGGGGGAGTCGTAATATATTTTCATTATTTTTACTAATCATTTCGCATTTCATTTAATAAAATCTATTTAATTAATTTTAAAATGTAACTCTCTTCTCTGGTAACTTAAGCGTAATACTAGATTTGCGGTAAAATCTCATAATTTGAAAGTTGCAATTGCTGGTTTTAACTGTTGGTTTTAGCAGTTATTTTTCTCGCATTTCACGCTTGTAGAACTCTTTCCCGTGTACTTGCTTTCGATCGTTATCTGCTATCTTCTGAAGTTCTACTTTTTTATTGATATTGTTCCTTAATAGTGCTTTTGGTTTTCTTATAAAAATTCGCAGAAATTTCCCTGTCTTATTGGCTTTGTTGCTTTTCTTGTAGTGAAATGATTAAAAGAAATCAAAATTAGAAAGAGCTAATATTATTATCACCATGCTTGTCTTTCAGGCTTGTACTTTTTTTCTTTGCATTTCATCAGTATATCCAGAAATGTTTCCGAAATCCATATCCGGATGCGCAGAGTCTAGAGCAGTGTGGGCATCCTCCACACGTTTTATATCACCTCATATTATTATGATATTTTGCAATTAGTAACAATATCTTTTGCTTCCATATTAGTTCCGCCATTATTTGGTTATAAACAAGATCATAAAAATCGCTCGATTTCAGTTATTCACGCTGTTAGCACTAAGGCTAAAAATCTTTTTAAAAATGCTGTCATAAATTTATTAAATATTCATTAATTATTGAAATCATTTCTAAAACCTAATGTATATCCGGATTACAAGAACAAGAGATTGATAAATATCAATCTAGTTAAAACAAGAATAAATATTTTTCGAGAGCTTCGATGAATTCCGTTACAGTTTTATCCATTGTTGATAAGCGTAAAGAAATTGTATCAAAGATTGCGAGATCCTAGAATTTCGGGAAATTTTTAACAGAGGAAGAGAGAAAATTAACGAGAAGACATTCGTTCATTCCGCCATAGAACATACAGTATATATGGACAGATGTAATAAAAGCAGGAACAGTTAAAAAACTATCTCAAATTGTTGAACAAAATCACGACGTCAAAAAAAAAAAAAAAATCACCAAATCAATTAAACTAAACTTTCTTTGCAAAGATACTCTAAAGCTCAGCTAAAATGAAAATAGGGGAAAATGATAAAAAAATTACAAAAAATCTCAGCAACACATAAAAAAATCCTCAAAACAGCCACCAATACACAAAAGAATGTAAGAATATCGACGACATGATATTTGCCTAAATAAACACATAATACACAGAGCTATTGTAAAATCCAAAGCAAACTCGGACAAATCTCTATCGGAGTGACAGTGATCAGTTGAAAGACGCTACCAGCAAAAACACCATTTGACAATTAATAATAAGCAAATATAACTCTCATCAAGATGGAACTCAGAAACACTAAACAGCAAAAATAACTTTATTTACATTATTCGGACTATTGTCCTTATCTTTGTCGCCATACTTATTATAACGTTTCGGCCGAAACGTTGTAATAAATATGGCAACAAAGATGAGGAAAATAGTCCGAATAATGTAAATAATGTACATAATACCTCATCTCAAACATATAGAGAGATAGCAAAAATAACATGGTAAATAAAACAAAAAACATCTCACCGTTTTATATACAGTGAAATATTCAGATCAATGTGTTATCATGTGATCTTTTGGGATACATACATACATACATACATACATACATATATATATATATATGATAAGCAAATATAAATGGATATAAATCCGACAGAATGAAGAAAATATCTGGAAAAAACAAAACAAAAATCATTAAAATGCGATTATGTTGTTTTAATATGAATGAAATGTCGACGTCTGACGTTTCGGTTTAATAACCTTCTTCAGGACAATATTCATTAAAAATACAATTAACATAATCAGTATAACACGACGAAAACGATGGACATAAAAACAAGTCTTATCCAAAACAGATAAATGAAAATTTTAAATGATCAGCTTTCCGTTTGAGCGTGGTCACGTTGTCGTCAAATGGGCGACGCTTTCACAACGTATTCGTAACAATTTTATAAATTTGATTCCCATGGAAAGATTTTTCATATATACAGTTCGTTAGAAAATCTTTTCTGTTCTTGTAGGAATACGCGGAGACTAGTAGTTTACTGTAATTTCGGATAAGCATGCAGTCCTCCATGTAATAAAATGAATTCAGGTTTGTATTTCCATTGGACAGTATGATAAGCAAATATAAATGGATATAAATTAAGGATTTTTGTTTTGTTTTGCCAGATATTTTCTTCATTCTGTCGGATTTATATATATATATATGGTAAAATATGGTTTTATGGTATACGATATTATGAGTTATCAGCGATAGAGCGTATGAAAATATAAATGCGGATATTGCGTTCAACACTCAGCGGACAATGTTTCATTCTTATACACAATTGTCAGGTCACACACACAAATATATATATATATATATATATATATATATATATATATATATATATATATAAGAACTATGTGACTAACTACTAACTTACTGATCACTTACGTACACATAGAAACTCATTATTTTGGGATATGAAGACATTAAAAAATGTGGAAAACGTTAAAGAAAAATGAAATATTTTCCTGGGCATGAATTGGATACACAGATGATTGGAGCGGGCTGGATCTTCACAGAAGCTGAATATCTATCGCCACCATTAACTTGGCCTCGTGAAATTCTGTTGGTTTAAGTGAGCATAACCGGGCAGTTCAGAAATGAGATGAGAATGCCGAACTGTTTGGGAAAATCAGGCTAAGGAAATTTGATTTAGGAGCGTCTAAACATGTCAAATGTTTCGTCCGTCTTCGAACTCGAAAACGCTGTCAAACAAAGCAATTTTTCACGTCCATCTCTGAAAGGCTACTAAGATTATACGCTGATGTTTGTAATTTTCATTTGGTGTGAGTTGTTGGCCTTCCCTCGTGACAGAATCGCGCGAATTATGCCACTACTATCAACTCACCAGTCAAAATCAACTTGAAACAAATTTGTCTCCACTTCGTTATGGGCAAGCATACAAGGCGCCATTTTAGATTGTGTTTATTTTCCGATTTACTAACACAAACCGACAGTTATCTATCACTGTCCCCTTTAGACTTCTACATGCATTACTTTCTTGTCTTACTTTATTTTCCTTTTAATAAGTTCACCACATTATCTTTTTTTTTTATCCAGACTTCTTTCTTGAATATCTTTAATTTTTTTCCCCCTTTTGGACGCTCTTTTCATTACCTTTCTTATTTCTAACTCTTCATATTGGTGTCGCTTTTCCTTTTCTGCCTGTTCTCTTTTTTTATTTTTACCGATTTGTTTTATTTTTAATATCTTCTTTCTCTCTATTCTTTCTCTCAACTTTTGATTTTATTTACTTCTTTCTACATATTTATTCTCAGTTTTCTTTTTCTTTCCATGTTCTTTGTTCTGTTCTAATTTCATTCAATATTTCTTTACTATTTTTCTATATTCACTTTTATCGTTTATGACTTTCAAATTTTACAAAATTGTAGATACACGTTTATATTTCTAATTCATCTTTTCTGATTTTCTTTCATTATATATATATTTTAACTTTTTAATTGTATCATTCTTTGCATCGTTTTTTTTATATTATAGCCGTAATTTTTATTAAGTTTAATATAGATACAGAGGTGAAATGTGAGTTATAAAAATGTGTTGCCTTATTTGTCGTAGAAGAAAAATTATAATTGCTTTTGAAATTAATACAGAAAAACAATGTCATATAATTGGGTGCGACGACTAAACAATGGAAACGAAACCTATAATGCAACTAGGAATTACTCCTGTTATATATTTCCTTTCTTTTCCTTCTTTTTGCTATTCATTATCTATAAGTGACATCTCCTTTTCGTCTTTAATTTCATCTGACTCTTTCAGTTCGACTTTCTTTCTTTTCATTCCTTCATAATACTCTCTCTTCTTACATCTCGAAATTTCTACCTGCGCATATGTCACCAGCAACAAACACAGTAAAATTCTCTTTCTCCTTCCTATTTCTCTTGTACATCACTTTTATCAATCTTCCTATTTCTACATCAATCTCCGTATCTCCATTCTTTCTTCATATTCTTGTTTGTCGCTCTTTTCAGTTTTCCCCTTGTTCATTCCAACGCTTTCAGTCTTCTAGTCTTTCTCTTTTCCATCTTCCTTAGCAAAATGGACGTCATCCCGAGAGAATTAGTGTCCAGCTTCTCTGTTCAACTGATGTGTATTATAGCAACACCAGCAACAACACCGACATCACTAACTTCGTCCTAGCAATCATCCAGAAGTAATGGAATTAATGGCGACCATCCAGAGGAACCATCACTGTCAATAATTTCAGGCATTATAGCCATCACCACAGCAAATATCCAACTCCTCCACTCCTCAAGGACAGAACGAAATGGTGCGAATTCTACTCTAGTGGCATTTATTTCACTCTATATCTATTACTGCCTGAGAAATGTTTGACTGGACAAAATCCAGTCATCATTCGACCCTTAATAAAAATAATATTCGGTTTTCGTAATAATCACCTCAGAGTAAATGGTTGTTACAGTGCATTAATCTAAAAAATTACAAAGATCATTCGGCCATTACGTTTATTCTTTTTTCTTCTTCTTTTGTTTTTTTGCTTTTTCTAATTTGTTATAGTGTCTACTGCGATTGACAGTTTTTCAAAGCTTCTAAAAAGAGTGTAGAGACCATTCCAGGAAAACGAATGACTGTGTTTCGTTTTAGTATTTTAGACGAATTGGTGGAATTAAATCAACTAAGAAGTGTAAGAATCGTTCAGAAAAAGTATTGAATAAAAACATCAGATTTCTCGACTTACTAAAAAAACATGGGAAACATATCATCAACAGATGTTTGCTTACAATCACAATAATAATGATACTGTTCATAAAATATGTACAATAACGGAATTAATAAGCGGAAGATCGACAGTAATAATTGCTTATAGACATCGTTGTAGTTATCTCTTTAATAGTATAAAGTAAGACCGCAAAAATTATTCAAGGAGAAGTTGATTAAAACATTAGCAATAGTCGTCAAATTCAATATTTCTTCATATCTTCCGAGGCTACGAAATTGATCCGAGCAATTTAAATATAAATTGATAGAAACAAGATCGGCTTTCAAAACAGAATGCCATCTGAATATTCATGGTTACTTGTAAGTCTGTATGTTTAATAGTCTTTTCTTAGTATTTGAATTTATATTTTCTGTCAGATCAATAATTTCGAAAGTAAAGATGTCTGCATAACATGAAAAAAAGATTCTAAATCAATATCCGTACATTTCAGATCAAAAGGCGCCCCTTTAAACATTCATTAATCAATATATTGAACATATTTTCTTAGTCTATTGAAAGAATTATTACTAATTTCTTGTTAACCAAGTACGTGTGATTCATATTAAATATATATTTTATATCATGGCAAAAGCTAATGAACGTATTCTTTTCAGTCAGTGATATTTATCTGATGTTCAGTCTAGTTTTCTAATTGAAATGGCAAACGCAGCACAATATTTATTATATTATACACCAATTTGCAACCAACTAGTAGAATGTTTGAAATTACCGGAATAAAAATCTTATATAATGTGATTAAATTTATTTCTTGATAACATTCACTTGAAAAATATTTTCAGCAATTAAGCAGGAGGACGACATCTTATTCTTACAATAGCAGATTGTAAATCTGGAATTTGTAAATTTTCACAGGAATCGTTGAATTTCTTAAGGTATTCGTATTGGGCGCCTATCGAGTTAATTTTAAATGAATTGTTTTAATCTATTAAGGTAAAATTGATAAACGAGACTGTATCGATATTACTGTAATATATATCATGCTTTCTCTGTAGAAACTGATTTTAGGACGTTGAATTTCCATTGGATATTTCTTAAATCAATGGAATGTAGACAAATTTTATAAAATCGCTGAGATAACCTGACATTGCAACATAAACATTTTACATTCATTGAAAATATGCCAAACAACTCACATAGATTCAATGGCACTCAAAACTAGGAAGATAAATAGTATGGTCAATAAGAAAGAGTATTTGTATTGCGAGTAAACAAACAATGTTGTCTTTAATTTTTAAGCGGATTTTCGTTGAAAGCGACTTGAAGGTCTATACTGTGATATGAGTTTGATTGTTTCTCCGTCTTTCTGTAGAGACAGACATGATTTATATGGGAAACGTAAACTCGGCTTTGTAATGTTGCCTCACGTTATATAACAGAAACATACAATATGAAATCAATTGTAATATTTTAGTTACACTATACAAAATCTAAGCAATGAGTGGAAAAAGTGCCTAGTTTTCTATCAGGAAACATTAGCAAATTTCCGTCCGATAACTCTTTGACGACGCAGTATCCGTGCAACTATAAATTTGAATGGATATTAGGCAACAGTTCACTCGAGGGCTTGGAGAGAAAAAAAGTCATAAACACAGGTTCCAAACGATCAACAAATGAACTATAACAATGTCACTGACACTGTGATTTTATGTTGAGTCTTTTGTAGATATTGTACGCCGATAGAAGAAATTACAGAGAAAATAAATAACAACAGAAATAATGATAATAAAACAAAATAAATCGACCTCCTCACTTTACCTGTGACAGTTCAAATATAATATAATTAATTCTTTCTGAAAACAATGCAAAAGAGCAAATGCTATTCGTGGTAAAGATACAGAATTCCGTCTTCGGTTTAATAATCATAAGAAAACTGTCAAAATAAAAAAAACAAACAGAATCATTTTCACTCGTGCTGCACATTCCAACTAGAATATAATGGTAGATACGTCCTCTGAGTATCTTCATTTCAATGTCAACAAGAACGCGACTAAATTCCGGATTAAATGGCATTTGTAAAACAGATGAACTCATGCTAGCTGAAAAGAGCAATTTAGGCATACTCAATGTGTACAGTTGCGACAAAAAAGCTATCTACCAAAAACGCTACAAACCTAATCCTCGTACGCAACCCATCCAGTAATACGACATTTCATCAGTTATAACTTCTACACACCCAAAAAGAAAGAGTACAACATGATTTTTATGTCTAGTTGAGAAAGGGCAAAATTCCGATTCCAACATCTTTTCCCATCATCCTTTTATTTGATCAGAAGACCTACTTATGTCAAATAAAAATTATTAGTCTTGATTTCAATAATTATTTTATCTCCTGAATGTTTTTTCTCGGCCTAATATACCTACATATTATGAGAATAATACTTGATCAATCTTTCCATACTATATATATATATATATATATATATATATATATATATATATATATATATATATATAGCGTTGGTGCAAACACGAGTCCGGGCATTGGCACTGCTTGAAAGAGTCCATCGATGAGCAGCTCTTATGTGGCTCTTTAGGCTAACCAAAAACGTGCATTTTTTTGGCAGAGGTATGGCAAACATGAACATCACAGGAAAAAGATGACAGATGACGTTAAGTCGAACAATCCCGTTGTTGATTGTCTGTCATGTTTCTCAGTAGCAGGATAACGACCGAGCCCAGGCTACGGAACCTAGGGAGACCTGGCGGGTCAGAGCCATTCACAACTAGTTCCGGAGACATTATTGCCAATGATGCTAATATCATTAGAAGCCTTCATTGAATGGGTTTGCACTTTTGGCTACGGCCAGCCATTATGTTAAGACACATTAAGATCCTGAAGTCTTCAAGCAATGCCTGTCCGTGAAGTTTCTCTTTTTCTTAACTGTAGAAAAGCTTTGCACGAAAACAATGACCCTCTGTGTGTGACTGCGCGCTATAACCAAAAACAAGAAAAGGACTCCATCACTGGAAGCAACAGGCAACACACATATCAGATTTTTTTTCTTCTCGTATAAGTCTGCTTTAATGATGACGCTGGGGACAAATCCACCAATTCATTTTCCAGCTCCCTCATACACCAACCTGAGCATTTCCGGCACAATATATATATATATATATATATATATATATATATATATATATATATATATATGTATATATATATATATATATATATATATATATATATATATATAGAGAGAGAGAGAGAGAGAGAGAGAGAGGTGCGAAGAGTAAATTGTCGCCATTTAATATTTTTAATTTTGCCCATGCGCGTTATCTGCTCATAGCGTATCAAATGTAAACAAATGACGTCACACATTATGAAATGAACAAAGTCCGACAATTATTTTAAGACATTTTATGTTTATACATTCTTTTTATAGTCACAGCTATTTAAGTAAATGCTCTGTTTATAATAAACAGTATTAAACATCATTTACCGACTTGAAAATTTCTTAAATTCTGAAATTGATATTTAATTCAAAACCTCTTTGAAAATAAAATATTATTGACCTGATGTTGTAACATATTAAAATATAAAGAAGAAGACATTTTGTGAGTACCGCGTACTACGATAAGTCATTCGCTCTGTATCCACTGCGAACGCGTCTGAACTTGACAATAAGCTCCGAATAAAGATAATTGATGTGTACAAAAAAAAATATCTTCCAAGACTTTAAATGTACCTTGATGGAAAACAATTAGGCTTATCAAGAAGTACAACGAGACTCATTGTGTTAAGAATAAATTAATGACTGGCAGAAAACGGTTAATTTCTCAGAGAATGGAATAGAACATTGTAAGAGATTTCTCGAAAAATCCTCATTTAAGGACAAATGACATTGTCAATGACGTAAATTGTTGAATGTATCGACGGAGAGAGTTACTAGATGCTTTCATCGAGCAGCATTTCGAGGTTGTCTCCAAAGGAAATAGCCTTTGTTTAGGGCTTAAACATCTAAAATATAGATTAGATTCTAGAAGACACCTGGAAAATGGGAGTACATACTGAAACTGTTTTTTATGGTCAGATATGGGATTTCTCAAAAGCTTTATCGCTTTAACACCTGGCAGAGCGTTCCATACACAAAATCACCGCGATTTTTTCGACAGAGATCAGTTTGCTTAATGCCGTGCAGTTACTGCTGTTCGGCTTTAAAAATAACATTATGAGTGGGTTTAACATCTTCTCGCATGTTTAAAAATGTATTTCAAATATGCCATAAAGCTGTGGCCTTTAATGTATTTCCATTGAAATGCATTTTCAAAATATGTACGTCATAATAATTCATCTTGTTGAATTCCGTGTTCCACCAGGAAACGGCGATTACAGTTATCGACAATTTCATGTCTTCATAATTCTGTCTTTCCGTTATCTCTCTTAAACAATTTTCTGTCATGCATTTACTCAAGAGCGCTAGATAAGGAAGGCGTTGTTTTCCGCAGTCTCTTTTGTCATGTCGTGTGAGTAACACATAATCCATGCCATCTTTTCTCATGTACACTAAAAACCAGAATAATCTACATATTAAACGTTTCACTCTTAAATAAAATATCGAACATTTCATCTGTGATTGAGTATACAATATTACACAAGATGATTTCGATTCGATGATAACTGGTGATTAAACAACTACGAATCTAGTATTTCTTTTTAGTTAGAAAAGCGAAGTAAAAATCATTAAAACTATTAAACATACACCCAATGCATAAATACTATCGTAATTAACCTAAATTAAAACTGGAGACTGTTAATATTGCGAATTAAATATTGCATATAAATTTTGCGAATTAAATAGTGCTTATAAATATTGAAAATTAAATATTGCATATAAATATTGTATATTAATATTGCGAATTAAGTTTTGCATATTAATATTGCGAATTAAATATTGTATATTGATATTGCCAATAAATATTACATTTAAATATTAAGAATTAATTATTATAAATATTTTTTTGAATTAAATATTGCATTTTAATATTGCGAATTAAATATTGCTTTCAAATACTTCTAATTAAATATTGACCCAAAGACTGCTGAACTTTTATTGATGGAAAATATGAACCAATGGGGAAATGGTATCTCTTTTTTAAATGAAATGATGTTTACAGCAATGAACTCGTGACATCTTAATATTTCTAGACTGGACAATGATACTTTTTTTCAGAAAGCAATAAACGCCATATGAGGGTAAAATTACAATTTTTCTAACAGACATGAATGTAGCTACATCGAACTAATGGAAATAAACACTAAAACATTAGAATAACTTGATTTTGAAATCGAAGAATATTTTGGAAACATATTTGATTGCGTCATAAATTGTTTCCTTTCTAGACAGAAGATTCTTACGTTTTTCTTTATCAAACCAAGACGTACGGGAATACCGTTATTGTCTTCTCATAGAATTTTGTAATTTTCTAGTTATTAATTTTTTTCAAACGTTAAGAGATTGAGACAGATATACAATGACGGTGTTTTTATATCTTTCCACATTTTCAATTTACAGTTGGATTAATATATAAATGGCTGTTAAATTAGCATAGTTAAGACATATAAACTAGGAGTAAGAAAAGAGATATGATAGGCGAATCTTGCGAGCCGGGCTTTTGAGATTCAGTTTATTGTATGTCGATTATCTTTTTTCTTGTGTCTCTTTCTTCGGACAGAGTGCAAATCAATTGCGCTTATCGGATAAGGCGCGACCAAAGGTTTCAGTGTTGCCCGGTCCCTGGGAACAGTTGTCCGTAGAGGTTTTCTCCCTCATTGCGTTAAAGAGGCGGGTCGGTAGTAATGCTTATGCCAGTGCAACCAATAATTTTACTATGGGCTATTTTTAGATTTGACCGGGGGAACACGCACGTGCTCCCCAAATAAACCTGACATTGTGTCGTACCCTGCGTGGGTGGGGCGGCAAGTAGCTATTGAATACCGTACGCCGAATTACGGCTGCTGCACTGGGAAAATACGAAGTAAATCACATTTCATAACACTATTTATAAATTTATCCTATTTATCGATAATTTTAAGTTTAAAAACTAAAAACTTTTCGTATTTATTGACTCTGTTTTTATACCATGTGATAAGAAGATGGTATAGAATCTAAGAAGACCACAGAATAAATAACAGACAACTATTATTTATTATAATTTCATTCAGTACTTTCTTGAACAAAAATGAATGAAGCGTGGATCTAAATCGAACCTGAGAACTGTTACAGAGAGACACACAACAGACTTGCCTGATGTTTTTATTATATATATATATATATATATATATATATATATATATATATATATATATATATATATATATATATATATATATATATTGTTATAAAATCTTTTATTAGCAATGAAAATATATATCCATGAAATGAGTTATTGTAAATATTTACACAATTTACATCGTTTAGACTTTTATTTATTGCCGTATTCAGGATTTTTCGGCCGTTGTACACTCCGATCTTCTTCAGGTGATATACGCTGGAATTTCGAATCGAACTATTTAATTAGTTCACAGGGTAGATTGTTCAAATTTCACATGCCATGCCGAAGGACAAAAGAATTTGTTGAGTAATCCCAAAAGTGATTTGATCCAAAAATGTGTGTGTACAATAGGAGACCACAGCAAAAGGTAGAACAATTTGGGGAGTAAAGTTACTAAAGGGAATTAACTGATACTGAGATATCCCCGAAAAATCATGGCATGTGGAATTTGAACAATCTACCAGGGAATTCTAAGGTATATCACCTGAAGAATGTCTGAGCGTACAAAGGCCGAAACGTCGTCAAATAGTGTAAATACGAAAACATTTGCAGGAAAAATATTTCTAAAAGTCTTTGGCTATTGATTCATTCAAAGCTTAAATGTATTCTTACTGTAAATTTTCTGAAGGTAAGTGGAATTCATTTAAATAATTAATAATCAAACAGTGCATGTGGAATACAAATCTATCGAGAAAAAAGGGATAATGGCCAAAGAGGTATAATTGAATACTTTCAAAATATGCGACGCTTGAGCACTGGTATGTTTCGTTCGAACCCTCCCCACTTTGTTAGCGAATCAACAATCATGGATCGAAACATGCAAGTGTATTCAAGATTCAACTAGAAAGACGAAGAGCAGATCGGTTGAAATATTGAAATAAAACACAGACGATATATGTAACCTAAACAAACATTGGAAAAATTTACGTATTTTCGATTATAAATATTCATGGAGTATTTTAAGCAATAAATTTACTTTATGATCCTGAAATACGATTTAATTTTTTCGATATTGAAAAAGGAAAAATGCCTGTAAATATTGATTGCTAAATCCGACAACTCTCTTCTAGAAAATCTTAAACAGGCAATTTTCATTTCCGATTATTAATAACTATAGTAAATTAAATTGTAAAAAGAAAAATTCTTTAGGAAGCCAAAAAAACAAAAAAAAAGAATCAAATAGTTCATTATAGTGCATCTTAGCTTCCAATACAGAAAGCTCTAAATAGCCTTGCAATTGTGGAAATAACAATAAAATAGTAACATTTTCCACCAAAAGAATTTTCAAAACCAATCAGTTGAGCTATCCAGTTTCATGTTGCATTGGAGTTAAAGTGAATTAAATATCGAGAAAGCCTCCAACAAATGTAAATGTTTCGTTTCATCTGTAGTCAAAATTTTCCAAAAATAAAACATTATTTACGAAATTATATATTGTCACGTTGTAAAGCAATAATCACTGACCTCCCAATGAGGATCGATCATGTAATTCATATACATATTCTGCGTGATTTCCAATGACATTGGTGCTAATAGGAAAAATTGAAGAATAATACGTAACGATTACACAATTAAATTATTCAGTCGCCTGTATGTTATCCACAAATTAAACTCGACATATACACAATCACGCACACATTCACAGACAAGAACACACATCCATACAATTAATGTCTCTTGTCTTGGAAATGGTAGATCTTGGCACCATTACTTCCAGGGATATTTTTGCTGATTTTCAATAATGGAATATTGTAGACAACATTTATCTATAGTGGTATATATTGTTCATGAGAAAAGATTTGGGTACGCATGTTAAAGATCTTCATTCCCCTTACTAACGCCTTTATACACTGTGCCATGTGTCCTTGCGGATAAAGGCATTAGTTAGATCCAGTGACAGGACCCAAAGAGTGAGTTCAATACACGGTTAAGGCAGTGGAGAATTTGGAGAGGGAAATTAACAAGAGATAACTGATAACTGGCATCCATTAAAACATGGCACGTGGAACTAGAACAGTCTACCCCAGTATGCGAAATAAAGGGTTCAGTTCGACATTCCAACTAACTGAAGAAGGACGGAGCGTACGACGGCCGAAACGTTGTAATAAATATGGCGATAAAGACGAGGACTATGGTCCGAATAATGTAAATAATGTACAAATGTTAATGGTATGAAAACATTTCACCTGATTCACATGTCTTCAGATTCTTTCTTATTCATCATTCTTTCTTTTTTGCACTAAGATAGCAACTCAGATATATATTTATTGTGAGATGAATTAGTTTTATACGATTTATTAACGTTTTTTAAAGCCAGAAAATACTTTTAGATTCTAAGAATTTTTTTCAGATAATAGTGATACAGTTTAAGAATCGAAAAATCTGTGCGAAAAGAGGTAGATTAATCCCAATGGTATATGTGCGTAATGAATATAAAAAGAAAGCAACTGCAATTGGAAATTGGCTCTCCAATTAACAATTCCGAGTCATTATTTATTACACTGCCCCGTCCATCCAAGTTTACAGCAATTGGTATTCCCAAGGGGTCACACATTTACGTCCAAATCAAATTCCGTGATCGCGTGAGAACAGGTGTTTCAGTGTGATCAGGCCAAAATTCTGATATATTTTCTTCTTCGTTTTCGAAGTCAAAGCGGAAAGGTCTATTAGTTATTTGAGGTAATAGCAGAATGCGTTTGCTAAGAATTTTATAAACTTACTAACTAAGGAAGAAACCATCGGAATTATAAATTTAATAATTAAGGAGTTGAATTGTTTTTTCTTGCTCTTGTATTACATTCTTTTCTGAATAGTTGTCTATGGCGGATTAATACGATTTATTTCAAAAGGAATTTTATACGATTGATTTAAAAATATTTCTCCTGTCTTCATTTAATCAACATTTTTTTACATAGTCATCTATGTTTTCACGAAACTTTTCACATTCAATGAACAGTCATTATTCAAATTTTACATAAGGATAGTTATTACTGATGACGAAAAATATGTTCTTGCGTGATATCAGAAAAATTAACATTTTAGATGTTTAGAAGCAATTTTTTTTTGTTATATAATATTTGTGCTTCGAATCTTCAATAAGTATTTGTAAATACATATTTCGTGGTAATATATCATCTTAACACCGAATTAGGCACAGCTCAATCCTAGATAAAGTATAGCGTTTATCCCATTTATATTACGAAGCTGTTTTCAAAATGTATTTCATCGCAAATCGGTTGGTAATATGACGGTACTAGGAGTGTGACGTCGTCCCCGGTCGCAGCGCCAACTGTGACGTTCTATCCTGATCTACCACGGCGCCAGTTGTGACGTGGCCGTTCCAGGGACCTACCCCGGTCACTACACCAGGTGTGACGTCCCTAAACAGCACCAATTGTGACGTCTTCTCCGTCTAGGTGTCGCTGCTTCAAACGTGACGTTCGCCTGTCGCGTCAGTCGTGTTGTCTCGTATTGTGACGACCAACTGGATTGGTATCGGTCGCGGCACCCAAATTTGACGTTCTAACCTTTTGGTGATTCGGGTGGGAATCTGGTTAGATTTGATATCAGCCTCGCCGTTCCCAACCTGCTTCCAACGCCTGGTTATCAAGGTAACTGCACTGATCTCCAGTCTGCCCACCCACGTTGTGAATTGATCTTAGACAGACGAGATCAAACAGGGGTTGGGGCCGTAATGTAAATTGAGTTCAACGGGGGTGATAACACACAAATATGCATTAACGAAAATAAAATGAAAACTCAAAAAGTTCAAAGTATCAAAGAAAAAGGTAACAAACTTTATGTCTAGTTGTTCGATACATAGGACTGCATCTATCTCCCGACCCGTTCTGTGGATTGTGACACGTCGCTTTCGCTAGGCAAGTTTTAACGCTTCAAGTGTTTGCTCTCTAAGAAATTTGTGTTTCGGTGTGTCTTTGGACGAAAGTCGAAAAACTTATTTCTGTGGTCTGGTTCTAAGTCGCTCTTCAAAATAATTGTTCTTGGTTGAAGAGGAGTCCAAAAGTTTGCGTGAATCTTGGTCAGCTATCTTGGTCTATCATCTCTGCCGCCAGGGCCGAACGAACTGTCTTCTGCCCGTCAGGGTCCAAACTGATTTCTGCCTGTTGGGGCCTCGTTTTTATTGACGCCGTCAAAAACCGGGTTGGGTCTGTTGGCGTCGAGGAGTTCCTCGATAATTCTAGATACATATCCACCTCTTTTATTTCTGGTTAGGGATTTTCCACTCTTTTCCATTTTTGGTAACTTTTTTTTCACTCCCACTTTATCACCATGCTTCTGAGGGGCGTGAACTGCCCTCCCCACTTCTTGGTAGCGGCTTCTCATAATTATACTCTTGATGGGGGCGTCGACAGTCTTCTTCGTGCGTCACGTGATCACTCTCGGCCAATGAGGTCTTGGTCGGGTATCTTTCCTCCTCCTTCGTGCGTCATGTGATCACCACTTGACCAATGACGTCTTAGTCGGGCGTGAAAAGCCCGCGGCTTTGTTTCGGAAAAAATACCTTGCTTAACTAAAAAAAAAATTAATTAAATCGCCGTTATCATGAACGGATAATATGACAACTCTTTGTTCAACACGTGGCGTTTGTCAAGCAGTTTATCGCCAATTCATCAGACGGCTGGTTTTCCGACATGGCCTCAGAAAAGAATTTTCTCCAAGTTTTCAGTCAGTCTGACGTCTCCAAAGCAGAAATAAAAACATTTCTTATTCCATTCATTTTCCTTCGGTTCATGTGTCTGATAACAAAATTTTATTATCGCAGGGCAAAAGTTTGTTTTATCGAAAAGATCTTAATTAGCGAGACTACTTGTGTGGGATTTTAATTTTCCATACCCAGCTAAGGCTACGTACCTACACCTGTGTTTTGTCAATTATCAAAATCTAACGTTTTCAAGTGGACTTTCCTTGGCGAACATTTCTTGATAACACAATTCCATTCGCGCAGGCCAAGTAGGGAAATCGGTCAATGATTGCTCGCAGGTGGCCTTTAATTTTCATATCTGTCCAAAAGTCTTTTTTTTTTTTTGTCGCTTGTTTCTTGTCGTCACTTATCGAAATAACATTTTCGTTGGAATTTTTCCCTTGGCCGGTGGCCTGTGTTTTGATAGTAAGATGCCTTCTCGTACCAATAGTTTAGATAACACTTCCCTACCCACTCAATCTCATTGTCATTGTAATGACACTCCTTTCGGCATTTGCCACTTATCCAAAATAACCCTTTTTTATTGCCTCTTAAGTCGCGCGTGTGTGTTCGCCTATGATCCGTCTCGCATTACTTTTTCCCTTCCTTTCTCCTTTTCTTTCCTTTTCCCTTTTTGCCTTTCTTTCTCTGCCTGGATGCATGGTGCCACAGGAGCAATGTTTAGCGAAGAAAAATAGCTAAGAAAATTGTTTATTATTTCTTTATGTAATAAATTCTGTCAAAATGAAAAACTATTTTGTAGCTTTTTATTTTACGTTTCCTAACGTCAGGACTAATTAAAAACAAATTCAGAAAATTGAACCCAATTATCGCCGAAAAAAAGAAAACAACAACAACCTGCAATGAATCCCGTAAAAAGTAAATATTTTCTGGAGGAAAGAATAGCTATAATCAACTTCCCAGACCAACACAAATGACTAAATAAATGATCTGGACAAGTTTTTACTAAGTTATTTAAAAATCTTGAAATATTCATATAACAGAAGTACCGTTTATAGGAATATGGCACCAATCTACAATTTTGTATATCATTTTTATTTGCAATGCCAGAAATTAAGTAAGTTTGGCTATTTCGTTTTTTTGAAGTTTTCATGTTGTAATTAAAATCAAAACTACTCAAAATTATTCCATCACCAGAAATTTCTGATGAAGCTAAATATATATGAAACCAAATTAGATTCATGAAGGTTTTAATACTTTTTCGTCATTTAATCATTTTGTCGAATTTAGTACGTCCATATATTCGTTTCACATACATACACTCAAAACCTCACTTCCCACCCACATATGTTTTTGTGTGCAATTTTGATTAAATAATCGAACTTAAATGACTAAATGAATGCTTATCTGGTTTCCTCTCACTAAGGATTTCATTCACTATGTATGATAGTGCTAAAAAGTCGCTTGCACTGTTTCAATGGAAGAAACCGAAAAGCAACACAAAGCCGAATCAGATTGTTATGTCTAAAGTGATATGTAATATCCCTTAAGCATGGGAAGCCGAATAAAACATTTATCTTTGTGTATAAAATAAAGTTTACCTTTGGCAAAATGTGAGATTAACAAGTACGACAACAAATTCCTGAAAAACGCCGAAAGGTACAACTGCTGAATATTTGTGAGGAGAAAAAAGCCAGATGTGCTGGTAGGAAACCTTACTTTTTGAATTATATTCATTTTTATATGTCTGTGCCTATGTATGTGAAAATAGCGGTAGACGTTTATATTTAATATTTTTGCAAAATTACAAACAAAATGCAGCTCCTTGTATAAGATGTCATATTTTCTGCGGTTAAATAATTACTCTTCTTCCTTTATAAGTAGTGTCCTTGGTCTATTATAGCTCTCCATATATTCCTCTCCTTTGTAGATCTAAGTAAGCTTTGTTTACATGTTCAGTCCACGATATTATTAGCATCCATCTGTAGAATAAAAATTATGTCGCTTCTTCATCGGTGTTAAAATTACCCAAAATTCACTGCCATATAGAAGGACTAGTAGCATGGCCCGGCGTTGCCCGTGCTTGATTCAAAAATCCTACGACTCATCCAGCAACCGCTATCACTTGACTTAAAATATTTTTTCCCTCCCTTAGCTTTAAAGGAGTGCCCTTTGCCGTGCTGATGTTGCTACATACATTGCTTCTACCATACATTCCTTTTCGTGACTATCATACATTCCTTTTGGTCACTACAATACATTCCTTTTGGTGACTACCGTACATTCCTTTTGGTATATACCATACATTCTATCTTCTTACAATTGATGTTTTGTCCTTTCTACTCGCTTTCATTTAATACATTCTTATCAGTTCCTGTCTTTTCAATTCTGTGTCTGTTGTCTAAACCGTACCTTCTGCATACAATGAAAGTGGAAACTGATTTGGCGCTTGAATAGTTGTGCATATCTCGATGGAAACACTGTTCCAAATGAAATCGAAAATATCACATCGAGTATTGATATTCAAATAAAAAGGATTATTTTAGATTGAGGAAATTCTGAACGTTACAAAAATGCCGGGAAGTATGTAGCTTGATGAATGGAACAGCTGCAATTTTTCATCAATTCAGCATTTGAAATACTGGCCATTAAAATGACTCGAGATCCTAACTGAAACACTATGAAGTGAAACGGAGATATACCACCTTCGACCAAATGCACATGCTAGCATGCTACCTACACATGCACAAACATATACAATTATGTATTTTCTAAAGCCTTAATGGATGATATTTAATAAGCCAACACGATCCTCATGAGGATAATTGAATGCTGTTCTGCTGTGAAATTCTTCCATGAATGAACAGAAAAACGAGCTATACAGTGATTTCTCCTACAAGAGGGACGCATTTTCAGACATTCTCTCAAGTATATTTTCTTTTTTGACAATCTTCTATGCAGTACACATAGATTTAAAATGTTAGAAAAAGATGATCTAGTTAAAAGTAATATGAAAATCATTCATGTGAAACGTATTTTAGAACGTATTTAAATTATAGGCATTGAGAATTTTATCAATAGAAAGCATAAGGGCAAGTAGGAAATAATGGTACTTTGTGTTTTCTGTTCATTCGGACAGACTTTTTTTGTGCATGAAAAATAAGCTTCGGTAAGTTTAGTTTTATTTCCATTTGTGATGTACTGCATATAGCCGATATATCAGCTTCACGATTGAAGCCCACCATAACTAAAATTGCCAGTTTCTAAACAGACTTGATTCTTATTTTTTAAATTTTTCTATAAAATTCTTAGTAAATACTAACGGAATATGAGATGTGTTGACACATATCCAAAGATGAATGCTTTTATGTAGCGTTTATCTACCTATTTGAATGTAATACACTATCTCTCTATCTATCTATCTATCTACCTATCTATCTATCTATCTATCTATCTATCTATCTATCTATCTATCTCTGTATATATATATATATGTATATATATATATATATATATTTATATGGATGTGAGAGGATATTTATTTCATAGGGACAGAATTATTTTATATAATGCATTTGTTTAGGGTTTATCAACATTTTTGAATGCTATATCCAATAATAAAGTGTAATGCTCTACTATTGGATTATATCGATTACTCTTTTAAATTAATGGTAGGGTCGATTCGTTCTCTCTCTCTCCCTCTCTCTCTCTCTCTCTCTCTCTCTCTATATATATATATATATATATATATATATATATATATATTACTTTTTATTTTGTCTTAATTTTAACAGAATATATGCATTGTTTTCTATATGTATCTAGAGTTATAGGAATGTTTCATTTTCCTAACATGGTCAGCACATGTTCATAGTTGATATGACTGAGCTTTTTCTTTCGCTTCTTATTTATAAAGCTTCCATTATTTTAGCATTTCTTCCATATTGATAAGGTTATTATATTTTATTATCAACGTGTATTTTGCCGATAGATTTTGTTAAGCCTCCATGTGCATTTAATGAGACCTAATTTAGCTATGGTCAGAGAGATGTAACGTGAGCTTGCTTGTTAAACATGTTGCAGTATATCCAATATAATTACTTACACATTAGGATTGATAAGGAACACATGTACTTAAGTGACATATACATTCATAAATCATATTGGTTCTTTGTAATTTGAGGATGAATTATTATTTTTGACGATGAGGTTAGCTGTTATAATTTTTTATAAGAAATAATTAATTTAATTTTCTTAATTTTGTTAACTGGAGTTGTGTAAACTTGCATAACAGAGGATTGATTTCAAATACACTATATATATATATATATATATATATATATATATATATATATATATATATATATATATATATATATTTATATATTTGTGTGTGTATACGTGTGTGTTTCTGCGCTTATACATAATCAACTGACACACAAACACACACATATTATTATTCATTTTACATGACGTCAAAGGATTAAATATCCCAGTCATTTCAGCATAAATGTTGCCTTAATTTTACGTAGTGTCATTGAATGTTGCCGATTTCAAACATAATTAATTTCATATCTTCTTGATACTCTAACGAAATATAAAGTATAGATAAAAAAATATACTGGAAAAAAATTTACATTGAAAATTTACATCGATTATTTGCAAGAAATCCAGCCTATCAAATTTAAACTCTAATCGCAAATTATTCTGAGAAAATAAAAAAAATGATCCCGAACTTGAAAAAGAAAAAAAAAGCAGAAAACATTCAAATCACAATTTCTGAACTCCTATGAAGATCACAGATTATTTGAGCGCATGCGCTAGGCCATGTTCAAATAAAGAACACAGAAGCATTGAATTCTTTCCTCAGAGCTGAGCGGTGCACGGAACCCTTTTGCAAGACACTGACAAGCGGAAACCAACAAGAGAAATATAAGTAAAGAGTCTTTTTACGTAAAAGATGGAAAGTATCCTTTCCCTTATCAAAGATCTCGAATTTGCCGGATCTAGCTTTCCCAATTCATTCCCTCGCTCATACCATCAAACCCTGCTGATAGAGAGCCTTTTTATCTTGGCTTTCCTTTTTTGTCTGTTGAAGGATATTTCTACGATTTTTTTCATTTATTTATTTTTAGTTTTGTAGAATTCTTATTTCTGTCCGGTTGACTCTGCATGTCATTCATGTGATTTTTTTTAAAGATACGTTTTCTTCCTTGTATGCCATGAGCTGCATCTTTCGTTTCACTATCGTCTCCTTTTGATTGTGTCAAAAGGTAGAAAAACTGCTGCTCTCCAAGGCGATGATTACAAATCAAGTCAAGGATACCAAATAGTAGATCCTGATTATTCATTCGAGATATACAACAATAACAAAACGATATTTGTGTGGTAAAAGTAGAACGTAAGCCGTAGCGAAATAACGAAAGTATTGAGAATCGATAGTCCTAGGAAGAATAATAAACAGTTTGTTTAGTAAAAGATAACGTAACAAGAATGGAAATATGTTGAAAGAGAAGGATTTAAGGAAGGAAAGTGGTTTATTAAGTAGAGATATATTTTAGAAAATAATCTAAAAAATCTAACCATTTTAATCTCGTCAATTAATCAGAGTATCATTCTTATACTTAATATATTTTTTTATTAAAGTTCAGTAGACGTTGAATTGAAATTTATTAACCATCATTGGTCGAATTAATATATTTATATATCATCATGATTTTACAATGTGTTATCCAATATATACTTTAGACTTACTCATTGGAGAAAATTCTAAATCGAGTTGTCACGAGTATTATATAAATTATATATACTGCTACTCTTATTGCTTCTTTCATTTATCACTACGAAATAATCAGTCTATTCTTTCGCTTTCCCTGTTGTTTGTAGCGCTAATATAAATCGGTATTACAATTGAAAGGCAAGATTGCACTGTATTTAGATTATTTGTTGTTAATTTTTATTTTTGATCGTTATTTTCACAATATTTCGGCTGAAGCGTTAATCAGTCTTTTATTGTCCCTATATGATTAGCTGATGAAGCATTCTGAAGTTCAAGTAAGAAGGAGGACATCAACGAAGATATTAATCCTAATAAACTGGGAAATAACTGCCTTAATTAAATTGATAAAATAAATTCGAAAAGTTGTAAAAGTTCATATGAGAATTTTGTTTAACAGTCATGTAGAGAATTTATAAGTATAGAATAATGTCGCACAAAAGCAAACTAAAGAATACCAACAAAGACTGTATTGCAGCAAATTCCGTGATACAATTAATGGTATTCCTGAGATGAAGATGATCTTTGAAATTCCTAAATTCTATTTTGGTTTGAACAAAAGCCACAGATAAATGTTAGAAAAATATAGCACCATCAGAAGAAGGGATAATGATTTGAAATAATTTAACGTGAAAAAAGGATAACAAAGACAGAGTGAGAGGGAGGAGAAAGGGGAAAAGAAAGATAGATGCAGATGAGAAAGGGATACATGCCAACTCGTAAAAAATCGATCACGAAAAAGAATAAATATCTAAAAGAGGCTAGAAAATAGAGATAAGGAGTAAAAGATAAACATAGAGTTATTTAGAGATTGGTACGATAAAAAATTACTTTCTTTCAGTAAAAAAAGGAGATAATAACGCAAAAAATATGATTTCGTGGATTCTGTGCGGTAGTTGGTCTTAATTATCAAATTACGCAGTTGCATTGTCATAACTGAAATAGTTGTCAGTGTTAGAATCTTAACAAATTGTTGAATCCCGATTTTTATTTCAATCAACCGGTCCTTCATCAATATGAAAACAGATACTTATTTCATTTTAGAGACTGCTGAATGAGGTTGCGGTATAGATGAAAGATGAGGAATAATTGCAAATTATGAGGATATGTAGGACAGATAAAAGTTGTCCCTAGACACGAAGAGCTTAAGATTTTAGTGACCGGTTAAGCACTCTAACTAGAGTCTGTTCCCATAAAGTAGAGTTCAAATTTGGCTTCCTGTTAGAATGTCTTTAGCTTATTATCCATCAATATATTATTATTGTTGGGTGTATAGGTTGAATTGGGGGAAGAAATGTAAATCCAAATGGCTGAGAGAGAAAGAGATGATAGAAAAACAGAAATAAATTAATAATAGCTAGTCAGAAATGTGGTAGGAGAGAGATAGAGATGGAAATTATTAAGAAAAGATACATTTTCGAGTAAAGACAGGAGAGAGGATAAGAATAGAAAGAAGTGAGAAAAGAAAAAAATCATATGTGAAAGAGATAAGAGTAAAAAGAGAGGGGTTCTCTGATTGGATAGAAAAACGAAAAAAAGTAGGAGAAAAAGAGAGAGAGAGAGAGAGAGAGAGAGGATCTTTTATAGTGGAGATAAAAAGGAAAAAAATAGTAGGAAAACGCTAACTGGCAAAGAGAAATATGAAAGAGACGCCCGAAGGTACTTTTTCAAAATTACGTATTAATTACGATAAGGAATTATCGTACATGACTACTGATTGGCATTTGAAGACAACAAAGAAGAACAGCTGAATCAGCGTTTCAATAACTATTGTTATATATATATATATATATATATATATATATATATATATATATATATATATATATATATATATATATATATATATATATATATATATATATATATATATATATATATATATATATATATATGTACACACACAAAATATATATATATCTATATATATCTGATAAGGGGCCTGAAAAAATAGCATACCAAACAATGGAAGTATAAAAATGTGTTCAATACAGCTGTCTTGAAAAGAAGCAAGTAAATATAAAAAGGGGCTAAAAACACCTTATATAACCGCGCAATACCTTGGTTTCCATCGTGATGTCTCTTCAGGTACCGGGCAAAAAGGATATTTATTGCATATAATACAAGAACTCATCCCTGATCATTCAATCCTACATATACCACAATGACGCATACACACAGGGAACCTATAAAACACCCCAAGATAAAAAAATTTGTTTGTGTTATAAGATCATATACAAAATTTAAATGGATGATATGAAATAAGTGCCAATAACAGAAGCCGTTGTAGTCTGTCTTTAGACAAAATCAAGAGGCTCTCTCAATATGGGGAGAGGAAACAGTAAAATGAATACAGGCAGGGAAAAGAAAGACTAACACAGTTGAAATGAAAAAGGGAAATCTAAAAGCAAACTTGGAAGGTTGGGAATCTCGACTTGAATCATAAACAATGTGGAAACCGGGAGGAGGCCAGGAACGACAATTACTCACCTTAAGACGAGTCTATCTTAACCAAGAGAGGGCTACACAGGAAACTACCTCTTTTTGAGCTAGGGGGACTTAAAAAAGAAAATTATTTCTAGCCCCGTTCAAGTGAACCAGGCTCGCTATAGTTACCCATATTTCCTGAAATGTGTCAATACTAAATGCTTTCTGTCAGTTTTAATCTTCATCCTGAGTTGTTGCTCAAAGAATGGGATTAGATTCTAATGAGAATAGCGTTCACATCGCTAGATATCCTCCATCCACGTCGTCCAAATCACCATTCTAGCCGCGGCTTGCAGCAACAAAAACATCATCCGTTTCACCTCAGAATATGGGAGCAGCAGATTGTCACACACGTACGCGAGATCAATAAGCAGGAGATTTCGGAGGCGATAAGATCCTTCAACTCGCCGACATAGTCCCAAAGTGAGGTGAACACAAAGAAGACGGTAGAACGCGTATAAAGCCTTTTCCTCTAAAACAATGTTAGGGCAATGACAGTATCTGATGACCACGTAATTGAGAGAAAATCGTCAGGTAAGCGAAAACTCAGTATTGCTGATGTAATCCGCCGCTGACCCCCAACACCGAAAAGATCGCAACTCATCCGCCGACAAGCCGAGCCGTCGGCAGAGCGGATCCTTCGCGACTCCCTCCAATAATTCACGATAGAAGACCTTCCGAGACCGAGAAATTTCACTGGACCGAGCAATGAACATATAAGCCGATTGACACTTGAGGATGGTATTTGATTTATCCCCAGGTTTACAGGACCCTATTTCTTTAAAATCTTAATATTTTGCCTTGTTACTAAATTATTTAAATTGCTTAAAATGTAATTTAATGGTGTTCCTGTTGAAAACTTTCCATAATTCCGATGACTAAGGGAAATGATTTTACAAAAAGGCCACAAAATATTTTCCAATGTTACTATTTTCTTGCATGTTGAAGGTGGGTAAGAGAGAAGCAAATAACGTTTCTGTTTCTCTTGGATTGACCTGAGGTTTAAATTCAGGTCGTTATTTTTCCCCTCCTCCTTTAATGCTGCCAAATATAATTTCTTTACAAAAATTTCCCTTTAGATGCATTCAATTCATTTCGGGTTGTCCTTGGTTCATCAAGTTGTTAGGTTTGGTTTTTATGTATTTTAAAGCGATTGTCTTTGTGAATGGTGAGATTCTACCAGCTCATAAATTTATTTCAACATCTAATACTGAATATAATTTCTGTTCATTTCGACTGTAATATCGAAAACGAATTCGTTAAACAATTTGTGCGGCTTTGTGCTTGTTGAATCGTTTTCTTTTGTTGCCAAGAACTACCAACAAACCATCGTCTCGATAAATACTGTGGCTCCCAATATAGACAATTTTACTAATATTGTTTAATATGAATATGCCCATCAGTTCGGATATTTCTGCTTCATTATAGAGGATCATTTGGAGAAGTCAAAATAACCACATTTGTATTTTTTATACATGTTTCCCTTTCATAAAACAACACCGATATTTTTTTTTCACTTAAACCTCCTTCTCTTCTCAACTTCCGGTTCTTAACTTCCGGTTCCATAACTGAATAATTGCAGTGTGGTGTGTCATTATGAAGACTTGTTGCCCGCAAACTGGAAAGAACTAACAGGTGAACAGTTGAAACCACGGTAATGTGCTGTTAAATAAGGTGTATTTACTCCTTTATATATATATATATATATATATATATATATGCATAATTACTTTATACATTATTGACTCTGTTTCTTTTGGTACAGTAAATATCCTAATGACAGAAGTAGAATAAAAGGATTACTTTTGCTGATTTTCGAAACAAATAGTGCCTGAGAATCAGTAGATTATGATTGCCTATGTTCGATCACTGATCACTCTCGCTATCCTATGATCTCTTTGACCGGAAATTTCACAGAGTACCCAAGCTGAGAGAATAGCCTCACACTTCTGACTAAGTAACCCCCACCAAAGATTTGATCTTCGCCCATGTGCAGTATGAACCATTATGATTGGCTTTCCAATTTCATAAAAGCTACCGAAACTATTCCTGGGACAATAATATATTGATTAGTGGCATACTTGCATTTGAGGTAAATACTTGAAAATTACATATAAAAAGAAAATATTCCATAAGAACGTGTTTTCAGGAGGAAAAATGAGAAAAGTTATGGAGAATTTAAAGTATCGTCTTCTGATATGGTCCTCAGGTAATCCATCATAAAATGTTGCTATAAAAATGCATTACTAAAATAAATTATATGCAGTGTATGTGAAGCAAAGAAAATAAAAAAATCGAAATATTGTGTCGTGAAAGAAAGTAAATGCCTTTATTAACATAGATTTTCATATTGAGATAGAAAAAGTCTTAACAAGTACAAATTATATTTTGGATGAACGAATATGTTGTTGATATAAAAGTAAAAAAATAAATAATACTGGTTCATAAGAACAAAAACAGCTACCACTGGTTAATCAATGATTAGTGAACATAGGAACAGAGTTCAGTGTAAAACTGCGTAATAATACAGAATTTAAAAAAAAAAAGTTTCCTGGCCATAAAGAAATGCCCAGATAACAAAAACATATCAGTGCATTAAGCAGAAATGGATGCCGCAAATATTTTCGATTACTTGAATGGAATTCTATAAAACAAGAGCAAATGGAAAAAAAAAAAAGAAATAATGAGTGTCGTGGGAGAAAAAGTAAAAGATTGAAAAGGAAACTAAAAACAAAAACTAATAATAAAATTGATGCACATGAGTGAAGTATTAGTAATGAGTAGCGTAGGATCCTTTCTATACTAGACGGACACAGAACTTAATGACCATGCACAATAAGCTACACACGAGATATTTTACCGGTTATATTATATTTATAAGAATAGGAAGAAGGAAGGCGACTCATCAATATCGAAAATTGTGTTAGGATATCTAAAAAGAAAAAAAAAAGTATTCCAAATCGTGCATAACAAAGAATAGAAAAGTTTAAATCTGGTCGACAGAGAATAGTAATTGTTAAGACGTGGATAAAGTACGAAAGAGTAAGAAATGTTACAAGGAAAGACAAGTCGAAAAAGAAAACTCTCTCCGGAGAATTGAAATCGATTTATATCCAATGTTTCTTCGACATGATATACGGAAGATATCTAAAGAGAAAAAATCAGAATCGGTTATCTTTACTGCCACTCAAAAAGAAAAACAAAAATCATCAAAATTAAATATAAAAAAAAAATTATATATAAACTAAATCTCGGAGAAAAGGAAATAAATATAACTTTTTTCTTGACGAAATGCATGCTTATAAAATATTAAAAAATGAAAATGGGACTGAAAAGATATGAAAACGAATGCATGGCATTAAGAAAAGAGATGCACAGGTAGCTGTTTACATCAATTGGTTTGGCTATTTAAAAAACAACCAAACAACCAAAAACAAAAAAAAAAAAATGGGTAGAAACCGGCCTCTAACTAAATCAAAAGTACATGACCCGACAGATGTGAGAAAGAAAGAATTAGAGCAATACAAATAGCTGTGATGTTGACTTGAAATTATAGAATTTCTATAAATTTATTAAATTTGTTTATTTTTCTTAAGCCATTGTGTGGCATCTTCTTCTTTGTAACGGCATTCACCCGGGGTGGGTTGAGCCGGCTCCATTATTGGAGTTTCATGGGAATTTGGAATTCACAAGCAGTCCCCAAACCCGCATATATAGGCTTCTGATCAGTTCCCAGGAAACCGACAGCCTGACAACAGCACATGAGATTTGATTGTAGTGGTGAAGGTTTCATGCAGGACCATCCACACTTTTTGAAGGGCCGATTACAGAGAACTGGTGCACTACGTGCCACAAGGTCCCCAAACGGCCCTCCGCAGGTTTTGAATTCAGAGATTTCCTTCTCCTAGACTATAGAACCCAGTATGTCTTGCTATTTACCCATAAGAGTAAGCCATTGTGTGGCATCTTCTTTCCAAGGGTATTAGCACGTAAGTGAATGTAATGTATTCGACTGGAATTCGAACTCGGCTCTCCGATTCCTCAATCCAAGCCGTTATCCATTACTCCACCGTGCCATGTGTGTGACATGAATGATCTATGTTCTAAATTTTTGTTCATTAGATTGTTGTCTATGTTTTGAAAATCGCACAACAACATATATTTTTATATTTACTGCCAACAATGTCTATATAAATTAAAAGAACGTAGATAATTTAGTAACATGAAAACGGACTTGCATCACTGGAGATATTGAAATCTGGAAACCAAATTGGAATCAACAGAATTTGTACCAAAAGGACAATTGACCAATATAATGAGATTTCAGCCATCAATGATAGACCATTAAACCGTTTCATGAAGAGATCAGGCGTTATCCAAGGTCAATGAGTGAATTGGCTAAGAGATAACGACTTTCAGTACCCATAATGAAAAAAAGGACTCAAGGGAGTAAAACAATCGTTGAAACGTATCCGTTCTTGATTGTACGCTGAATAACAACAGCTTCACTGATGAGAAACTGTTTACTTTTGAACAGATTTGTAATCAAGTTGTCAGGCTCTTCCTGCTGCCTATTAAAATTCCCCCAGAACCCATAAACAATCATCTGTTATGATTTGGGAATCCATTTGAGAAGGAGGTAAATCTCCTCTTGTTTTTGTATTGAAGGTGTAAAGATCAACAAGGAAATGTACGTAGAGGACATTTCAGAAGATGCACATAAGCGATAGTGCAATGCCATTTATGGTTATGAACAGTGAACATTTCAACAAGACGGAGAATCGAGGCATACAGTTCGTGTAACACAACAGTGTTGCAAAGGCAATTCTCCAGGCTTCATCACTATAGACAAATGGTCTACTTCGTCAATAGATATCAACACTAATGACTATTTTGGGGGGACAGTTCTTAAGAGTGAGACCTGTTTTACTCCACCCCACAATACTAAAACTCTGAAGGAAAAATTGAAAAGAGTATGGAATAAAATATCTAGAGAAACTGTGCGTGCCTTCCTTAATGACGTTCACGAAATGCTTCAACATGTAATGAAGTCTAAAGGGAACCTTATTCAATGACATTTTCGGGTGTTATTTACGAGATTAATTTTTAATTTTTGTTAGGATTACGAAGGATATAATATATTTTCAGGAGTTATGATCTTCAGCTTTTTTTTATTTATGACAATATTTACTCTGCACCATGGAAATGTTTAATCTCCTGATTAGATCCCTTTAAATACATCTTACTTTTTATAATTTTTATAAGTCGAACATGGAGAACACTGATGTTTTGTGATTACAGAAAAAGTTAAATATGTCCATACAACGCAAGGATATTGTGAAGAGTGTTTAAGGCTGAAAACAATCAAAATCTATTAAAGCCAACAGAAACCTTTTAGAAAAATTTAATGCATCAAACAAACTATGTAAGTAATATGATGCAGGAAGTAATCGAAACATTGTTTTCAGGATCTGTCGTGGCTCTTTAATGCAAATCATATTGAGTGGGTTTCATACTCAGTGGACCTCAGAAATAAAACCAACTCTAAAATAAATAGTAATATGAACAAAATACAAACGATCCATGGCAATGGGTGTCTTATCACTAGACCACTTGCAATGTTTTTAGAGAAGAGTGTATCATGACATGAAAAGCGTCCATCACGCCACATCAAGTAAAGTTGATGGTTTGCTTGAGAGGGCACGATGGTGGACAATACCTATCGCCGACCATTAGAAAAAATTGGTAAGAAGAAGAAATTGAAGAAGAAGAAGTAGAAGAAGAAGTCGAAGAAGAAAACAAGGAGAATAATAATAATAATAATAAATCGACTAAGATTATTTTATTTCTTGTTAAAATAAATAGACAAAATAGGTACCAATTCTACTTGGCGACTCTCTTCAAACTTTAGAGAAAACGGTTGTTTGCATAATATATACAGAGAAAAACGTATAAATTGTAGACAGAAATGCAGAAACAATGAAAGAGAGATAAATTGAGATAGAAAATGATATAGAAATAATGTAATAAATAATAAAATTAGATTATATTTTAATTTAATTTCTTGATCACCTAACATTCTAAAAGGCTTTCTTTTTTATTGATCATTTTTTTACAATTATTTGTTGAGGTGTGGTTTACTTTTTATTTTTCAATTTTGGTTTTAATTTGAAATTTTGTAGATTAATTGTCAGCTTTTATATTCATTGGTTTCTTTAAATTTTGCTGATAAAATCAAGATTTATCGAGGAATGAACATCCATATTTCAGACGATCCTTGAAAGGATTTTTTTTTGCAAAACTGAGTCATCACTGATCAGTTGATCCAACGACAAAATCCCGTATAACATTTTTAGAATGATTGTTTCGAAAACCAATTTTATTTGATTTTGTCAATTCTTATTAAAGTTATTTTCATGATTGTAACTTCCATTGTTATTAGAGTTTGTTAATAGTTATGAATTCATTTGAGAAGATTTTGTAAAACGAGGCTAGTAAAAAAAACAAACTATGACCTGAAAATAAGGTGTAATTGTATTTAGGATTGTTTTGTCTATCCAATTCTGCTTAACACGTTTCAATTATTGATAACCTGGTCGAGTGGCTGAAATATAATTGTTTTCTTGAATTAATGATTTAATTTTTCCTTAGGCGAATTACTCTGAGGAAAAAGGATTCCCCAAAAGTGTTTATAACGAGTCTCTTTTAAAGAGTTATACTAAGATAAGGTCTAATTTTCATTAATAATACACATATCTGCCAATAAGATAGCAATAATAATAATAAGAAGAATCTAACAAGATAATAGTACCAATAATAAGATCAATAATAATAATAATAATAATAATAAGAAGAAGAAGAAGAAGAAGAAGAAGAAGAAAAAGGACAAGAAAATGCATATAATTATAACTATGACTAAGATACTACTAATAAAATACTACTAAATTACTACTACTAGTAAGATACTACTTGTATCTTTTAATAAGAATGCTCTTACTAATAGGATTTATACTGAAATATTGTGTAAGTTTCTATCAGAAGGCAGTCCATTACGATAATAGAAGATATGTCTTTTCTTTTCGCGCTAAAGACTGTATAAGACCACCCGAATATATTATATAGTCAGGGACATTTAGATTGTTACAGTTTAACTAATTAAATATAATTGTTTTACAACAGGCATATTTTGTTCATTTAAAGTACTCTAGTTTGAAGTACTCTAAGACGAATAATAAATAATGGTTGAAAATAGAATACATACAGTCAGAATAGTTAGGTAATATGGGTCTTTATTCTCTATGATATTTATTTTCAAAAGCTAACCGCTAATACAATTAGATCAATTTGTTTTCTTCGTCTTCTATGTGTCATACCACTTCAGATCGTTGGCGATTATGGTCCTCCAAACGTCCCTTTCATTTGTAACGGTTAGTAAATTTTTATTTTTTTTTATTTCTCATAAAACTAGTTCTGCCATCTATTGACACGATTTACTTAGATAGTTTATGTACTGTTTTCCGCAGGACCACTTGCTTTCAATAGGTCTTGTGAGTGTCAAATTCTCTAAGCTTACTAGATGCTCATAATATTGATTTCTAACACTTTAAAATACGTTTAGTAAATAATTATTTAATGTTTGTGTCACCGTAGAAAAGTTTAGTGTGTCTCTCAGTTACGTCTGACAGAAGTGATGCCCTTCAAACATAGAAACTTGTTCAAGGTGACTAGAAACATGCTTGGTGCATTATCTGATTGCATTTTGCATTTCCTGCATTTGTTTACTTCTTACAATTTAAAAGGAGTTATTTTAAGCTTTGATTTTAAAGCCACTATTAGTAGACTAGTATAACATAAACATTATTAAAAAATAATTCATATAGAGAAGACCTAAAGAAAGTATAAAGAAACAAGAAAATTCCATTAGAAATTAAGTAAGAGTGCTGAACTGCTACGTAATATCAGTTACGTAATATCCAATATAGAAGTTAATATGGACACATTTCCTCATACATGAAGATAAATCTCAAAGAAGCAGTGATATGATTCTACAGCCCTGTGCAAATAATTGTTACAACCGCTTTAGTTTCCTTACTTTCATCATACAGTTTATGACCTACTGGAGTGACAGGGTGTAATCGATATCTATTATCCCCAGATTAGGTCATTTGCAGTAGTGTTCAGTAATATGAATCTATTTTCGGAGTCTATGATGAATCTACATCATCTATGTTTGCATCGGATTTTAATCATGCCCAGACACTATTGTCGCTTCTGTCGATTAGTTTTACTGTGCCCATCGTCTGCGATGGACGTTACTCCAAGGAAACTTAAGAAAATTGTAAAGTTGTAGGAAAACAATGGCAAGTCATATCAGTGAGCAAAACAAAGTACTATCGACTGGATCGGAGACGTTCCAGATTTTAATCTAATCAAGAATTTGTGGTCAATCTGCAAAGAAAGACTTCGTTGAATGGACATACGAAGTAAGGACACGTGCATTGGTTCATGATTCATTGGGAAAATACGAAAATAGTAAATAATAACGGAATTATTCATTTTGCTTCAATTAATTTGCACAAGGGTATATAGAAGCATGCTGAGAATAATGAAGCTTGCGAAAAATGAAGAAGTTTTATGAAAGATGGAATGATACGACAATTGTACACTAAATAGGAAAGGGTCACATAAGCAAATAGAAACTTTCAAATATGACTCGGGACAGACACACTGGAATCAAAAGTGATGGAGTAACCTTCTTAATGTGCATGTGAAAATGGATGACAGAACAGCGAGTGGCGGCGGCGGCGGCGGCAGTAAAAAATATAAACATGAGAAGCATGAGTTGTGTGCAGTTCCCTATCGAAATGACACTACAAATAGAAGAAGTAGTAGGGTAGGAATAGAGATAAGTTAGAGAATAATCTACGAGACCAGCCTACAATATATATGTCTACTCTAGATTTCTACAATGGAATTTAAGAAGCCATTGTTAAAAGCTTTCGGTTAATGAAGATAGTTTTAAAACCTAGTGTTTAGACTTTCTCCTCAGTTTTATGAATACCCTCGAGAGCATATTAAAAACGCCAAGTAAATTAAACAATGATTCTGTATGAGGATCCTTATAACACCAGTTTTACCCATTGGTAATTCTTTTCGCTATAATGTTTCTCAAGTTGTCATATTCATCCTTTTGAGTTGACAACTGCAGAGCAAGGTGAGAAAATAGGGCATATCTGTTAGAACAGCTGGGAAATCGATTTTTGCCTGCCACAGTTAACACGAAAAAGAAAAACAAAATAATTTTCAGCTTGAGTTCTCAGAAATTTGGTATTAACTACCAGTTATTACATTTGCAAAAAGCACACCTGGGTCACTTCTAATATATATATATATATATATATATATATATATATATATATATATATATATATATATATATATATATATATGGATTAATGAAATTTGAAATATCGGTAGTAAAGATAAATAAAGAACCATTAAAGATAAAAACGCTTTCGATACAACGCGCTTGCAGGTTTGGCGCCAATTTTTTTATCTAGGGATTTCCTCTGTAAATGGCAAGGTGTACCCATCAGAGAGTCATATAGCAAAAGGCAAAGCAGGCTGTATCGATAACCTGGCACTTCTAATGTCAAATGATATTGCTCTTTTTTCTGTTTTTTTATCTTTTAATCCAAGTTTTTCCTATCTCACCTTCTCTCTCTCTCTCTCTCTGTCTGTCTGTCTGTCTCTCTCTCTCTCTGAAGCAGATAATGTTTTCTTTCTTTATATCCATCATCGTATTTTTCAATATCTTCGTTCCCTTTAAATATTCTTTCTTTATATTTTTCTTTTTAGGATCAATTTGTCTTTCTTCTCTGTCGTCACCTTTTTTTATCATCACGTATTCCTGATGCTATCCTACTTAGCGATTTGTCACTTCCACTTGTCACTGTAATTCGTTTCTAGTATTTGTATTCAGTTCTAATGAATGTGCCTTCTTTCATTGACTCCTAAACATAACCCAACGAAATATGTCTTATCGCTGAAGAAGTTGTAGATTTCCACCTCACATCAAGAGATCGAGGCTACATAAAGCGTACAAGCATCCTGGTTATTGTGGCAAGAGTTCCTTCAACTTATATATAGTAAATACATTTCTTGCTATTTAGAAATAAAGTAAAGAGTGTTGATATGCTACACTAATATGGCAATGGATATTTGCCCAACAGAAGAAAGACTCTTGAGCCGTTCGAGATATAATTCTATAGACGATTTTTCAGAATAATATAGAATGAAGTTTCGAGTAACTAGGAAGTTTATAATATTAGGAAATAACAAGATACTTAATTTTAAAATTAGAAAAAGTGACATGAATTTTCTAGGGCACATAATGCAGAAGGTGGTCTTGAAGGTGATACAAATCACTGGAGATACTGAAATAAGGTAAAGCATTTGTATCGGTGTTTAAGTTATCTTATGATTTTCTGTAAATAAATGTCAGAGTCAGGAAAAAAGAGGGAAGGTAAAGAGACAAAATTTAGCGGAAGTTGCGGAGAGTCGGTCCTGAAGGGGGGGAAAACTATAAAATAAGATTTATCCGATATTCCGATTGTAAATTTACACTTCGAATCTTGGTGACATATATGTCCTGGTACTCCTACAATATATTTAGAAATTCCTGCTAAAATACTAAGAAGAATCAGCAACGTTATTTCTCCTGACCTTGCACCTTGGCTGCAGTCGCTTTCCCACGATGGTTCCTTTTCTGTACATGCTTTCATGATAATTTTTCTGATGTACTTTACTCTGTGGAAGCTAGATTTGATGAATGTAAGTACAGCACCAGATTGGCAATAAGATCTCAACCCTTTGCGTTTGAATTGGTTTCATGTAACCACATTTTCTTTGTTAACGATTATTTTCTCGTGGGTGGAACTCTCCTCTGCCTCCTTGATTTCCAACCAATTTTGATCGTCAAAAATTTAAATGCTATGTCAGGATTTTCAAATGTAATGTCAATCGACATCTCCAGTTGCCTTGATCTATCCACTACCCTTCTCCTCATCCTTTCCTTTATCACTCCTCTCTGCTCACGCTCCAAATCCTCTGTAACCCTTTTGCGTGAGAGTAGCTTCCCGCCTTGCTTGAAATGCTCAAAAAATCGTATTTTGATTCCTCTCTTTTATTGTTCTTGCTCCTTAAAAATGGTTTACATTTACTTTTACACTCAGTAACCGCTTGTGCCTTAGTTGCTTTATTGCCTTGCATGAAATGAAATGATTAAAAACAAATCTCTTCGTCTAATTCCTGTTTCTTCTCTGGTGTGTAATATGTCATTACTTCATTCTCTTTTACTTCTCCCCTCTAAAGAAATTGAATTCTTGCTTTTTCTATTCTCTATATTTACTTATCTTTGACACATCATTCTTCATTCTCCTCCTCATTTTTCTTCTCTATATTCTATTCAGGATATTTTTCCTTCAAGTTTCTTTCTTTCCCCTCCGCCTCCTACTGTCCCTTCTCTCCTCCTCTTTACAAATTCTCTTTCTTTCATTCATACCATGTTGTTTCCATACTACGATGATCTATTTGACATTTTCCCTCATCATCTGCCATGTTTTTTCTTTCCTTTTTACCTTCCTTTGTTTTCTCACCTACCTTATTTCCCTACTCATTTTATTCTTCTGAATATTATTACTCTTCTTTACTTTTCCTGTTTAAATTCATTCACTCCATCCAAATGTTTCTATTCTCATGCCTTTTTAGCCTCTATTTTCCAGCTATAATCTTTTCATCCTTCTTTTTTTTTCACCTTATTTTTACTTCTCTGATCATCACTTTTGTTTATATTCATCACTGACTACGTTATTTGCCTTCGTCTTCAAGCATCATGTAATTGTGTTATTCTTCTTAATATCTAATCACGATTCTCCCTTTTATTCTCATCCTCCACTGATTTTTCGCGACCATTCTCTTGTTTTCCTTTATCTATTTTACTTCTTTCTTTCCAATACATTTTCAATTTCTCGTACAGAATTTCTTTGGTCAATTCATTTTCTTCTGCTCTTTTCTTTCTCTTATTTTTTTTCGATGTCTCTATTTTGTCTATTTACTTTTTTGTTCATGTTCCATTCCTGAATCAACCAATGTTAAATATCAAGTTTGCTGCAACGGAGGAAAATGGCTGTCAAAATGTATTTGCTTTTATCTGCTGACTTTGTCAGAAGGAACCTTCCTTTGGATGATTCCAAATAATACCGATTCGGCGGTATTAAAAAAGTACCCTCAGGATAGGGTCACCGGTTTGTATAAGACAGATGAGGCAACTAATCGATATTCGTAGAAAAAAAATCTCCAAAAAAGTATGTATCTTTTTTTTTCGATTTAGCATATGGGTTGGATATTTTGCGACAGATCATCACAATTTCAAGCCCATAGGGTTTAATGAGGTTACCATTTAAAACAAATGATAAATGTTTTACTATGCTAATTCAGATGAATTCGGAGTTCAGATATTCTGTTATCTGATGTAACAAAAAATGCATTATTTTTATATTTTTCGGTTGTACAAATCTTACTAATGAAACTGAACATATGAAATTAGAAACATTAGTACACGAGATGCTTACACTGTAAACGAAAGATAAATATTGATTATGCCAAATAATCAATCTGTGCCTTAATATGTAGAATTGTGTAGCAGTGGCAGTATAACTGTAGCAGAATATGCATGTTGTATTGCTCTTAGAGAGGAGAGATGCTCTGCGCGTTATTCACCACAAAACCGTCGAATCTGAAATAAAAAATAAATGATGTTACACAGAACAATAAAATCTAACAATGGCGTTGCCATATTGACCAAGCCATCTGGGAAAAGCATTATTTAGATTATTCGGACTATTGTCCACATCTTTGTCGCCATTTTTATCACAACGTTTTGGCAGTTGCACGCCCCGGCCTTCTTCAGGTAGTTGGAATGTCGAACTGAACGCTTTATTTCGCTCACTGGGGGAGACCGTTCTAGTTCCACGTGTCACATCTAATGTATGTCAGTGATCAGTTATCTCCTGTTAATTCTCTTCAAGTTCTCCACTGCAATAACCAGGTATTAATCTCACGCTCTTTGGGTCCTGTCACTGGATCTAACGAACGCTTTTATCTACCCTGGCATGTGTCCTTGAGGAACTAGAATAGTCTACCACAGGGAGCGAAATAAACGGTTCAGTTCGAAATTCGACATGGTTTGCATCGAAATTCCAATCACCGGAAAAAGTCCGGAGCGTACAACGGCCGAAAAGTTGCAATAAATATGGCGACAAAGATGAGGACAATATTCAAAATAATGTAAATAGTGTACATAATAACTCATCTCAGAAATATAGACAGAAATCTGGGAAATGCTTTATCAAAATCAATTAACAGAAAACCGAGAAATCCTAAATGTCACTATCACGCTATTAGCGTAATTTTGGGTGAAGTGGCTTTCACCCTATACAAGGCCCAAAAACAACTCAAGGTTAATGAATTTGGTTATTCTATGGATGTAAGAGGAAGAATTAGTACATTATGCATTAGCTGATGTAGGACAGATGATATTTGACACTCGATTTGAAGAGTTAAAGATCACTCCGATCTTAACTTCAAAAAATTTCGAAGCTCTTCTTTTGAAGATGTCAGAATGGAACGTCTTTCTTACAAATGGAATACGAAAGAATTGATTAAAGGCATTTTGCTTGACTAACCATAGTTAGAAGTCAGATTATTTTGATATTTTAGGTGAAAATTCTTCTATAATTTCTCGAGCAAAAGTAGCAAGAGTAATCATGATATCTGTAAAATCTAGACATACATCAATATTATGCAATTTCTTACATATTTTAAATGAATTATATCAAATCTGTGACTGATAGGCATGACAAAAAAATCGGTAAAGTGGAATATTTTAACAAATCAGATCGCATTTGAAAGTCGATGTTGTGTCATAGTCTGTGAACCAATCGATTAA
>CAHIKZ030002666.1:3757500-3807056 GCA_903632075.3 Acanthosepion pharaonis
TATAAAAAGTATAAATTTACAAAAAATGCTATATATTTATCCAGACAAATATTTATTTTTTTAAAAGAAATAAATAATAATTACAGGTAAATGTAACATGAAGTCAGGTTGTCTGTCCTAGAAAATCTATTTTCAGTGTGTTGAAAGCCGTCAGCTATTCATAAGTTTGGTGAGGAATATATCTATTATCAAACAAGTGAACCTCAGAAAAAGAAGGCGGAATACAGACTTGGAGTTGCGTACGAGACATTTGCAAATTTAACCAAACCTTTCTTCAACAACAAAGATCTGATAATAACAACAAAAATATGTTCTCTATTGCTCTTGTCATTTCACCTTTGCTGTACGATTTCAAGAACCTCAACTTATATCGCGGCGACATCCAAAAAGTATAACGCTTTAACCTGCAAAAGTTTCGTTCAACATTGAACATCAAATGGAAATGTGACCAATTCCTTGAGAAATCTAAAAAAGTTGGTTTGGTCTTCGATGATCAGGACATGCAGCAAGAATGGAAGATTCTAAGTTAAGTTATATTCTGGGATTTCACTTGAGGCCAAAGTCAAAGAAGTTGCCTACTTCGAAGATACAAGGACGGAAAAAAATACTGAAAGCCAACAGACATCAGCCTAAATCCTTTGAAAATCAAGTACCAACTTGAAGCATTGCATCATCAGCGTTTTATCTCTTCACTGCGTTGAACGATGATGAAACAAACAAAAAGTTGTATGTCATTTGGATCGAAGTAGTTTTGATGAAATCGATCGCAAGGAAATCAGCTAGATCTCTCTCTACTAGTTTACTCCTACAGGCGATTCTTGGCGTCCATATTGATGTATTTGGAAGAGTCCATGTCCTTTTCTGCAGAGGTGTGTGATGTACTTCCTTTAGTCGACACTTTTTCCGACATGATTCCACTTTTCGCTTGCCTGGACGCTTCATTGTAATATCAGTTTTAGAAATAAACAATTACAAAATATCGTAAAATTTGTCTATCGGTAAAATTAATTAATTTATTTATTTATTTTGTGCCTATCTAGACCTCTGTTGATTTACCTCTCTTATAACGAAATATCTACATTTGACAATGTACATCATACTATCAAGTCGTTGAATATTATTTCATTCTAGCCAATTTTCATTTCCGGCCTTAATTTGCCAAAATATATCTAACTTTCGTAGCAAACCGGAACTCTGTAAATGACAGTTTCGCTGTGAAGTTTGCATTTGACTTCATTCGAGAAACGCCCCAAATTCCTGTAATATCTTTTCTTTAGCTTCCAAGTTTTACTTTTTCTTAAGTCTCTTTTGTAGATGGGAACAAATCGTTTCGCTTTACCTTTGACTCTGATGATAAATCAGAGTCAATGTCAAATAAAACTCACGAGAAGATAGGTCTATTATCGCACACGACATGTCGGCTACTCCAAACCTTACAAAAATTTTGCACAAGTATGTTCATGTTAATGCAGTAGTAGGTCATTTACGCTACAATATCACGGGTTTTTTTTTTAAATAAACATATAATTTTTATAATGAATTTTCATATCGTCTATAGTGATCGGCAATTCTTTAATAGTATTACATACCAGGCTTTTATTCCCGCCTCCGAATTGCGCGTAGTAAGGTGTTCCTGTATGTATTTCCACTAAGTGCAAACTGTATTCAAGTCTGAGGGCAAACTGTTTTCAAGTCTCCGACAACTTCAAGACCGCACATCTTATACGACCTACACCTACTACTATTCTAGACCTTTTCATAATCTAAATATAACACGAGGACGATAAGCCATAAACGAAATAAAACTCAACCAGCTCGACAAAAAGCACTTAAACCCATCAATATTTCTTTCTACAACAATCACGGTAATTGTACCTATTTCGTTCCTGTTTTGAACACTCGCCAGAGATTCTAATTCTTTGGAGAAATAATCTTAATTCCACTCCTCTGAATTCTCAATTCCTGCCCATCTTCCTCTCTTTAGGAAAGACTCTAGTGCTCATATGTAAGGCCGAGGTATTTATGTTCGGGGACATTTCCCACTAGCTAGATAACTTGATTCCCCAGATCATTCATACATATGCAACCGTCTTTCTCTTCTAAACACAGTCAGCTATCTTATCTTTATCTACAGTTGCCATTACTCTCATTACTGTTGAGTTCTAGATAGTATTTTTGATAATATAGATAAGCACCTCTCTCCAAACCAGTTTGCCAATAAAACCAGTTCGGCAAATCTAATGCCCATCATGTCAGGTGGCTTAATCAGTCTGTCACTGACCACGCTGTCATTCAAGCCCTGAATATCAGCTAATCTCTTAGGCAAGTGGTATACCTCTTTATGTGTCTCTCTAGTAATCGTCTGAAGCTCTGACCAATAGAATATTTTTTTTTATTAACGCTGTTATAGGAACTCGTCCCGTGACTTCTTTCGCGTTTTCCCTTGGAATAAAGTTATTAATCATCCTGTTCAAAAATGTGCCACTGAAGTATCCTCATTGGTGAAAGCCGGTATCGAAGTTTTAGCCGCGATATCTTCGTATCATTTTTCGTAATATGTGCACGCGTGTCCGCAAATAAGTGAAATTACTGTTTGAAGATACAATGAAACAATTTATAGCCTCTCACATGTTTGTTTCCAATGATTATTGTCGACTCTGCAAAAGTGTCATGAACAACACCAAATCCCCAGTACCTCAATCAATTTGAATTTCTTGCATCTAGAGCAGATCAAGTTGAGTAATTTATTCTAAAGTTCCCTTTCAACTCAAGACTTGACACATCTGGAATTACCATACCCCGCCTAGAACAGAAACTCGGGTGAGTGATAGGCGTATACCCCTTTCACCGATTTTAGAAATCATTTCTAAACTAGACTCCCACAATTGAATTGGATGTGATGGTATCCGTGCTGTTCTAAAGAAATATGTTCCTCAGCGGACTCTATTTCTCTCTATATTCTACAAAAATTGCTTCGCTTCCTCTACATTCCAGCTTGCTGAAATTCATCCTCGGCAGTTTCTGTTTTTAAGAACTCTGAAGAACATAATATCGCCGAATTGTTCACTTAACGCTCTCCGGAAAGGTATTCAAGGCTTTAATCGATGCCGAAGTGGTTAAGCATCTTACTTCTGAGGAACTCAGTAAAAGAGGAACAGATGAAGGCAACGAATCAGCAACCTGATGGTCTTGTATGAAGTGGGATCAGAACAGGGAACTTAGGTTTGGAAAAATGTGAAAGGGTCACATGTGATAGAGAACTGTGAAGAGTCGTGGTGGCCAAAAGGCCTGATGAAACACAGCAAATACAATATTTTCAATTAAACATATTTACAATGTCAAGTATAAATCAGCTTTAAAAGATGAACATCTTTCTTCGAAAAATACGACTGATAAAGAATTTAATCATCAAATTATTTCAAATATTGCAAATGAAAAACCAGACTTTGCTTTTACCAGTTGAACTCCAATAACATTATCTTATCGAACTGCTGTAATTGTCAGTTGTAGTTTTGTTAATCTCGTTTTTTATCACAATGAATGTTTGGCCCGCTTGCATAGACGTCAGGGGTTCGCCGCGATTCTTTAACACGGAAGAGAATGTGACTTTGCAGTATTATACAATGGGTAGATTCAATATTGTTTCTACTGAAGTTTCTTCACTTGCTTGGAACTTTCTGAACAGATGGCCCTGAGGCAACCATTGTTTCGTGACATGGAGAAGAGCAAACAGGACAAACATGAATAGAAAATAACATTATCGATATTGGTATAGGATGAGAGACGGGAGTATGTCGATGTGTGTGTGTGTGTGTGTGTGTGTGTGCGGCAGTCAGTTTGACAGTAAGTGTAGATGTGTTTGAGGAATTCAAGAAGGACACACAAACTTACTAACATAACATTCATATATATCTCTCTCACTTGTTCTATTTCAGATACACATTCACACGTAGGCGAACATAAACCTGTTTTCTCACAAATCTATTTATGTATAAAAAACATTTACATGCATGAATATATATATATATATATATCAATATATATATATATATATATATACATATATATATATATTGATATACGATTTTATATACAGATCAATAAAGAAAATACATTGTTGTTACCCTTAAAGAAAGTCATACCACAAAATAATTATGCATTTCAGATCTCTCACACCTTCTATCTCTCTCTTTCTTTACATAGATGTATATATGGTAAATATAGAGAAATATAAATATATAGTATTTAATACAATGTGATGCACGCCTACTGTTGAGTAACTTGTTTACATACCCATGTCTAAAGAAAGATTTACATTTATGTATAGCTGTCTGGATGCATCCATAATTATGGATGTAATATATTTGTGTGTTGGGCCGTATTATTCTTTTTATTATTGTTACCATTACTATTGTCATTAATATTATTCTGTGATAGTAATAATAATAATAATAATAATAATAATAATAATAATAATATATTATTTTTTTTTCCTCAAAAAATGCTCAGTAGAGAATGTCATGATAACATGTCTTCTTTAGGTCTTTGGAAAGAAGTGAGTATGCATCACAAATCAAAGAATATATAATAATAATAACAATAATAATAATAATAATAATAATAACAATAATAATAATAATAATAATAATAATAATAATAGTAAGAGTGGCCAATATCTGCACTGGAAAATTTGCAACTTCTAGGGGAAGGAAACTGAAAGAAACTGGTATGAACACCACCCAGACCCGGTTACAGAGATAGGACCTGTTACAATTCTATGGGATTACACAATACACACTGACAGAACAATCAAAGCTAACTGCCCAGATATTGTTATTAAAGACCACAAACAAAAACGGTGCCTCCTTATTGATATGGCAGTCCCTGCTGAATGCAATGTATCTTTGAAATTATTCAAAAAGCTGTCAAATTACAAGGACCTTGAAATAGAAATCACAAAAATGATTCGTTCGAAAAGATTCCAGTAGAATAATTGAAGGGATTTCTGGAAGTCCATTCCTCAAAGAGATACAAAAAATTGTTCTGACAAGTATAGCCGACACTTTACGAAGGGCTTTATCTATATAATTGTTTTTTTTTTCTTTTTTTTTTTTGTCATTGGAAAGTGTCATGATGTCATTTATAAATTGAGGTCCTTCAGCAGGACCCGGAAAGAAATTTGTAAACGTCAGAAATCGAAGAAATCAAAGTAATAATAATAATAAAGAAATTTCAACGGCCAAACAGGTAGAAGAATAAATGTCAATAATCCGTTATTCGGACTATTGTCATCATCTTTGTCGCCATATTTATTACAACTTTTCAGACGTTGTACATTCCGGCCTTCTAAAGGTGGTTGAAATGTCGAATTGAATCCTTTATTTCGATATTCCAACCACCTAAAGAAGGCCGGAGCGTAAAACACCCGAAACGTTGTAATACATATGGCGAGAAAGATGAGGACAATAGTCGGAATAATATAAATAATGTGCATAATACCTCATTTCAGAAATATAGACAGATGCTAATAAGCCGGATGAGAATTGTAAATAAAATGCTGGTAAAAAGTGTCTAATAATTACAATCACTGTCGATGGAAATATTACAGTCAAATTGTTGGGATTTGATAATCAAAATTCAGAAGATGCAGCAAAGCTGAAACTCAAACAATCCTAATTGTTACTGATGCATTAAGGATCAAATATGTATACAAAATAATGTATGAATTATGAAGTTTGTCGTCTCCCTGGTTAACGGAGTCTTGCTGAAATGAAAAACATTGTACTCATATATCTACAACATGGAAAGTCTTATCAATGTAACAGGTTACGGATCTAAATTATTAGACTTTGCCTCGACGTTCTAATATATTCCAAGAACCTCCAAACATTTTGCAATGGTTTCTTTTTTAAATTTTGAAGATTCTCAATGAGTTAACTTGATTTTTACAAATATAAGTTAAATCTACTTTTATAGAATCCCCATTTAATTTGTTTACATAATTTAAGTGTACATAAAATTTGTATGCGCATACACATGCATGTTTTCAGTTTAGACTAATATTTAGAAACATAGACATCGCAGCTACATATCGAACGCACTATTTGATCTGCCGACTTGCAGTCTCTTGGTGTTTCATGTTGAAATTTGGAAGCAACTAGTAAATTAAACAACTAGACTATAAACAGCGCTGCTGCTGTTTTCTTCTTCTTCTTCTTCTTCTTCTTCTTCTTCTTCTTCTTCTTCTTCTTCTTCTTCTTCTTCTTCTTCTAATAATAATAATAATAATAATAATAATAATAGTAGTAATAATATCAACCGAACTGTCGCTAACATAAAGAACATTTACTACAAGTTAAAAAATATAAAGCTCTACCAAATGATGCCACATTCGCGTAGGTGATATCCATTCCTGTAATGAACAGTAGTATCCATCTTGAGTTGATATATAATAAATATCATATAGCTTAAAATATTTATAGAACACACACACGTGCACCCTCACACACACATATATTTCAACACACAGACACACACACACAGACACACACACACACAGACACACACACACACACACACACACACACACACACACACACATATATATATATATATATATATATATGTATATATAAATAATTTCTTATAATCGGAATTAAGATACCATCATGCAAATGATCCTTTTAATCTTGTAAAAATAAATTTACATAGGTATCTTCATGAGATCTAAATATATATATATATATATATATATATATATATATGTATGTATATATAATTTTAGCGCATTTTTTTCTGTATGACAGACATTAATTTTGAAAATCTTGTAAAAAAAAGATAATTGTCGGATTTTAATGAAACTTTCAGAGACTATTCACGAATGATGGAACTTATTATAAATATGTTTTTTCTTTTTTAAAGTCATCGCAATTTTTTTCATATGAACTACCCCAGCTCCTGAATTAACTAATTGTACGAAAAGTCTATAATTTCAGTTTTTGGAAGATTACTGATTATATTAGTTAAAAGCACAATGCTTTGAGAAAACCAAATCATGTTCTGTTTTTTTTTTTTTTTTTTTTTTAGTTGGACCACCTCTACCTGAAAATCGTCTGTGAATTGTAACATACAAAACTCAATAAAACAAAAATATTATTTAATTTCAAAAGCTTTGAATTGCTTTTATTTATTTTAATGAACATGGAAAATATTGTCTGAAAGCAAAAAGATATTTTGATGGAAAATGAATTTTTAAAACAATTATTTGTTATTTCTGAAATATTCTATTATTTTCACATTATGTTGTTAATTCTTTTAAAATTTGGGAAAAGTTTCTAAAATTTAACGAATGTCGATATTAAGTAGATATTTATTTACAGATTATAATTTCCAACGCTTAATACAAACTAACGAACAACAGTATGTAGAAAAATATATATTTTGTCAATAATAACACTGTAAATCAAATCTACGGAAGACCGGAAGTATTATGCGTTCAATAAAAAAAAACGTCACGTGGATTGATTTTCTGTCTCGTATTTACCTTCAATACTGAATTTTTAATTCTATTATTTGTTATTTCTTTGATTATAATAGATTTTTACATTTAAGTTGTTAAAATATTATAAAATTAGTTAAAAGCCGCATTCTGTTTCGTAAATATCTTTTTGAGATATAAATTTATTTTTGCGAAATACGTGTGGAGAAGTTAATTTGGTTTTTAAATTACAACTTAGAAGGGTACCTACAAGTATCAGTATCATCTTATGAAATTTAAATTTGTATTTTATGTACACTTCTGATAGAATTTCATAAGAAAGGTACCTATAAATTAGATACCTTTATTATGAAATTTAACCTCACTCTCAACAGTCTTAGTTTAATTTCTTTATAATATATTTTCCATAAAGCATACTAAACGTAAAGTGTGAAAGCTAAGTACAAAAAAAAAAAATTAAAAAATTAGAGCGCAGAAACTTTTTCTTCAAAATAACGAGGTAAATAATTTGTTCACTTAAATATAAATAACTTCATATCTCTCTTTCGGTAAGAGGAATTATCCTCACGTAAGATATCAAAACGTCATGAATGTCTTTCGTCACCTTCTCAAGTGATGCGAAATTTTATGACCTGCTTAGTTTTATTTTCAAAGTACGTCTTTTTGGCGAAGAAACTAAGTTAAGCTTGGTTCAAAATATTTTAAATAAACATTATATTTTCTCATTTTCTTAAAATAAGTTTTGTAATTGATTTTAAATGAATTTCAAAGTGAGAATTTCATTTTTTTTATAAATTGGAAAAAATGGCCGACATGATCGATTATCTGTTAATTTTGCTGACTAAAAAAAAAAAGATTTTTAACGAAAAGTTTGGACGTGCTAGGAAAAATTAAAAAATGTAAAAAAAATACCCACAAAATACTTTCCTCTTAATATTAACATTTAGATGATAAAGTTTTGTTTTCGTCAAGTTTGGCGTTTTTTTTTAACGCTATAATCTATTTGCTAAATTTACAGGATTTTTCAAGCAGTCATTTGGTGATTAATTTTTGATATAAATAAAACAGACAAGAGGGGAGGGAAAGGTAAAAAGTAAAAGAAGAGGAAAGAAAGTAGATATACGAAAAGTATCTTCAGAAATTAATAAAAACAAAATAAATATTATATTAAAAATAATAAGGGATAAAGTCCCAAAATGAAAAAGAGATATTTCAGAATTTAAGAGTATTAAATTAACAAATATATAAGAAAAGATATATAAAGAGGGAAATAAAAATTAATTAATAAATATAAGGTAAGGTATTTCTTTTATATTGTCTTATGTATTAAATTTCAATGTATATATATATATATATATATATATATATATAGTGAGTAAATATAAAAAAATGAATTATGAAATAGAGCTTAAAATACATAGAGTTATGTATTATTACATAAAAATAAATTCTCAAAATTATATATATATATGTATTAATATAGTATTATATTATTATAATATATTATTATATTATTATTCATACACATTACTGTAGTGGAAAATTCAGGAGAAATCAATAAAAACAACTTAATTTAAGCCGAAAAGAAAAAAATAAACCAATAAGAGTAATATCAAATATATATATATATATATATATATATATATATATATATATATATATATATATATATATATATATATATATATATATATATATATATACAATTTCATTACAGCTGTATTTGACATGAGAATAATACACGAAAGATCTTTTCAAGTTTTTTCATTATTTACAGTTGGAAATTTGTTCTTTTATTATCTGAACTTTTCGGTTGCCTTCGCCATCATCAGGTGCTTGGCTGGTGATTCGGATATTTTTAGGGAATTTAATTAAAACAAAACTGTTCTAAAAGCTGCTGGCATGATGGTGCTGCAGCTAGATGCGTTGCTTAATGTATTCACAGAGTATCTCTCACATCTACTGCTGCGGCTGTGGCTGCTGTTGCTGCTACGGCTGCTGAAACATTGTTTTTTATTTTACCGTATTGAGTTCTCATATTGTATTCAGTTTCTGCTAAATCATCTAATGATATTATCGCACCCGGCTGGAAGTTACTGCCGGCTACTCAAACGTCTAAAAGCGTCACCGCGGAAAACAGAACGAATGACGTTAACTTCCGGTGACTCGGCGTTTTTCAGAGAACGACTCACAAAAACTCAAAACAAACGAAACTAACTAAAAAAATTACCAGAAACTACTTTATATACACATGGTGTACGAATGAAACCCATGTGTACAGTCAAAAGGCAGGATGGTAATTTTCAGTCATCACCTCAAAGATATCGCTAACCGGCTACGATGCTGACCTCAGCCTATATAAACGCAGCCATTTCTTCCGCCAAAATTTCTCACTTGACGGATTTATCTCGCGACGAATTTCGCCCGATTTTGACAAATTTGGATCGCTTCTCGGCCTTTGGCTGAGTTTCGATCACGGCTACGACTAGTTTGGACCGCCTCCGGCCTGGACCAGCTAGGACAAGCCATGACCAGCTTTGACTAAGCTCTGAACAGCTTGGACATGCTATGACCAGTTTTGGACTAATGGCCTTTGAGTAGAAACACTCGGGTCTCCCACGTTAAACCGACCTTGTGCCACATACTGACCCCGTGGGAGTCAAGTAAATACCTCTCATTTGGCGGATTTTGGCCTCGGGGTTGAGCGACGAGCCTCCCCCCCCCTTACCTTCGCTGACCACAAGAAGCAGCCAAGCCTAGCAGCAAGCCGACCCAGCTTTAGCAGCAGCAGCAGGCCGACCCAGCTTCAGCAGCAGGCCGACCCAACTTCAGTAGCAGCAGCCGGTGTCAGGATATGCACTAGTCTACCCTCGGCTACATGATATGCACTAGTCTACCCTCGGTTACATGATATGCACTAGTCTTTTTCAGGACTACACTCGGTTACATGATATGCACTAGTCGTTTTTCCGGACTTCACCCGGTTACATGTTTTGCGATAGTCCTTTTCAGGACTAAGCTACCTGCGTTATTACGAATGTCCTTTAATTAGAACTACCAAGCTGCGATCTTGCACGACAGTCAAACCAAGGACGAACAGACTACACCAGCGCTGTCCGCGTCGATTCTCTCTCTTCTCAAGCGCCGACGCGCTCTTTACAAAACGGCAGACATCCGGGATATCGACTGGACCTCGAACATCGCTGTTCCATCGGCCTACCTCCGAGATGTCACTTTGAAACCTGACAACGCTCCTTCAACTAACGCTCTCTAACATCACTACCGAACTCTAGCAAACGATTATCTGTACATACTTTTGCCAGATTATTTAATAAAATTTGGCTTAAACCTTTACATCCTCGCCTTTGTTGTCCTTGCTCGATCGTATTACCCTATATTATTTTTCTGCTTGCGGGGTTAACAGGCACCTGCTTAACGCCGCAACAATATCACCATAAACCTGGACAGTCGGGAATCTAAAAATTCGTTTCCCTGGACGTACTTATCAATATGCAAATTTCGTTGTTAGTCATAATACACCAGAGTCGTTTTTGGACTTAAATGGACCAGACAGGTTTTTGTTGGGACATCAGCATTTACGGGAGGAATAATTATTGCGTTTAAAATTTTCACACTGCCATGGTGGAAAATCCCCAACGATCTAATTAAATAAAGGTTCCTTTATAGACAGTTTTAGCTTGTTCTAAAAAATAATTGGAAATTATAAACGATTTGTTTGAAAATAAATTGAACTGGCAAATTAAAAACTTAGAACGGGGAAAGCAAAATTTAGACAAACGAAAATTCAATCCAAAAATAATAACGAAAAAACAAATTAAATCTGAAATAAAACGAGAACCACAAAACAAACTGAAAAAAGTGCACAAATTACAATTTAGAAAACAAGTTCAAAAAAGTAAAAGGGGAAAAAATTTAGGATATTTAAAAAAAATGAAAAACTTAACAGACGAAATTTAAAACTCAGGCTGGAAACATCAAACATTCGAAATATGGGAACAAATTGAACTTAATTTCTGCTATTCAGTGTTGACAGGACAAAAAAATTTACAAATTTCAAAAAAGAAATGTGGCGAAAACGATAAAACATATGAAATTAAGACATTTAATGAAAATGAAAATTGACATTTTGAATTTAATTTTTGGAACAGTCTAATCAGTTCGTTTTGCACACACTTCAAAAATACATATCCACACATACAGAAAGTTTCAAGTTAGACCTTAAATTCAACCATACTTCCTGAGAGGTTTAGCAAGGTGCAAGAAAATGAAGAATCAAATTGATGAGATTAAAGGAAAACGTAAAACCGGTTTTAAAAAAAGAAAATAAATGTACCCTTCAAATTGTTAAAACAGATCGATGACTGACTTGACAAACTCGAAATATGGGTGAAACACGATATTAAAATTAGACAAAGAATTCCATGTTTGCATGGATGGTTTATAAAAGAAAAATCTATTAATAACGTGGTGTGCGGATTTTCCACGGGATCAAACGATGCACTCCATGATCATTACCAACTTTTTGGCAGTCGAATACAAAACAAAACCTAAGCGACGGTCATTGATTGACTGGACGACGAATGATCAAAATTACTTACGATAAACACATCGAGGAATGTATAAATTAATCGTTTCGTAGTAAAGGTCGCTCCAGCTATTTTATATCAAGTAATTGATACAATGCTTAGTGGAAAAAATTTTGCAATAAATCTAGACGATATTTTGCTGAAATACACAAGAAAAATGTTTTGGGGGTTTTCAGAAGGCTTTTCAGGAAATGGATTCAAGCTGAAAGACAATTGTTGAATTTTAAGGGATAAAATCAGAAGACCAGATCATAAAAAAGCCAGTGATATCTCTTAAAATTTGATTCCTGAAAATGTCAGTTTCTGAATGAAATTGGGTTTGGCGCATGTTTGCATCAAATGCATGGTTTGGATCTCCATTAAATGAATTATTAAAAAAAAAAATGCTTTTGAACGACGGTTAATAGGACGCATTTAAAATCAATTTGAAATGTTGGACTATTCTGACCATTAGATCAAAACGAAATAAGTCAAGCGACATTTAGTGCTATAATAAATTTGTTAAAATTCTCCATAAACTCGAAGACGTTTTTAAATTTTGATTTACGCATTAGGATTAAATGCAGCCGAAAAGAATTATCCCGTGATAGATAAAAGGTTTATGATATCGTGTTTGCCATTAAGAAATATCATAGATTCATTCACGGGGAATTTTTATCTTAAAAACGGATGACTTTGACCATTGTTAGAGGATGTTTTATCTGTTCAAAAAATCATTCTAATTCAACTAATAGGTTACAACGATAGGAAATCATTCTATGTATTTCGATTTAAATTAGATTCTTTGACATTAATTAAATTGAAACATGGGGATGTAATTTAATGTTTTAGAAATGTGTTTATAGTTGGAAGTTAATGATATTGCTTTTTCAATGCATTTTTCTCCTTAAAAGATAAAAAATGTACTTTTTTAATTAAGATGGAATTACCTGGAACTTTGTTTGGAAAAAATGTGTTAAATCGTTGGAAACACAATTTCATCTTGGGAATGAAGAAAGAACTAAAAGACATTACGTAAAATGAATCCGAGGTATATTTTTTTTAAATGACGTTCAATTTACAACGATAAAGTGGTCATTTGAAACAAACCCTGAAATATTTCCACACAGGACATTATATATTCAGAATGAATTTCTTAAGTGGTAGTTATGTATACTGGTAGCATGGATGACTAATTTGAATGTTTGGTAAGTAACGCAAAGTCTGTGTTTTGGGGTTAAGGGCATGAATTATGAATAAAAGTTCAACTCATGTTTGAAACTGACCTCATGGTACGTCTGCATCTTCGTTTGGGGTATACTGTCTACGATATCAAATATATCCCTTAAGTAAGAATCATTATTTGTCGAGTTCAAATTTAATTTTTATTGTGATGGGAAGAGTAAGAAACCAACCACGGTCGTTTTTGTTTGTGAAATTTTCGATAGTTCGAAAAATCTAATTTCGGATCGCACCCAATTTACATCAAAATTAATTCAAGGAATTTCGCGGAGTTTGATAAGGAATTGTTTATTTTCAAACACCATATGCGAATTCAGGTGAGTTTTGTGGATACTTTATTTAGTTTCTAAAACATCCAACGGTGGATCTGTATCTGGGGATTATAATATTTCTAATGGGTCTGTATACACCAAATAAAAAACCTTCGGCCATGACTATCTAAATTTCTTGGGAAAATATAGATCGGTTTTTGACATGATGTGTTTAATAAGATAAAACTTAAAAATACGGTAAAAAAAGCTGGAAATAAATTTTTACGAAATTGGTCAAAAGGTTTTACTGGATGTTTCAGACGGGTATTGATATTGGGAAGTTGGATAGTTCGTCCGAAGAAGGATGACATATTTAGTCAAATTTTGTGGACCGGTAATGAGTTTTTCAAAAGGCACTTTAATCAAATAAAAAAGTTTGATAAAAATGAGAAGAATGATCTACAGCTGGAGGTTGAAAGTTCTTTTTGACATATTCGATATGTCCATTCATCAGAATGTATTCTATGTACTGTGTTCCTGGTTCCGAAAAAGAAAAGTTAGAAAAAGAAGGGATACATAGAGAATCAAATCAGCCAAAAATTCCCTGATGATTGTGATTCAATTAGTTGTGAAGGGTATTTTGGTCTTGTTTGTTTTGGGTCCGTATGGACTATAATGGGTATGTCCCAATCCACAAAATATTCATTTGGTTCAACTTCTTTTTGTGGATGGTCTTGTGTTTGTGTTTATTGTTTGCAACCGATGTTTTGTTGGCGACGTTGTTTCTGCCACATTTGATCTGTTTTGAAATTACAACCTTCGTTTGCTACAGGTTCTTCCAAACGTTTAAATTTTCTCAAGTTCGACAACTGATTTTTTTTTTTTTGCAATCAAACAGTTTGATTTTTTTTTTCTCTCTTTAGATTTTTATTTTGTCCCTTTTTTTGCTTTTATTTTGTCACATTTTGATTTTTTTTCTTATTTTATAATTAACTTTTTAATATATATTTTCCGTATTAATATTCTGTAACCAAAACCAATTTTTTTCCTTGTTTATTTTTTGAAGAAACCTTTAAGAGACTTTAGTTTTTCCAATTGAGGAAATTTATCAGCTTTCCCAAACATGAATGGAGCAAAATACAAAAGTACGACAAAAATTAAATAAAGGAACAAGCAAAAACGATTTGGTTTATTGAGACAAGACAAACTCTCTTTTGTGCGGAAGAATAAAAAAGTTTCAAATTGGGCATTCATTATAACAATCAAAAGAAAAAATTGCACATTTACATTTCCAAAAAATTGGTAAAAGGATATTTTTATTTACAATTATGGAAGGGCTGAATAAAATCCTTTGACAAATGAATAAGAAATGTTCATAAAACAAAAATACTTACTCAAAATATATATATGAATATATATATATATATATATATATATATATATATATATATATATGTCCATACACATAAAAGCCTGTTTTTGTATTCAGGTTCTTTCAGTAGTAGGAAAATGCTGTAGATACAATAATCAGGCTTCCATTTGTGGGTCCATTCAAGAACCATCAATAGAGCGGTGAATAAGTTTTTAAAAAGGGAACAGAAGAAACAAAAAATGGATCAGAAGATAAGAAAGGAAAATCGATCATCATTTAAACCTTAGTTCAAACGATAGTAAATAGATCAAACACAATCAATAAGAATTTTGGAAATGACAAAAGGAGATTCATATCCGACCGTCCAAAGACCAGCAAAAAGATGACTTGAAGATTAAATCGTAGGTGAAACTCATGAAAAATCGTTTTTATCCAGGACAGAAATTCAGAATATTAGAGAAGACGAAGATCAAGGGGTTGGAAAATCAGGCTGGTCGACATATATATATATATATATATATATTTGGATGATAGATGTGACCCATGACCCTGGGTTTACAATTTTAGCGATTCGTCAGTCAAACCTCCATAATACAATACCGCATCCTCTCAAGTGGAAAATCAAAACTCGCCCCGGTCATAAAAAAACTAATGATTATAACTTTTTTTATACTTTGGCTGAAGACTGTCGAATGCAGGCGTTTTCTATCAGATCTAATCTTCATCTTGAGCTGATGCTCAAAGAATTGGATTAGATCCTGATAAGAAAGACGGTTGCCCCCGCAAGACTTCCTCCATTTGCGTCGTCCAAATCACCATTCGAGCCGTGGCCATCAGCATCAGAAACACCATTCGTTTCACCCCGGAATACGGGGGCGACACATTGTCACACGCGTATTCGTGATCCATGGACACGAGTTTTTCGGGAGCGAGACGAGCCGTCAACTCGCCGACATGGTCCCATAAGGGGCGGACCTGGGGAAAATGGTAGAAGGCGTGCGCAGCCGTTTCTTCTAAACCAAGACCACAGTTCACAGTTGGCAAATCCGCCAAACCCCATATGAAAGCCTTGTCATTGAGAGGCAGCCGATTCCGAGCCAATCGCCAGATAAGTGAAAACTCAGGGTTACTGAGATAATCCGCCGCTGGCGCCCAAGACCAGAAAGAGCGAAACCCTCCTCCTCCCAAGTCGAGCGTATACGTAAAGGATCCTTCGCGACCCCTCCACTAAACCACGATAGAAGACCCTCCTAGGCCGTGAAAGGTCACTGGACCGGGAATGATCGTCAAGGCCAACCGACACTCGCGAAGGAAATCCGATTGATCCCGGGCCTTACGACGGCGCTCAGCCCGCGAGATGGGGGATTGATAGTAAGGCGAGGGAAACACAATACCTCCAGAATCGGAATCACCGCCATAATAGAGGCACGGATCTTCTGTCGGCATTCCCAGTGACACGGACAGCAGACTCGTCTGTCGACCCTATTCACGCGTCCCTCCATAAAATGGAGGATAGCGATCGCTCGAACCTCCTGCATCGAGAGGAAGTACGGACAATCGATAAAGAATCAGGGGTCCGCGTCCTGCCCTTCACGGACTTTGTCGATTCCAAGTCTGACCGGCAGAATCGACATTTGCACGTACTTCAGACCAGTTTTTCTCCAGCTGGAGGTCGGGTTCAAACCACACTCCAAGAATGCGGACAGGACCGTCCGTCCAACTGAAGCGGCCCGGAAGATCGACCCCTTCCAGGCACCTAACCGCAAGCTGGACGACTTGTCGCGGTTAATCTTGGCCCCTGTCACCTTTCGTACCGATCAAGCGCCCTCTGTACCGCCTCAATGTCGCTGCGGGACGACACGAAAGCAGATATCATCGGCGTACGCGGGAAACCCTGGCACAGAGCCCTCCAGGCACGACGATTCCACGTAGGGCCGGACTGCGGTCCCTGTCCTTCAGCCGGCGAAGGAGAGGCTCCAACGCCAAAGCATAAAGGAGAGGCGACAGTGGACAACCCTGGCGAACCGACCTAAACAGCACGAAAGCGTCCGACAACCTTCCGTTCACCTTTACCACAGCACTGGGGGAGCGATACGGGAGGCTAATCCAGCGGCAGAAGACGGTTCGAATCCGGCGGCCTGCAGGACAGCAGCAAGGTAGCGATGGTCAACCCTATCAAATGCCTTGGACTGATCCAAATTGATCAGCGCGGCCTCTTCGTCGTCTTTTACACCCTCTATGATCGTGCGGATCAGATGCAGGTTACTCTGAATTGTTCGGCCCGTCACAGAACAAGTCTGCTCAGGTCCCAACAGAGACTCGACAACTGACTGCAAACGCTCCTGCAGGATCTTGGCCAAAATCTTTAACATTGTGTTTAGCAGAGTTATGGGCCTGTAATCATCTAATTTTCCCCCACCACCTTTGCCATTTTTTCAACAGAGTGATCACGCCCCTGGTAATCCGATTGGGGATGGACCCTGACCGAAACCAGTTGTTGAACACTGCTGTCAAAATCTGGAACAAAGATTTGCGACAGCCTCAAGTACAATTCATAGGGCAAACCATCCAGACCGGGCGACTTGCCTCTGCCGACCTTCTTCAAAACCACGTAGACTTCGCCCTCCGTGATCTCTCCCTCGCAGCTAGCCGCTTCAGTCGGCGAAAGCCGAGGAAAGTCAGCCAAATAGCTGCGAAACTCCTCCTCACGGAGACCAGTCTCCTTGTTAAACCGGTTCTTGAAATGGCGCCGAAACGCCTCGCACATGTCGTCAGTGGCCCGAAGAGTATGCCCATCCGGGGATTTGACTTCACGAATGAAACGATCGCCACCTCGACGGATCTCTTCCTGCGCAGATCTGGCCCAAGTTCACAGCGGAAGACATCTTACTTAACTTATGTCTAAAACCTGGCCCATGTACCGCCGTATTCAAACGATCCAGGGGCTATGAGGCTATTTGGGGATCCCCCAGCCACCGCCTGGGAAAACCTAGCTTTAAGCGTCTTCACCTTTTTCAGCTCTATCTAGAGCGAGCCGTTTGCTGAAATCAGTGGTGAAAGGTCTAATCCTATCTTTAAGTCGTTCCCACCACTTATTCCCGATAACCGCCCCACTAATTCCCTGCTGCACTAAGCCTTTTAGCTGCTCCCGGAAGTCCTGCCTGTCCAGTAAAGACAGATTGAACTTCCAGTAACCAGCCATTCTAGCCATTCTATGATCTAACGCCATCCGGGCACAAACGAGTTTGTGGTCCGAATAGCCTACCCAGTGGAACGTGGGACAATCTAATAAGATCTATGTCGGCTCTTCAAACTAACATTCTGTCAAGGTAGCTAACCACCTTGTCAGAAGGCCAATTAAGAGCCCACGTCCACATGTTCCCCCGGGATGATCGACCCGGTATCTATCGACGAGACCAAAATCGTCGATCAGATCAACCAGGCTACGATCGTCCCTTCTCCCACTAGCACCCCCGCCCCCTGTCTAAGTCGGGGTCCAGAATGGCATTCCAGTCCCCCATTAAAACTAGGCGCGTTGAATCCACCAGGAACGACCCCAACCGCCGAAAAAACGAGACCCGCTCCTCCTGGTCGTTGGGCGAATAAACCGCAACGACCGGGAACGAACCACTTTTCACGGCAATATCGGCCACGATCAACCGGCCCTCGGCATCGGTATGCACAAGGTCCACCTTCGCATCAAGAGTCCGTCTGACAAGCAAAGAAACTCCTCTGGCAAACCGGTCCCCATATGCTAAATAGACAACAAAGTCATCCTCCAGCACACACGCATCGGCACTGCAAACAAAGTGGGTCTCTTCGATCGCGGCGACATCCACATCCAGGGACAGAAGGTCCCGGAGCAGGCGGGCAGCCTTACCCCGATCCCTTAAGCCCCTCACATTCAGAGTCGCTAACTTGGTTTCCATTTTTAAGCCTGCAAAAAAGAGAAGAATAAGCGCAAAAACCTATTCACATACAGGACGGAAATCTGCGGGTGAAAGGACCCCGACGGATTGTCCCAGGCTCCCCACTCCTAACTCCGACGTCATCCGTCCTTCTGTGACAATCCCGCCGACGTCCATGGGGTAGATTAATTTTAGGGCCCTATATAGTGATGGATGGAGACGTACAGGGACCCTCCCTGCACAAAACTTGTGCATTTTTTTCAGGTCTTGGGACCCCAACTCGATCATTCTTATCTCTGGGAAGGCCTCTCTGGCCTCAAAGAGATGGGTCCATACTTTCATATGTTTTCCTGTGTCCCGGATAAGACCAATAACCCCCGGGGCACGAGGAAAATTTCTTGGGTCCTCTACTGACTTGCCATCGACAGAGGACAGCTTATGTAGAGGTCCTAATAGAGATCTTTGCGGGCGGAAAGGTTTTTATCGATCTCTCCTTGTCCACCTTGCAAATTTCTTCGACTTTCCGAAAAATTTTTTTTTTTTTCCCCTATCTGGGGGTGGTGGGGTGGGGTGGATGAAGGGTCGGAGTAGAGAGGGATGGTTGGGGTGTTGAAGGATCTAAAGCAGTAGGAGTAGGTGTGTGCGGAGGAGTGGGAGTGGTAGGAGGGTGTGGAAATCGAGACAGGGAAGGAGGGAGGCTCCTATCTGCTGGACTGTTTCCTTTCTTTTTTTCGCTGGGGAAGTGGGGGTGGATATACTTCTAGTTATTTCTCTGCCCCTCTCCCCACTAATTTGTCCAATAAGTCTGTGAATCTCTTTCACTTCTTCCTCTTCTTCTTCCTCATCTTCCTCCCGGTTCCTTTTCAAGGAGGCGGACCGTTTGGGAGGCACTTCCTCCACTTCCATTGTTGTTTGTTTTTTCCGGACTCTTTGGTCTCTGTTGATCTTGTAACTGCTGTTTTTGTTTCTGTTGATTCTGTTGCTTATCCTTGGGTTGTTGTACAGTTTGTTGTGCTGGTTGTTGGGCTGGTTTCTGCTTGGGTGGCTGTAGCTTTTTGACTGGCTCCTCCTTCTGCGAGGGTGAGGGGCCCGCTTTTTGCTTACGTCCCTTTGCCACTACTTCCTTCCACCCGTCATCCTGAGCTTTGCTGGGTTCAGTTGCTTTTTTGGGGATGTTGTGGCTACTACTGCTGTTGGTTGCGGGGTCTTTTTTTGCCAGGACACGCCTTGGCCATGTGTCCCAGTATTCCACATGCCCAACAGTAAGGTTTACGTCCTCCACCACCACCAACATCCGCCGCTTTCTGCATAAGATTGTGTTGGGTATGTCTTTGAAATTCTCCTGGTCTAACGTAATTTCTAGGAAACATCTCCCGTCGCAATGCCTGTCTTGCTCATGATTGCTGCTACTTTCTCGACTTTCCTGTACTGGGCGAAAAAAGCTCCCAGCCGGTCTTCGGTGATGTCTATGGGCACGCCATGTACTGTCACGTTTGTTCTACGGGTGCCCATATACTCCGTTTGTAACTTATTTTTTTTTGAAAAAACATTCCGGCTAGCTTCTTTGCGTCTTCTTCTGTTGCCATCAACAGATCCCACAGTGCTCTTTGTTCTCCTTGCCAGAATTTTCGGCGCTATGTTGAGGCTTTTAAGGGCCTCTTCCATAGTTTCCCTGCTGACACCAGTTAAACTCCGATTTTTAATGTCGGACGTCAGCAGGGAAATAGTCTTGACATTCACCGCATCAAAGACTTCCTTAATAGTTAGGAGTTCGTTTCCATTGGTGAATTCCTTTATATTTGTGACTTAACTCGTCGTAGTACACTGCATCCTTTTTGGGCCGGCTTTCTACCCAGGCCGATTTTTTTTGGGAGATACATTTTCCGTTGACACCGGCGGTTGAGCGTCCGAATTTGAGTCGACTCCGCCATAATAGTAATGTATACTATTACGACGGAGAACCTGTTGGTTATGCTGTTTTTCTTTTACAGTTTTTTTTTTTTTTTGACAAAACAGAAATCAAACAAAAATATTCAACAGATAATATTCAAACAGAAATCAAAGAAAGAAGAACCAGACCGAAAAGGGGTAAACAAAACAAACAAACAAATAAAAAACAAACGAAATGAAATGAAACAAATGAAAGAAGGAGGGTAAAGAAAAAAACTTAAAATACACAAACGCAAAATCAGGCTGAAAATAAGTGTTCAAGAGGGTTCAAAATAAATCAAAGGTAACTATAAACTAACTTCGTTCAGCAACAGTTCACTGGACCACACGCACTAGAAAACACAAAGATACACACGAGTGTATATATATGTAATAGTAAGCTAGCCCAAATGACTTAACTAACTTTATAGTCCACCAACAGAAGGTTAACCAACCAGAAGACGTAGAACATTCAATCCGTCGTGTATAAAGGCGGCCATTTTGTTTACTCTATCCGAATGTCTCGTACCAACTTTCAGGCGAAAGACCAGAAAGAAGATCTACTGAACTACGCTCTGCTACTTTTACCAAAATATCCACTGCTAACCTGAACTACGCTTCCCTACTGTCTTCGAAATATTCACTGCTAACCTCTGGATTCTATACTCAAAGACGACCGTCATCATGGACAAAATAAACAACCATTTATTTTCGCCAGTAATACACAGGGACAAACTGTCCGTAACTTTGAATTTACTATAAAAAAATTTAAAAAAATTCGTAAGCCGAAAATTGTTCAAGTGATTACTAAACAGTATTTTACCAGCTATAAACAGACGTCAGAAAACATAATATTACATCAACAACCTTTATTGTATCCATTCTTAAAGAAACTAATGTACGTTTATCCTAATTATAAAACTAAAATAAATGTTGTGTAAGTAAAACTTTCTCAAATTCGCATGCAAAATAAACACCAAACATTATTACTAGAGATACACTTTTGAATATACATTTTCATCTGAATCCGAAACGTAAAAATTAGAATTAATATGCATATATATCTTCTTTTATGCGCTGTGACCGTTCAGGATGTAGGCGATCATATCACTCTACTTCCCCCCCCCCATCCATTTTAGCTCACAATATATTTTGTCCTTTCGTTACTTTTCCCAAATCCTGTTACGCCCTCCACTTACTTAAGCCTGCGAAGCATCTCATGTATTGATTTGCCTTGTCTCTTTTCCCCCTAAATCCACCCTATGACTATCACATTCTCCAAGCCCTCCTTTCTCAATACGTGTCACAGAAATTTAATCTCTCTCTTTTTAATTTTAATTGCTCGAAAATTCTTTTTTTTTATTTTATTTGAATCGCGAAGTCGCCATTTTGAATATTTTAAAAGAGAGTTGATGACCAAAGAATTTCCTTGAAGTCTCCACCGTACCAATTGACTTCGTCTTTGTTTGCCCCATCACATCTCTCTAAACCATCCAAGCCAGCACATTTGGTCTCTGAAATGGAGACGTATTTAGAGTATGCCACACTTTCCAATAATAACCACTGATTCGAGTTCTTGAAAGGTTAACATGAAATTCCAATTGTTTATATGCATTTTTTTAATTTTGTTTCGAACCTGTTAGGTTAATGTATAATTTTAAATATTGTTAAAGGTTTCGTATTTGTTCTTTGTCTTATCATTCTGCCGAAATCGGGTTCATATTTAATCGTAATTTGATCATCTTCGATTAGATATTTTTGTTTTGTTTTGCCCAGCGATTTCCGTAATTCCATTAGTCAGAATTAAGCTATCTATCTAGCTATCTAGATATTTCTACCTAGCTAGCTAGGTAGAAATAAAAATGGTAATATTAGCCGTTTCGCTAAAATGAATTATTTTACATTCATTGAATGAGATGCCATCATTGTTTTCTGTTGAAATATATAGACTCTTTCTGTTGCAAAACGTATTTAGGAAAATTGTTTTCTTTAATTCCATTAGATGTTATCTCTCATTGAATTATTGTTGGGTGCTTCATTCTTAAACTTCTATTTGAATTGGTGTGGATTATGTACATCATGATTATGTCATTATTTTCCGAGTTGTATGTGTTATCCATTAAAGTTGTCACTGCTGTTGGCAGTCATCGAATTGCGTGGTTTCTGTTATTTGTTACAGCTATTTGTCTTTGTGTACCGGCACTACAGAGTGAAGGAGGATCTTTGCCATGACCCTCAGATTTTACATTTTTACTATTGATCATAGAAAGCGCTGCATGCATATAAGAGTTTGGATATTTTCTGAACACGCCTAGCACCATATATTGTATTCACATGAATTTTTCAATCTAACAAGCTTAGTATGTGTCTATATATGAGATGAGGTAATATGCGCACTATTTACATTATTCAGACTATTGTGCCCATATTTTTTGTCATATATATCACGTTTCGGCCGTTGTGCACTCCGGCCTTCTCCAGGTGGTTGGAATGAAGAACTGAACCCGTTATATCCATCGTTCTGGGTTGACTGTTCTAGTTGCACGTGACTTGTCTAATGGATCAGTGAGATCGGGTTGAACTCCTAGACAAAGAACACCATTGGAGAATTCGTGAACTTCAGGAATCAACTAGGTCACAACTATCTCCTGAGCCGACCAAGCATAGACATGAATACAATATGGGAACCAGTAATAAGGAGTGTCAGAGAAAACAAGAATAACAACGAAAATTGCAATATGAGCTCCGGTAAAATATATGCAATGATAACAGCAAAAATTGCAATATGACCACTGATAAAAAATAGTGGCTGAATACATTAACTTTATAAGTCGCAGAAACTCATAGATGTCCTTAAGGACACATAGCACAGTAAATAAAGGCGTTGGCTAGATCCAGTGACAGTGTGAGTTCAATACGTGTTTAAGGCAGTCGAGAACGTGGAGAAGTAAATTAACAGGAGATAACTGATAAATTGCATCTATTAGACATGTCACGTGGAACTAGAATAGTCTACCCCAGCGAGCGAAATATAGGGTTCATTTCAAAATTCCAACTACCTGAAAAAGGCCGGAGCGTACTATGGCCGAAACGTTATGATAAATATGGCAACAAAGATGAGGACAATAGTCCGAATAATGTAAATACTGACGAGCTTAGTTAAGAATATAGCTCGATTTCTTATCGCTAATATTTTCGTTACGTAACAATTTCTGGTGCTGGGCGAAACTACGTCTGGCACAGACTATGTTCAATTTCATATTCTCCTATACATATTCTACATATAGAGAAGTATATTGTTAGACAGATAGATAGATAGATAGATAGAAGTGACTGGGATAGATAGATAGATAGATAGATAGATTGAAGAGACTGGGATAGATAGATAGAAATATAGATAGATAGATAGATATATATGTAAAAACGTGAATTATCAAATAGAATTTTAAAGACGATCTCAGATCATTTAATGTTTCAATAAACAAGAATAGAAATACTTATGCGGAATATTTCTGAAATAACATTTGGAAATATTCTTATTTCAAAAACATCTAGGAGAAATTTGGAAATTTACTGCTATATTTTCATGAGAACTCATATTTGTTTAAAACAAGAAAAGCCTACATCTACTTACATCACATTCAATTATCTGTTTTGATTTGCACGTCACGATGTTAATATATATGACTGTTATATTTAATGCTAGCTTTAAAACATATATTTTGTCTTCCTAAGTGCATTCGTTTATGTGCAACACCACAGATGATGTTGCCAGCATCGAGAAGAGATCTCACTTCAATGGGATTAGAAAATAAGGAAGAATCTTATAGCCTGAAGCGGAAAATATTAAATAAAATCTTGTCGAAGATAAATATGATATATTTCGAGGAAATTAGAGAAAAAATACAATCAAATGAAATAAAATCTGGATAGAGTATCATTCACTTGACAACGATTATGTGTTGGAACAATAGACAAGGCATTCCTTTGTTAACTAACAAATAATATAGTTTCACTGATTTACTGAGAAATGCTTATAAAATTATTTTTACATATATCATAAGATGCGAGATATCATATTCTACAATACACTGAATGCAAAACATATTCATGCACTTATATATATATATATATATATATATATATATATATATATATATATATATATATATATATATATATACATACACACACAAACACACACACACATATAGAATATTGTAAATGGAGTTTGGTAAATGAACAATAATGATAATATTATAAGTGCTGAAAAGTTAGTGGCTCGAAACATTTGGAAAAAAACAACGACAAAATATTGTTTTTCTGTGAATGTGGGAATACTTTCTTGATTAAGTTCAGAATTTTCATCACACCTTTGCATATATATATATATATATATATATGAACATTGAAGTCAATGCTTAGAGGCAACAGGTTGTTTCATGCTAGACGCAATCATCAGGCCAAGTGTGCATTTGTTTTTTTCCCGGCTATTTATATATACGGGTGAGTGGTGCATTGTGGGTACTCTCTTTTCGCGGTTATTTTGCTGGAAGTCGTTTATTCGTTTGTATTATTTATTTGGTTAAACTATTTTGCTTGTTTTATTTATTTTATTATATTTTCATTTTTTATTTTTATTATTTATGCTATAGATTTATTTATTTTATTGTAATATGTTTTATTTTTACGATTGCGTCTAGCATGAAAACAGCATGTCTCCTCTAAGTTTTAACTTCAGTGTTCACTTTTATATTTACACACGTTCTATCTCTGATGTTGAGCACTTTATCCCATAAATATAGCACACCTTAAGAGTATATTTCTCCATATATATATATATATATATATATATATATATATATATATATATATATATATATACTGTAAAGTGGAGAATGCCACATACAAAATATGTGTAATTTATATCAATCTATGTAATATAAAATACATAGAGAACCACCGACATATGTAAAAGATATATGTATATATTTGTATAAATGTTTAAACAGGATATATGTGTGCGTTTTGATGTGTGTATTAAAAGCTGAACTATTCATCATTTAGATTCATTGATTTTTATTCATGTTTCGTTTTCTTTGGATTTCTTCAAGACCCTAATGCTTTGGGAATTGTCATATGCCAAGCAATTCTTTTCTTTTCTTATATTTATTTTTGAAAATGTTTTCATCCTAATTATCAAATCAAACTTATTACTGCATCATTGCGAGAAACCTAAAGCTAGAAAAAAATTCTTCAAGGAGAATAGTGGCAAAGATTCTGAAAGTTATTCGCGAACACATTACAGGTCACAACTGTAGTTATATAGCCAACAATACTCCCACGTATATATTAGAATAGTTTAATAGATATAAAGCAATACACCAATAGATATGTACAATGAATACTTTCACAAAAATTCATATCTATATTTTCAACATTTCAATTTCAGATTTTAAACCTGCCTACTACATGTATATATTAGAAATATTCAAATGTATCGGAATATTAAAAATTTTGTAGCTAAATTTAAATTGATCATAACGTGGCAAACGTTCGCAATATTGTACAATAGAAATGAATTTGAAAACAAAATATAAAGGCAGGTGTTGTATTAGGTTTCATTTCAAATACGAAAATATTTGCTTTTACGGGTTTAACCCATTTAGTTGAACTTTCTACAAAGAAATATCATAGATTAAACTGTACGTATTTGTTATGTTGTGGTAATACCATAGTTGAGTATGAGTGTGTAATTGTTTTTTTTTTTATCGAACTAGCATAATTTAAGTATTAAGTTAGACTTCTGCCCAAAGATATATTCATGTGACCAATATATTTGTATGTCGTTTTTTCTATAGTGCACTGTAAAACGCAATATATACATATATGTGTGTGTGTGTGAGAGAAGGTTTTGGAAGGAATACACATATTAACGTAATTCTTTGAGTCTAGAATAATCCACAGTAGAATCTAGAAAGCCCTGTAGAGCCTATTTTGGGACTCATCAGTAGTGCGCTTGTACCATCGAGAATCGAACCCGTACTGTTACCATACGACGCAAGCGTCATACCCACTGGACCAAAAGTGACGAAGTGGTAACTGACTACCCTTGATATACCGAAAGACGTTTTTTTTGAGAATATGATATTATTGACGGTTGCGTACAATATCGGAACGTGCAACGCTAAGTTTTTCAAAATTGAAGTGAGAATTTTATTTGAATTTTTCTAGTGATGTGATAAATCCACGAATTCTATTTTTACAAGTGTTTTCAGTTAATATGTCATGAACTAAGTATATAGTTCAATTAATGTATATATATATATATATATATATATATATATATATATATATATATATATATATGTGTGTGTGTGTGTGTGTGTGTGTGTGTGTGTTGGTGTGTGTCGTCGATATTTTGGCCGTAACCTTGATGTTGGTTATTGTGAGACATTATTGTAAGAGTCACTTGTGCCATCAACAAGCATATCATTTCAAACAGGGCAAATATTACGAAATTCTGGTTAATATTGTTTTGTAATTTTTCAATGTCCTCCGACAGCCCACCATCAAAAGCCGTAAACTTAAGCGCACAAATCTGACATGAATATTTACTATTGCAAAGTAGTTTTCAGTTAGCATGCTCTCTATACTCAAATATTATAAGAATCTAACTGCCGCTCATATGAGCAGCATGCCCATTCGAACACAACCGATGCTTGACAATGTTCACTTCAACGATGTTGCAGCAACTTTGCTCAAGCACTTCTAGATCGCTGATATGCATTCTACATCTTATTCAATCATACGATGCAATCATAAATGATGTAAACACTAAAGTTATTTCAAGTAATCATGAGAGACAACATGCATACATTAACAAAACTATTCCATAAGCATTGTACGCCTTGATCTTAATCACTTTCGAAATCTCATGCTGTCAATGGCCAAATTACCAAACATAAGCTCTTTGGAATTTCGCGACCTAAAGGAATATATTCTCCATAGGATGCTACCAAGACAAACAAATCCAACAACGCTGACTATAGGCATATTGTATACAATGATATTTGGTTGAATCCAAACTTTATTTGGTGTATGCCGATACCTCACAGTTTTTATTGCGATTTTTATTAAGAGTGTAGGGCATGCACTGAGAAAATCATCCATTAGGTACCGTATATCACCAGGAGTTTTAGCCACAAGTATGTCGTCATCTGCATAGATCTCATATATCATTATCAGATACTATAGACTTCGACTAAATTCTACTGATGTTAAATACGTTTCTAGCGTATATATATATATATATATATATATATATATATATATATATATATATATATATATATATATATATATATATATACACACACTATTCTCACATTCCTTAAATTATATGTTGAATACCATAGTAAAATCAAAAGCAAATAGCATATGAGAAGAAGTATACCCTGTTTCACGCGTTTCTTTACTTAAATTCATACAGAGATATTATCACCATCATTTTCATGTCACCATAAAACACTGAAGCATGTTAATAAAACTTTCTAGGAAAGCAAAACGTGTCAAATCGAGAATTACTTCACTCAGATCCATTTTCTGATCAACGCACTTCACATATCGCTGTCTTGCAGAAAGATTCTATCCGTTGTATCTCGGCCTGTACGAAAGACACACTCTAATTTCGGAAGCAAGCCATTAGCAATATTTTGAAACATTCGGTTGAACGTTATCCTACATAAGACTTTACGACCTATAGATATAGTGAAATGCATCCCTATTTACTGCAATTATTCTTATCACTAGGAATTCTTGGGAAAATAACACCATTAATCTATTATGTTTAGTGAATGATGCAAACCATCAGTAATATTTTATCTCCAATAATCATGCAGTAAAAGTTTCAGATATTTAGCGATAGTGTTTCCTCCATATTTTACCATTTCAGTTCATATAGCTTCCAAACTATGTGACCGATTACAATTCAATTTTTTCAACGGTTTGATCAAGAACTCGAAAAATGTTTGTTCCAACCTCTATTTGGCAATCTTTACCATTTCACAAATCACCATTCTTGTGAAAATATTTCCATTTAAAATTTGTTTCTCGTATCTGTGATCTTATCAAATATATTTCGTCTTTAATCTTATGACAGATTGCCTTGAGACAACTTTTTTTGTTTCACCTTCGTAATCTATTTGATCGCTGCATCAGTTTAATTCAAACCTACTGTTGATGTTATAGATATATCCTTTAAAAGCTGGGCATGTATTTCATTAGTCAACCTTGTCATTATTGAAGCCATTCTACTGGGGTGTTCTTCACTGTCACCTCTTCTTCTTTGCTAATAAAACATTTAGCAACAAGATCTCTCAAATAATGTATGTTATCACTTATAGTATCTCGCTGAAATATGTGAAAAAGCAAAATAACAAATGTCCACGTCTCCTAGTTACCCACTAACCTAAATATTAAAGATAGTATATGTCACATTCTTTCAGGACGTAGGCGATCATGGCTCACCACCTCCCTTTATCCCTTGCAACTGTCAAAAAAATTCCTTCCTTCTACTACCTCCCCTAGACCATGTTCTGTCATCCACTTGCTTAAAGCCATCAGGTATGTCATGCGTTTTTCCCCTTGTCTCCTTTTCTCTTTATTCGACCTGTAATTATCAGATTCATCAGTTCCTTCTTCATCAATACATGCCCTAGAAACTTAAGCTGCCTCTTCCTGATGTTAAATATAATCCTTCTCTTTTTTTGCATGCTCTCTAAGACATCACCGTTGCTCACGGAGCCGTTCCATGATATTCTTAGCATCCTTCTGTAGAACGACGTCGCCTCGAATCTCTTCTTTATCTTTGAGGAAATCATCCAACATTCGCTTCCTTAAAGAAGGACATATATCACGTAACAGCTCAGTATTCTTTTCTTTGTTACTAAAGATAAAAATTAAAAAAAAATAATATTTCTTCATTTCGACCTACTAATAATTCTAAAAGATTTTATTCGCTGTTTCTCTTTTAGAGTTCCGGACTGATGGAAACACGCTACAAATAAGGAATCCTCCAGGGTCCAATTAGCGAAGTCCTAAGCCAAGTTGAATTTCATTGTCCAGTGTTAATGACTATCGTGATTTGTGTTTGTTTGCCGGATTTGAGTCGGTCAATCTCTCTTTTGTATAATAATGTGATTTCAGCAAACGTGGCTTATTTCTTACCATCATATCTGGTCTCGATCATTAAAGATGCACCGCCGGATATTTCGCTGGTCAGGGTGGGAGTGGTCATGCTTTCCATCATTTATTTCCAGCGTAGATTTTTTTTTTCATTTCAAATATCCCCACAATTAAAAAAAAAAAAAAAAACTCGTTTCTGCCTTTCTTACCCCATTCGAAATCCAAAAAAATCATGTCGCCTTCCTAGCCATTTTTCACATCACATCAACTGATGTTAGAGGAGAATCGATAAGTTTTTAGTCATTTCGCTGATGCCAGAGTACGTTGCGGCCATCTTGTATCATATTTACATAATCATATCGTAGGAATGCTGGTAGTGTAGTGTCAGTTTATTGCATCATTTCAATAAATATCTATATTTAACACCAATGTGCATTACGTAAATAATTGATATGTAATTTGTAATCTAAACATAATGTCATAAGGATAATTGAAAAGCATATATAACATATACATACAAACACCTAACTTAATAGTTGTAACATCATTTTGTAAGTTGCTGAAAAATTGTGTAAGAAATTTTTTGTCTTTGGTGAGTACGTGTTATTTCCTCATTGCTTTTGACTAGAAAGCAAGGAAATGACTATAATTCCCTTCACAATTTTCTTTTGTGCCCTAAAAAACTAGACTTTTTACATTACATTCCAAAAAGACTCAGGGCCGTATTGCTGAAAATGGGTTTTTTAGAACTTTCTGGCAACAGAGATTGCAGTATATTTATATATAGCTGGCCACTCGTATTAGAGGATACCAGTCTATTATGAGAACTAGGCAATCCCTATTGCAGACGCTTGAGCAGGCGCATTTGTGTTCAAAACACAGAGCCCACCTGTGTTTTATGCAGTAACTATGTTTAGCAGACGTTAGTTACAGTTTTTAGGAAAGAGCATGTTATCTAGCGTGAAAAACAATTTGAAAAAGGCCAGCAAGTTCTAGCCCTCGGCCACGATGACTTGCACATCTATGGACGCCCCCAGGGTTCCATCTACCCAATTTCAATCAAGGCTCGGTTAAAGTAAGGTATGGTTTTCAGGCATTTTCCAAAGATGCAGCATGATAGGATCGGCTCCTCTTTTCCGATAACACCAGGAAGACTCCTTCCTGACATATCGACCATGGTGAGTTTCGAACCCGGATCTCATGGTCAGAATGCAAAAGTTCTCACCACTGATTACAGTATAACTACAGAGAAATTATGCTAAAAGATTCAGTTTACTTTTAGCTATCCAAGAGCTTCGTTTTTATCTGGATACATCATAAATGATAATAAAATGTTGTTACCATCTGACAGATACCTTTTGCTTTGTATGTGTGAATTTATGAAGACAAGAGCGAAAAGGTAATATGTAGGACCACAAGGTATATTTCGGCATGCCTGCGGTTCAAGTCAAAACCAGGATACTTCATTTACCTTACTGTGGCACCTTGCATTATTAGAAATATTCATAGAAATATGATTTAATTTTTCTTTTACTCGGTTTATTAAACAGGTTGTTGATTTTTTTTTTTTAAACGGAAAATAATTGAGTTGAAAATAATTCACTAAGTTGTACTTAGACGATCCTAAGGAAAGAAGAAGGAAGGGAAAGAAAAGAAGAAGAAAAGGAAAAAAAAGGAAAGAGAGATGGATGATGCATGACCCGGTCATAAGCGAAGATAGGTGTCAGAAAGATATCTTGGCCTGCGTGTTGGCCGAATTTTAAAAGACAATAGAGAATTGTTATTTGAAATGAAAAAATCATTTAGAGGGAGAAAAGAACCAGGCTTGATGACAGTGTATTGGCGATAAGAATATAGGTCAAAGCACCTAGCCTACTTTTGCGTGGAAAGACTCATTGTCAAATTGGAGAAAGGGGAATTTCTTTTTTAGAACAATAGAAACGAATTTTTTTTTTTTTAATCGGAGAAAAAGTGTCTTTTTTGGGTTGAGGGGAGTGACCGGTGGAACTGTATACAGATTCTGGCCTGTTAAGAATTGGAAACCCACGATAATAAAGTGGGGACATTTTCAATGTAGATAATTAAGATTTTCTGACTGTCGGGTCTGACAAAAACAAGAGGTGAAAAAACGATTGTCTCAGCTCACAGATGGCGTCAATATTCTTTCCTGAAGTCACATCTAATTAGCGGCAGGCTGTTTTGACAGAGCCCAGGTGAGAAAAAGCCAAGATTGTCATTTTTCGTACGTGAAAAAAAAAGGGCAAAATTAGATTTTTTTTTTTTTTAAACAAGAACGATGTAAGCCACGCCCGATTTGAGATGGAGGCGCCCAACCACAATCTCTTTAGCCGAAAGCGGTCACGTGATATGCGGAAAGAAGAGGAAGAATGCTCGATCAGGAACCATTGGTCAAAAACGGTCACCTGACATACGAGAAACCGGGAGAGATGGGTGTACGCCTCCCCACCAAAGGCACTGTGAGGAAGTAGGGGTGAAAACAATAGCGATAATGGGGAAACAGAATTAATGCGGCTATTGGAATTATCGAGAAACCCCTGACGCCAACAGACCCACCCCGGTTTGCTGCGGCGTCAATAAAAGCAGGACCCCAGTCGACAGAAATCAGTTGAGTTGAGAGTTTCGGCAGAGTTGCAGCTGGACCGCGGGCAGGGAAAGAGCCTGAACGCGGGCATCAGGCCCGATTCACTCGCCCCTTTGCGGGCAAAAGAATCCTCAGACAAGAAATCCTTCCAGCCCAAGTCGAAGACAGAAGTTCAGCCCCGGACGGCAGCGAGAAGAGTTCAGCCCCGAACGGCAGCGAGAAGAGTTCAGCCCCGGACGGCAGCGAGAAGAGTTCAGCCCCGGACGGCAGCGAGAAGAGATCACCTCGGACGACAGAGAGTAGCGGCTGAGTTGCGGCAAGAAATCCTTCCACCCAAGTCGAAACAAGAAATCCTTCCACCCAAGTCGAAGACAAGAGAACTTCCAGCCCAAGTGGACAAAGAAGAAGATTACTCGAAAGCCGCAGAGAAGATCCAGCCCAAGTCGAAGACAAGAGAAGTTCTATCTAAGTCGACGAAGAAGAAGAAATACAACTCAAGTCGAAGAGAAGAATCATCTGCGAATGATCGATAGAAATTAGCCCCAGTGTCGAACTAAACCACACTCCGACATACACAATTCTAAAGAGTAGGCAATTCGAAATCTTTAGGGTTGTGTGATAGAAGCTTTGCCATAGTCCACAGAGCGGGTCGGGAAATGAGAACAATTTTGTTTTTATGTAACGGACATTAGATATAAAAGGTTGTTACCCTTTTTTTTTTATCAGCAATCTTTTTGATTCGTGAGTTTTTTTTTTTCTTTTACTTGTGTTTTGCCACCCCCGTCGGACTCAACTTGTATCGGCCCCAATCCCTGCTGGTCCCGTCTGTCTAAGATCTAAACACAGCGTGGGTAGACAGACCGGAGATCAGTACAGTTGCTTCAGGAACCAGGTATTGGAAGCGAGTTGGGAAAGGCGAGGCTGGTGATCATCTAACCAAGGGGTTGGAGCGGCACGCTTGGAACCAGGAGGAGCGACCAGGAGGAACGACGTCACAGTTGGCGCCGTAACCAATGGATTCGACCCTGGGCCAGGTGTGTAACCGTCACATGTGGTGCCGTGACCAACGGATCAACCCTGAGACAACCACGTCACATATGGTGCCGTGACCAACGGATCAACCCTGAGACAACCACGTCACATGTGGTGCAGTGACCGAGGGATTTCAACCCTGAGAAGACCACGATCGACCGCCGTTGCTGGAAATTCAGACAGAACTCAGAACGACCCGGGACCAAAGGAAGGAAAGAACAGAATCGTCTGTAAGGTAGGACACCTTATTTTATTTCCCAACCTCGATTGTTGCTGCATAGACTGTCTTTCTCTGTAGACATGTCTGACTATGATTCGGATAGAGCAGTGGGGGGTGAAGAGGAAGTAGGGCGGGGGTTGTCAGTGGATTTAAGGAAGCTGTTGTGTGGACCGAGGGTCCCAGTATTTGATGGCAGCGGGAAGGAGTTTAAAAACTGGCTGGCAATCCTCGAGAAGAGCCGAACCTTCTACGAGCTTTTGGACCAAGAAACCCTGTATTTGGCATACGATGCCACAAAGGGAAAAGCGTCTGAGTTCGTGAGGGGGCTCTTGGAAAATCAACCCTGCTTGTCTTGGGAAGAGATAAAAAGACTGCTAACCAAAGAATTCGCCGACGAAGGTACGGCCATAGAGGCCATGAGGGCCCTTTTAAAACTGACACAGCTACGGGATGAAACCCCGGGAGAGTTGGGGGCCCGAGCGGGGAGGCTATCGTCGTTGGCATTCCCCGAAGTGGTCAGGGATAATGCGGTTATGCAGGCCCAACTGGCGGTCCTGTATGTAGAGGCGCTGAGCGACGAGCGTGTTCGTCACGACGTATTGAAAGAAGGACCGCTCAGACTGTCGGCAGCGATAGAGCTGGCCAGGGAGAGCCAGGGGGTGTGGGATAAAGTGAAGAGGTGTGGAAAGGAGCAGATACCAAGTCAAGAGGCTGGAAGAAGGGGGTAGGCGGAAGAACCCCGTGTGGAATCAGAGGGTTAAGGAAGAGGTGGATCGGGCAGAATTATGGGAGGAGGACCCCAATAGAAGGGCATGGTCGACCAGGCATGGCTTTTATAAGCCCACGCCGGGTCGATACGGGCTGGTCTGCTGGACCTGTGGGCACGAGGACCACAGGGCGGCGGAATGTCCGACGAAGTGGGGTTGCCCCCAGACTTCAATCAGGACAGATGCACCAGGTGTGGTAAGAAAGGACACCTGGCCAAATGTTGCGGGCTGAGGAAGTGTGCCCCACCGATATTAACAAAGAAGGCTGAGCCCAAGAGACCGGCCCAGGGAAAGCCAGCAGGGCCAACCCAGAATTAAGAGGGAGGGTGGCCCAGTTAAAAAGAAGAGAAATAAAAGCTTGGACCAGTGAACGGGTGAACCGCTTGAATAGAGGACGGGTTCCCTGAGAATATATGCAAGGCCAACCCAGTTAAAAAGGGAAAGAGCAAAATGTTGGACATGTGGTCGGGCGGGCCACTTTGCGGCAAGCTGTCCAACAAGAAGGTGCTGGTTTTGCAGGAGGCCAGGACACCTGAAAAGAAACTGTATTTTTAAAAACGGCCATGGGAGACCGGGAGAGGTCCGGCTGGGGTCGCCCAGGTGCAGGGGGGGGCGCAGAACCCACCTCATGAGAAAAATGAAGGTGATATATTACTACTGGCGCCTATGGCTGGGTTAACCCAAAGGTGGGGGACCCAGGAAGAAGAAAGCTCAAGTGTTCTCTTCGCTAACGCAAGAGAAAGAACTATCCTGTAGAGCAGAGATAGGTGGTAGAGAGATGAGGGCTTTGGTGGATACAGGAGCATCTGTGTCATTGATGAGAGAGGAAACATACAGGCGGGTGAAACGGAAGAGAAGGTTACGGGAAGCGGACATAGAGATCACGCAAGCAGATGGGGCCCCCCTGGAGATAAAAAGGGATGGTGAGGCTCCTGGTGAGGATTGGGAGGGTGAAGAGCACCCAAAATTTTTACGTAACCCCCTGACCAGGTAATACGGAGGCAATCTTGGGAGAGGGCCCAGATTGAGTTTAATCCTACTGTGTTGGTGGTGAACGGCGAGAGAACGCCATTGGGATGCCCACCAGAGGAAGAGATAACCATAGTGGTGGAAGAAGATGTAAATTTACCTCCTAGGACCGCAGTGTCGGGAAAAGGGTAGGCTAATGTCAGAAAAAAGGTACGGAGAGGACCTCTGCAGTTGGTCCCTGTAGAAGGAAAGGGCCTAGAAGATAGCGAGGTAACCCTGTGCGAAACGGTAGTGGAGGCAGCCGAGTTGGTGCCCATTATGATGGTGAACCAAGCTCAAAAGACTATAAAGGTTAGGAGAGGGAGGAGATAGGAAGAGCACTTCCCCACGAACTCTGAATCGGGTGAGATTCGAGGAAGAACGAAGGAAGCTAGTAGAGCAAACAGAGGGAATCTTAGATGAGGATATATTAGCACCGGATCAATTTAGAACCAGAGTGGGAGGTCTGTTAAGGGACAATCGAGATGTGGTGGCCCAGTCAGACAAGGAGCTAGGTCAGACCCACACAGTCGAAATGAAAATCGACACCGGAGACCACCCCCCTGTGAAATTAAAACCCTACCGAACACCTATACATAAAAGACCCCTTGTAGAAGAGGCAGTAGAGGAAATGTTGGAAGCTGGGATGATCGAAAGATCGATCTCTCCTTGGAGCTTCCCAATAGTAATAGTAGGTAAGAAAGATGGCGGCCACCGTTTCTGTGTAGATTTTAGAAAGCTGAATTCTATTTCGAAGCCGTTGGCGGTGCCATTGCCATTGATAGACGACATTTGGCATTATTAGGGAAGGCAAAGTACTTCTCTACGTTGGACTTGAGGTCCGGTATTGGCAAGTAGCCCTGGATGAGGCTGACAAGGAGAAGGCCGCATTCGCGTGTCACCTGGGACTGTTTCAGTTCAGAGGGATGCCATTCGGTTTAGCTAATGCCCCGGGAGTCTTCCAACAGCTAATGTCAATAGTGTTAGGAGGATACGAGAGCTTTGCCATGGCGTATTTAGACGATATCTTGATATTTTCGGAGACAGTGGAACAACACTTTTTCATTTAAGACAGGTGTTGGGAAGGTTGAGGAAACACGGATTAAAATTGAAATTGTCAAAGTGTCAGTTTCTGAGGGAAGAAACTAGGTATTAAGGCTTCGTCATAAACGGAGACGGTATTAAACCCGACATGGATAAGGTAAAGGTCATAAGGGAAATGCCAGAGCCTAAGACAGTGAGGCAGGTAAGAGGTTTTATAGGAGCTATAGGCTACTACCGGCGCTTCGTCCCGGCATTTTCAAGAATTGCCATACCGCTAGTGTCCCTGACGAAGAAATACGCTAGGTTCAAGTGGACAGAGGACTGTCAACGAGCATTTGATTCGCTAAAGGAACAGTTGACGACCGTTCCACTGCTGACGTATCCAGACCTCAGCAAGCCCATGATATTATACACGGATGCCAGTGAGCAGTGTGTAGGGGGCAGTACTTACCCAGCCGTGTCCTGATAAGGAAGGACCAGTGCCAGGCATACCAGAGGAAGTACCGATATACTTCCTCTCCCATAAGCTCTCAGAGACACAACAGAGGTGGCCAGTAATAGAGAGGGAAGCATATGCTATCATGTATGCTCTCCAAAAACTGACTACTATTTAAATGGTGCGGTCTTCACTATAAAGACAGACCACAAGCCTCTGCAGTACCTATTGCAGGCAGAGTGGACAAATAATAAGAAAATTCAACAGTGGGCACTTAAGTTAAGTGGCTACCACTGTAAGATAGAGTATTTGGCAGGAAAGGAAAACACGTGCGCAGATTTACTCTCAAGAATACCGAAACAACTGGAAGAAAGATCTGTAAGGGTAGAACAGGGAGTAGATGATAAAGCCTATAGAATAGGAGTAATTAACTCTAATAAGCTAAAAGATCGCCCTATATTAGAATCGGACGAAGAAGGGGACGCCCAGATAATAACCGATCCTTACTGGACAGAAGGAATTGAGAAGGAGCAAGCAGACAGTGAAATAGCTGCTCTGAGAGAGAAGGTGAAGTCAGGAGAGACCACCAAGTATGCCATAATAGAGGAAAGGCTGTATTATCTCTCAGGAAGGGATGAAGAAGTCAAACCCAAGTTGTATGTGCCCAAAAGTTTAAGACCAGAGATATTGGAACAGTGCCACGAAAGGTTGGGTCACATGGGAATTGATAGGATATGTGATCTCATAGGAAGAAAGTACTATTGGCCCAAACTGTACGGAGAAGTCACTAACTATGTTCGAAGTTGTGTAGTGTGCCAGTCGCAGAGCAGAAGGCAGGAAATGGCACCCTTGGAGGAAACAGACGTACCAAACTTCCCCTTCGAGAAAGTGAGTATGGATGTATCAGGACCATATGGGGAAACTGCACAAGGAAACAACTATATAGTGAGTTTTGTCGATTGGCTAACAAATTGGCCTGAAGCATTTGCAGTACCAGACAAGAAGGCCAGAACTGTGGCCGGGTTGATAATAAGTGAAATCTTCCCTAGGTATGGTGCCCCTGTGCAATTGGTAACAGATAATGGCACGGAGAATGTGAACAGCATCATGAGAGAAGTTTTGACAGGTTTGAATGTAGAGCACATAAAAACATCCCCATATCACCCCCAGGGAAATGCTAAAGTGGAAATGTTTCATAGAACCTTGGGAGATGTATTGGCCAAGTTGGTCAGAGAAAACATTGGAAATTGGGACTTGTATTTGACGCAGGCTCTGGCGGCCGTGAGGTTTACGATAAACGAAACCTCCAGATTTTCTCCTTATTTTTTGTTGTTTGGCAGAGACGTGGTCCTGCCTGTAGATAACCTACTGAAGCCCCGAAGAAGGTATATGGGAGAAGATCATCATCAACTATTGCTGGAACAGCAACATAAGATATTCGTACAGGCCAGAAGAAGAATAAAGAGGGCCCAGAAGAAAAGAAATGAGAGGGTGAATGCTGAAAGAAAGGTGGTAGAATTGAAGGTTGGAGACCCTGTCTACTATAAAATCCACCAGAGAGAAGGAAAACTGGACCAGAGATGGGAACCGTACTACCGGATAGTGGAGCAGACGGGCCCAGTATCATATGTAATATGGGATCAAGTGGCAGGACGAGCGAGGAGGGTTCATGCCAATGGTCTGAAGAGGGCTGAAATAGCTAACCTGGAAATGAGCGAGCCGAGGCCTAAGAAGACAAGGAAAAGGAAGGTAACTCTGGTTGAACCGGAAGGAATGGAGACGGAGGAAGACTCCGAAGAAGATGAGGAGATAGGTCGACTTGACCAGATAAACGAAGCAGTCCGAGGACAGAGTTGGAACCCTCAGCGGGGATTAGCGATGTTCAGTCGTCGACTGAGTCAGTGCAAAGAAGACCCCCGTGAGATCGCCATCACACCCCCCCATGTCCGAAGAAAAGGAAGAAAAGACGAAGAGGTCCAATCAAGCAGTCGAAAGCTCTAAAAGAGACACCCTGAACAGGGACGAAGGACCCAGCGAGTGGGAGGAGGAGGATCGAATACCCCTTTCCCAGCTTAAGGAAAGGATAAGGAACAGGAGAAGTTTAGACATAGAGTCGAGAGGTATTGAAGACATTCAAGGCGAAGACTCTAAACAGAAAGAAGAATCAGGGGATGAAGAAGAGGACAAAAACCTCCTGGACGGGAGTTAAACACAGAAAAAAGGTTAGAGGTTGAACAGGAATCACCTCAGAAGATGAGATCAGGAGGGAGAAGAACCCCAAATCTCATTAGAACAAAAGGGCTGTGCAGAATAGACGCATTTAGTGTCGACAGATAACGACACTGGCTCATCCAAAATCCTATTGGCTGACTATGGTAGATCTGAGTGGAGGATGGAGTCGCGGGCTGCACCTCACAAGGGACGGAAGAAGATCATTGGCATTATTGATTGGCCACCAGTGGTGTCATGAAGTACGACCTTTAGAGTGGGCGCCACGCACACCCTGACCAGACCATTCTGTCTGCTAGAGGTTAGTTAGGGAGGGAAGAGCCGAACTAAGAGAAAAGTTATGAAATGATTGAGTGATGAGTCGAGCGAGACTAAGTGATTGTGAAGAATAACAACAAGAGAATTTGTTACCTTTCAGGAATGATAGCAAGGTACAAGGTGGAAGCAGACTACATAGCATTAAATTCGGGGAGAACGAAATTCATGTTGCTATCAGCTGAAGAAGCTGGAAGGTGTAGAGATGATACCCTGGGGACTTGTACCTCGTTGAGCCCTATCTATAAAACTGGTAACCGCAGACTGTGCATACTAGAATTGTTTGAAGGGAGGGGGGAAGGAATCAAAAGAATCTGCAAAGTAGAGGTATTAACAAACTCGGCATTACCACAAGCTATCAGTGTTTCAGACGGGGTGTGCGCAGTAGCCACACAGAAACATATCAGCCTGTCTAGGGTATGTGGGGGAGAGTCCGCAAGGACATTAAGAATAAGGCCACCGTTATCCCTGGTGACGCTACCCATGGGATGTTCGGCGGTTGGGGTGTCCATCTCCTTGCCCCCCTATTACCAGATGGAAGAAAGGTATGAAGAAAAAGATTCACTCATAGAGATGATTGGTAGAGGCTTAGTCAATTGTACAGAATTATGGGAGCCGATAGTGAAGAGATTCTCTAATGTTACCTTAAATAAGATGCCAGTATTAATGAAGCCAATAGAAAAGATCGATATGGATCACTTGAGATAAGTTAAGTGCGTTGGGAGACGAAGGTGTAGCTTGGGAAGACGATGAGCAGATCGCGATAAGTTGGTCAATAGTAATGGGTACATTCCTAGTTATAGCCATCGGGGGTGTAATAATATGGAAGATTAAGAGTAAGAGAAGATTAGCGAACGACAGTCTAGTGAGCATGCAACAACTCGAGAGGGAGATGCCGAGCAGTGTTCCTTACTCAGACAGGACTGGCGAAGAAATTGCTGAAAGACCAATGGAGGAGGCTGGCGTGAGACCACCACGTGCGGCGGAAAAAATCTCCCACGGCAGAGAGGAAAACATTGACCAAGAAGATCAAACCCTAGTGAACACATCTGCACCTACAGACACACGCACACATTACCTTGCATGTAGAACAGAAGAAAATGAAAAGAACATTACCTTGCATGTAGAACAAAAAAGAAAATGAAAAGAACATTTCATTGCATGTAGAACAAAAAAGAAAATGAAAAAGAACATTTCATTTCATGTAGAACAGAAGAAAATGAAAAGAACATTACATTGCATGTAGAACAAAAAGAAAATGAAAAGAACATTTCATTGCATGTAGAACAAAAAGAAAATGAAAAGAACATTTCATTGCATGTAGAACAGAAGAAAATGAAAAGAACATTACATTGCCTGTAGAACAAAAGAAAATGAAAAGAACATTTCATTGCATGTCGAACAAAAGAAAATGAAAAGAACATTACATTGCCTGTAGAACAAAAGAAAATGAAAAGAACATTTCATTGCATGTAGAACAAAAGAAAATGGAAAGAACATTACCCTTGCATGTTAGAAAGTAGAATAGAATTGCATGAGACAAATGCATGGTGCATGTTAAATGATGTAATTGGGTTTAGGTGTCATTTACGGGTAAATGACAAATCGGTTAGGGGAGGATTGTGGCACCTTGCATTATTAGAAATATTCATAGAAATATGATTTAATTTTTCTTTTACTCGGTTTATTAAACAGGTTGTTGATTTTTTTTTTTTAAACGGAAAATAATTGAGTTGAAAATAATTCACTAAGTTGTACTTAGACGATCCTAAGGAAAGAAGAAGGAAGGGGAAAGAAAAGAGGAAGAAAGGAAAAAAAAGGAAAGAGAGATGGATGATGCATGACCCGGTCATAAGCGAAGATAGGTGTCAGAAAGATATCTTGGCCTGCGTGTTGGCCGAATTTTAAAAGACAATAGAGAATTGTTATTTGAAATGAAAAATCATTTAGAGGGAGAAAAAGAACAAGGCTTGATGACAGTGTATTGGCGATAAGAATATAGGTCAAAGCACCTAGCCTACTTTTGCGTGGAAAGACTCATTGTCAAATTGGAGAAAGGGGAATTTCTTTTTTAGAACAATAGAAACGAATTTTTTTTTTTTAATCGGAGAAAAAAGTGTCTTTTGGGTTGAGGGAGGACCGGTGGAACTGTATACAGATTCTGGCCTGTTAAGAATTGGAAACCCACGATAATAAAGTGGGGACATTTTCAATGTAGATAATTAAGATTTTCTGACTGTCGGGTCTGACAAAAACAAGAGGTGAAAAAAACGATTGTCTCAGCTCACAGATGGCGTCAATATTCTTTCCTGAAGTCACATCTAATTAGCGGCAGGCTGTTTTGACAGAGCCCAGGTGAGAAAAAGCCAAGATTGTCATTTTTCGTACGTGAAAAAGGGCAAAATTAGATTTTGTTTTTCTTTAAACAAGAACGATGTAAGCCACGCCCGATTTGAGATGGAGGCGCCCAACCACAATCTCATTAGCCGAAAGCGGTCACGTGATATGCGGAAAGAAGAGGAAGAATGCTCGATCAGGAACCATTGGTCAAAAAAACGGTCACCTGACATACGAGAAACCGGGAGAGATGGTGTACGCCTCCCCACCAAAGGCACTGTGAGGAAGTAGGGGTGAAAACAATAGCGATAATGGGGAAACAGAATTAATGCGGCTATTGGAATTATCGAGAAACCCCTGACGCCAACAGACCCACCCCGGTTTGCTGCGGCGTCAATAAAAGCAGGACCCCAGTCGACAGAAATCAGTTGAGTTGAGAGTTTCGGCAGAGTTGCAGCTGGACCGCGGGCAGGGAAAGAGCCTGAACGCGGGCATCAGGCCCGATTCACTCCCCCCCCCCTGCGGGCAAAAGAATCCTCAGACAAGAAATCCTTCCAGCCCAAGTCGAAGACAGAAGTTCAGCCCCGGACGGCAACGAGAAGAGTTCAGCCCCGAACGGCAGCGAGAAGAGTTCAGCCCCGGACGGCAGCGAGAAGAGATCACCTCGGACGACAGAGAGAAGCGGCTGAGTTGCGGCAAGAAATCCTTCCACCCAAGTCGAAACAAGAAATCCTTCCACCCAAGTCGAAGACAAGAGAACTTCCAGCCCAAGTGGACAAAGAAGAAGATTACTCGAAAGCCGCAGAGAAGATCCAGCCCAAGTCGAAGACAAGAGAAGTTCTATCTAAGTCGACGAAGAAGAAGAAATACAACTCAAGTCGAAGAGAAGAATCAACTGCGAATGATCGATAGAAATTAGCCCCAGTGTCGAACTAAACCACACTCCGACATACACAATTCTAAAGAGTAGGCAATTCGAAATCTTTAGGTTGTGTGATAGAAGCTTGTGCCATAGTCCACAGAGCGGGTCGGGAAATGAGAACAATTTTGTTTTTATGTAACGGACATTAGATATAAAAGGTTGTTACCTTTTTTTTTTTTATCAGCAATCTTTTGATTCGTGAGTTTTTTTTTCTTTTACTTGTGTTTTGCCACCCCCCGTCGGACTCAACTTGTATCGGCCCCAATCCCTGCTGGTCCCGTCTGTCTAAGATCTAAACACAGCGTGGGTAGACAGACCGGAGATCAGTACAGTTGCTTCAGGAACCAGGTATTGGAAGCGAGTTGGGAAAGGCGAGGCTGGTGATCATCTAACCAAGGGGTTGGAGCGGCACGCTTGGAACCAGGAGGAGCGACCAGGAGGAACGACGTCACAGTTGGCGCTGTAACCAAGGGATTCGACCCTGGGCCAGGTGTGTAACCGTCACATGTGGTGCCGTGACCAACGGATCAACCCTGAGACAACCACGTCACATTACGGACTTACAATAACTCTAGAAGTTAAGATGGAATGATGTCCTTGTTTGGATGGTGTACGTTTTAAGTTAACAAGTTTATAAATTTAAATGTAAATGCGATTTAGTTATATTTTTTAAAACCACTATTATTGAAAAGGTTCATCAACGCCACAGCATTATGGATGATTTTTTTTATATGCAGGATCACAGGCATATGTCCTTTAAATACACAAGATTACTGATATTCTGTATTAATGTTTCCTCATTTTGTGTGATTCGGTAAATTAATTGGGGTATAAAATCAGAATTTGATATATCTTGCGCACGATTTTCGGAAATTTCAAAATCACTCCTACAAAAATATATTTCTGTTTTACACACATATTTTTATTTTGCCCTTTCTCTACAGAGGGAAGAATTGGCACAGAGGTGAGAATGGATCCATAAAATTTACAATCCCACATAATTGGAAGGGACTGACTGACCACTCAAGAAATTGCTTTTTCTGCATGGTGGACTCTTCCAATAATGCATCTGCTATAATATGTTCAGATCATTGCTCATCTATCGTCCCAGTACTTTACTGTCCTGAGCTCTCCGTAACCATTCCTCCAAAGAGAGAGAAACTGTTTTCAGAAGGGAACACCAATTCAGAAGAGAAAGAACTCATTTATCTAGTGTTGTGCAGCTGACACCCCCCCCACCAAAAAAAAAAAAAAAGAAAACTACATCAACATCCTGGTTAGAGATCTTGGTCTCACAATGTCTCATATGGAGCTTTTGAAGTAGAGACTAAAGCAGTGGAAGTTGATATATGTAAGTTTGCATATCGCAGATCAGAGAAAGCGTCATCAGTATTTTTAAAGCCTTTTCACCTGTTCACATGGGTTTGCTTCTGCCACAAAGTGACCGAAATTTTCCACGTATGTAAGCCAAGCGAATGGCACCTCTTTATCGACAGCTTATACAGGAGCCTCAAGCCTCAGCTGTCTCATAACAAGAACATGGATCCAACTCTAACCCTGGCACAAAGAGGAATACAGTAGTCTCAGGACCTTGATAGAGGCCATAAAATATGAAGAATACGGTTGTTAGGTTAACGGAGATTTCAAAATGTTGGCACTACTGATCACCCTGAAGGCGGCGTTCCCTAGTACACGTGTTATCGAGACCAGCCACAGCGAACCGATTTCAGTGTTGTGAGGGAAAAAGTCAAATCGGAGCCACTATTGAACCCTCGGAAAGAATCCTTTCCGCCACTGCACTTAAAATTAAACCGTATGAACCAATTTTACACGACTCTAAATGAGGGATCTGGAGCCTTCTAGTACCTTCTTCCCAAAGCTGATTTCAGCAATAATCAAAGCAGGTGTCTTCGTCGGATCACAAATTCAGAGTTCAAGAAGAGTGCCAGGAATTCCTCAAAAAGCTTGAAAGGACGGAGAAAGCAGTGCGGAAGTTTTAACGCAGTCGTTCGTGGCTACCTGGTGAAAAACGTAGAAAAATGAACTGTAGGACCCCAATCAAAATTCATATCCTTGACGTTCATCTTGATAAAATCTAGGGGAACATGGGGGCCTACTCAGCAAGTAAAGCACGTGCTTCCACCAGTATATACTTGACTTTGAACGCCGCTGTCAAGGATAGTATAACGAAAACATGATAGAAGACTTTATTTTTGGTCAGATTCGTGAAAGTAATTTAAATCATAAACGTAAATCGCGAAAAACATTTTGTCTCTCGTGTGTAATCGTAGAATAAATAAAGGCTTCCTTTGAATCATATGTGGTTTTTTCCTACTTTCCGTGAACGAGAATGTCCACAGTTATCAGGTTACACAATGACAATTGATAAAATTCAGAAATAACATTATCCTTGTCACAAAAGTAAAGTTTGAAAGAAGTGTTGGCAATTTTTCGTACTTCCTACGAGCCATCAAATAGGAAATAACAGTTGCTACCCAAAGTAAAAAAAAAACAAAAAAAAAAAACATATTGTTAGTGTAATTATTATCTGTCTATAATTCTGATATAAGGTAATTTTAAGTATTTACATTTTTCGGAATGCTGTTCTCATCTTAACTGTCGTATTCCCGACGTTTCGGTCGTTGTAGGCTCCTATCTTCTTAACGTCAAGAATAGAAATATATACAACATAGTAACCAGTAATACTGAATGCTAGAGAAAAGGAAAAATAACAACAAAATTTCGACATGAGCTCTGGTAAAAATTGTTTCTGAGACATTAGGTTTATAAGTCTCAATGATTAGAACATTGATGTCCTTAAAGACACATAACCTAGGGGATAAGAGTTTTGGTTGGATTCAGGGACTTGACCCAGATTTTTTGTGTTCAATACCTAACTACTGCAGTGGTCATCAAAAGCTAGGAGTATTAAGATAAATGAGACATCTGCAAGAGACATGGATCAGTTCGAAATTCCAATCACCTGACAGCGTACAACGGACAATGCGTCGGAATATGACAATAGAGGTAAAGGTAAGAGTCCCAAAAAATCTATACAATATAGATAAGTTTAATTATTGTTCCATCCGAAAATCCTCATTGGGTTTACAATATCAATAGATAGATATATTTTGATTGATATAATCCGCTGCTATTCAGAAAAGATTTTCATTCTAGGATCGGTGGCAGATAATTGTTAGCGTTGATTAGTCTGGTAAAGCAAACACTTTAGCAAAGACCGCGATCATTAGGAAAAAAAAATTGTGAAAGCCGTTGATTTAAGCACTGTATGATTCAGGAGCAAATTGTGCCGCTGGAGTCATCGGATATAATCCTGATGGAGCTTTAGTTAGTACACTGATAACTTTATTGGAATCACTGGATGCAATACCCTTTGTGCAATTAAACAAGGAATCGCACGCTTGATTTGTTGCAGGTGTATGTATTTGCAAGGAGAGGATAGAATTCTACTATTCACCAATCATATTAATGATATTCTAATCATTAGCATATGCCATTTTGCGCCAAACTTATTTCTTGAAATCTGTCGTTCCATAGAATTTTAGCGCAATCGTATACATTTTCTTCTATGCTATTGTAATGTGATTTGTTTCAAATAACAAACTCTTTAAATGTCTGAGACATTTTATAATATTAGTCTGAAGTTGATTTAATGAACATTCCTAATTAGAAGTGTAAACGAAATTCTATATCAATTTCAGAGATGCTGTCCTAGCTGTTACCTAGACATTTCAAAGTATACTACTTTATATATTTAATCATTATATACGCAATGGAAACTTTCCTTCAGTATTTCTTGTATTAATCGTTATTTGTTTTTCGTTGTTGTTAAAACTAAAAACTCTACGAATTATAAAGTTTGGAAGATTTAATGAAGTTACATAAAGAAAAAATACATAATTAGAGTGTAAAATCTGTCAGATTTATATATTTGAGTTTTAAATATACGGTCTGGTAAGACTATTCTTTGACTGGGAAAAATCTAATCTTACTATCCTTATTAAATGTCCAGGAAATTTATTCTTAGCCCTAAATTTAGGTGGAAAAAAATTAATTCCGGAAAAATAGGGTCCAAAGTTATTTCAAGTGTAAGTTTAAAAAATAAAATTTATCAAACCAAACCAAAACTTTTCCCAATATGATATTCCAGATTTAGTAAGGACTTGGACCTGGTTAATTTTGTTTATTGCCTATGAAAAAAAATATAACGTGAATATTTTACTTCGTCCGTTATCGACGGCAAAGATATGCTGAATATGACTGTAGAAAAAGAAAACATTCTTCTAACAAGTTCAATAAATCAAATGCTTTCACTTTTTTAATCAATATTTCTGCTTACAGCCATATCACGTTGAAACATTGGCTCCCCTAAGATTGCCAAAATTAAGCAACGCCACACCTGGTTAGTAATGAGTGACCCTTCTGAATACAATGTGCTGTAAGCTATGATTGGCGGGTAATGTAATGGATAATGGCTCTGAATTGTTAATCGGAGAGCCGGGTTCCAATTCCCGTTGTGCTCATTAGATTCTCTTACGTGTCAATACATTTGGAGAACGTATGAATTCACATCTTTTCCCTCCAGATATGGGTTAATTAGAAAGACTTTTAGCACTAAATCATTATCTAACAAAATACCTACAATGTAAAAATATTTTCTTGCTATAAATATTCTGCAACAGGTTGATAAGCTGTAAAAATCAAATCAATCAATTAATAATTTATTTTTGTATTTTATCATCATGAAATTGAATCTCAGGTCACAATTGCTAACGGATCTCATACAGACGAAACTAGCGATAAACTCATGAGGTCGTATGTCAGTGCAGTCGTTTTGACAAGCCAGTTATAGAATCAGGAATTTATAAAAAGAAATTCCATAGAAGCTCTGGTGATTAAGTTTTTCACAGCACAAAATCTAATGGGATATTTTTTTCAGTTACATCCAAGTGGACATTTCCTTCTCATCAATAAGGAAACGTATATTTAGAATAAAGAAAAAAAAATAAAAAAAAAAACAAAACAGTTGTCTTCGTAAGCGATCCGAATAAAATATCTAATCCTTTATATTACTGTGGAGTTATTGAATCATAGACTAAAAAAGAATACAATAGTTTTTTTGTTTTTTTATAAAGAATATAAATGAATCCGGGAGGGAGAGACAACAAAGAATTAATGAACATGAAATTGAAAACAACATAATTTTGCTGCAGCATCCATAATATCTGATAAAATCTATTCTTTAAAATCAAAGGTTCGATGAATATATAAATGAGTGGAATTATACAAATAAAAAAATAAGCAACCAGCAACATTTAAACAAATCGGTGATACATGGTGATTGACGAACAATGTTGCCGTTATCAAAATAATTTTTCATGACAAAACTGCTTATATAGAAATGTAAATTTTTGATCCATTACTGTAAAACTTTCTCTTTTGTTATACAAAAAGCGATATTGTATACTGCGATAATTTATTTATGGAAAAAAATGAGAGATTTTATTTATGTTCTCGTAAAGAAAAAAATATTTTATAGAGGCTTGTTCAGATTGATGTGTTACATCTTTTAAAAGCAGATCAGTTTTATTGAAAAGTTTAGGATCAGAATTAAATTGCAATATGACTATAAAGAAATTAAAACGGGTGCGACTAATTTATTTGAGTGAGAAACAGATGAACTTCAAAAAATGTCCATTAAATACTATAGTCATAACCTAGTCTTTTTATGATTGACTAGCGAGAGAGACAGACGTGGAGAAAAATTTAAACGAAATCCATTTATCTAATAAACGAGATACATTCAACTGTCATCTCCAAACAAAAATTTCAGCATTTTCTTTCAGGACTTTTCATCATCACCGTTTATTGTTTCAGATGATTGATCTAACATGAACCATATTTGCTTTTGTTTTTTAAATATTTCTCATTAAAATATAATTTTCACAACTGGATCATAAGCTCCAGTAATGAAGAATTTAATACTAACATTGCAATCAGTTTCTATGGTGTTAAATAGATTTCCAATTAGTTCAATTTCAAAGTTCTATTCTTCATTTGCAGCATCGCGAACACGAAACCATATGAAATCTCTGCTGACACCAGAATAATAGTCGCTGTTAATAGATCCAATTAAGTTATTGATTAGGTCCTGTTGAGATACCAATCTACCAATGCATATACGCGCATATGTAATGATCAGTTACAAATAAAAGATATCGATTGGCTTGAAAAAGAATGCGCATGCATATGGAAATTGTTCTGACACTTAGAAATAGAATTGTTTATACAAGAGGAGATGCTGAAAAATTATCATCTAATCAATTTTTGTTAATTTTGCAAAATGATCAAGCATTTCTGTTTGTTAAGCCGGAAAATTTTCAGTTGTACATAAAACAGATTAATAAATGAAATCATATTAAATTAGGAAACCAATATATCATAATGCTTTGATATTATTCATTTAAAAATTTTCGCTTGATTTTGGACAGATTTAGTGTAACTAAGTTGTTCTACAGCAAGTTTCTGTTAAGTAGTACAGAAATAATTCACGTGTAATTCGTACAGACTTATCAGTACAGTATACATTACTACAGTTTTTTGGTGTATTTGTTTCCGCAAATATATCTCGTTTTCAACAACAACGAATGC
>CAHIKZ030002667.1:0-220000 GCA_903632075.3 Acanthosepion pharaonis
ATATATATATATAAATAATAATATATATAAAAAAAATATATATATATAAAATACATAATATATATAAAAAAATATATATATACAAATATTATTTTATACACAAACAAAATATAATATTTTTTAATATAAAAAACAAAAACATATATATATAAAACACACACAACAAAAAAATATATACACAAAAATATATATATATATATACACACAAAAATATATATATAAACAAATAAAAAAATATATATATAAAAAATATATACACACACACATATATATATATAAACACACAAAAATATAAAAACAAAAATATATATATACATTATATATATATAAACACATATATATATATACACAATATAATATAACACATAATATATATATATAAAAAAAATATATATAATACACACAAAATATAAAAAAAATACACAAAAAAATATACACACAAAAATAATATACACACACACAATATATAAAAATTATTTTACAACATAAAATTATTTTTTATATATAAAAAACATATATATAAAAAATATATATATTTTATATATATATACAAAATATATATATATATATAATATATAAAAACACATATATATATATATATATAATATAAATAATATATAATATATATACACACAAAATATATAAAAATATATAATACAAAATATATATAACACATAATATATATATATACAAAACATATATAAAATATATAACATACATATATATAAAAAATATATACACATAATATATATACACACACATATATATATATATAAAAAAAACATATATATATATATAAAAAAACACACAAAAAATATATACACACAATATATATATATATACTAATATATATATATATATAAAAATATAATTTTTAATATATATATATATATATATATATATATATATATAATATATATATATATATATATACACATATATATATATATATAAATATATATATACACACACAATATATATATACTATAATAAACAAATATTATTTTTATTATATAACACAACATATAAAAAAAAATATACACAACAACATATAAATACACACACAAATATACACACACACACAATACACACACACACAAAAAATACACACTTTACACACTTTATAAAAAATTTTAAAAAATATATACACAACAAAATATATATACAAACACATATATATACACATACACAATACAATACACAACACACAAAATATATATATATATATATACACATATATATATAATAATATATATATATAAAAACAAAATATATATATACATACATATATATATACACAACAATATATATATACATACATATATATAACACACAACATATATAAAAACACACATATATATATATTTACACATATATATACATAAAACATATATATACATATATAAAATATAAACATATATACACAATATAACAATAAAAACACACATATTTTAACATATATACAACATATATTATTTATACATATACAAAAATATCCTTAATGGTTTGTTAAGTGTTTATTATTTTAGCTATAAATTGCGGTGATTTTGTTTTTATGAATTTATTCTATTTCATCTATTTTAATGATGTCATTTTGGTGTTAGAATTATTTTTAGGTTTTATTTATTTTATTGTTATTTTGTTTATTTATTTTATTTTTTTCAGTTTTGATCTATCCGGCAAGTATTTTAAAAATTTGTTTTATGTCTGTTTTTTGAGATGAGTTTGATCGCTTATTTAATAAATTTATTTGGTCTGGGCTCAGAAAAAATTGAGTTTTTGGATATATTTTTGAGTCGCCTATGTATCTTAAATATGAAGAGTTTCAGAGAATATTTTGACTGAGTCGGTATCTAAATTCTAAAAATAGATAAGTGAAAGAATCGCCTTTGGTTTTACCATTGGTAAACCAAACTTATGAAAATGTTTAATGTGTTTCTACACTGAAAGGCATAACGAAACTGCAGTTTAATATTTACTTAAAGAAATATACATAGAAAAAGTCATTAAAAAAACTCTATAATAACAAGTATTTCATCCACAATGCAAAAAGAAAGGCATACACAATTTATACAACCAAACAAAACTTATAACATAATTGAGACGTTACACAATTCATATGAAAACAGAAGGTTAATACTACCAACCAACAGTCACATCTTTGAATCCAGAATAATCCTATCCCATCTAAATAATTGTAATAGTCACAAACATCTTCCAAACTATCATGTATATGTGTCAGGTCCCTGTTCAAACTAATAGCAATAATATTTCTGAAGCAGGCATTTATAAAATAAATTGCCAAATCTGTTCCTCCCAATATATTGGAGAAACAAGTAGAAATTTAAAAAATGTATTTGTGAGCACAAAAGAGACGTCAGAAAAAACAACTTAGGTAATGCCCTCGTCTTACATACAAATATCTCTATGGTTAAGGTATGTAGATGACACCTTCATACTGTGGCCACACCAGGAAGATGCTCAGGTTCTACTGGACCATGTGAACTCAATAAAAACCGACATTCACCGGACAATACCTCAATTTCAAATCCTACCATCCATACAGCGTAAAGAAAAGGATTGTCCACTGCTTATAACACTGAGCAAAGGTCATAAGTGGCGACCCAGAGACATTAGATAAAAAATTGGTCAGCAGAAGTATTACCCTACAATGTAACAACTACCAGTACATGGCAGAAGTCCCCAAAAACTGGGATAGGCGGGTAAAAGAGGAGGAGGACAACAACACTCCTGCCTGCCTTATATGAAGGGGTTATCAGAGAAAATACAAAGGATACCTCTCCCGAGTAAGACCCCCGATAGAGGAGAGCATGACTAAAGATTGTGCGTACACTATCCCGTGCAGCTGCATAAAGAAATGTAAAGGGGAGACAGGCCGCCCCCTTAAGGTAAGGCTTTCAAGAACACCAGAAAGCTGTAACATGAGGGGGAAGTGGAAAAATCAGGCGTGGCTAACCACATGGAGAGAAAAGGGATCACTGCCCTCTATGCGATCAGGTTGAGAGATCATAGACAAAGAACATCGTGGAAAATTGATAAATTTATGAATCAGCACATACAGCAGAACACAAAAAATCTCCTGAACCGACCAAGCATAGAAATGAATAAAATATGGGAACCAGTAATAAAGACTGCCAGAGAAAAGCAATAATAACAGCAAAAATTGCAATATGAGCACTGGTAAAATATTGTTGCTGAAGACGTTAGGTTTATAATATCCAGAAATTCATACACAGATGTCCTCAAGGCACAATGGAAAAAGGCATTAGTTAGATCCAGTGACAGGACCCAAAGAGTGCGAGTTCAATACCTGCTTAAGGTGGTGGAGAACTTGGAGAGGGGAATTAACAGGAGATAACTGATAACTGACATCCATTAGACATGGCAAGTGGAACTAGAACAGTCTACCCCAGTGAGCGAAATAAAGAGTTCAGTTCGACATTCTAACCACCTTAAGAAGGCTGGAGCATACAACGACCAAAACGTTGTAATAAATATGGTGACAAAGTCTGAAATTTCTAATTTCAAACATTTTTTTTTTTTTTTTTTTGAAAAATTGCAACAATTTGGTATTTTTGAGGAATCCTCATGTAAGTAAAGAAAATTAATTATTAAACATTAAAAAGTAAACCATATTACCATTTACTTTCCATGATTTTAAGCACTTACTGAATATTCATATAATTTTATCTGGTAAATTTGCTTTTTAACACCCACACTAAATATCTCTTAAAATTTTCCCAAATTGTCATAATTCCGTATAAATGTATATGCTGAACTACAAGTAACAATTAAATTATGAAAAAAACCTACCGTTTTGGAGTTATCGACAAGAAAAAATCGGACTTCTTGCTGGTCATTCGTCATGCCATGACTGCCATACTGTTTAGTAATTTATTGCAGGATACTTTGGCCAATTTACTTCTTTTACAGACTTTTGATGCAAAAAATCACTACACACTACCATAAAGCAATGACAAATTAAAAGAATAAATTAAATAAAGTTTAATAATAATTTAATTGTTACTTGTAGTTCAGCATATACATTTATACGGAATTATGACGATTTGGGAAAATTTTAAGAGATATTTAGCGCGGGTGTTAAAAAGCAAATTTACCTTTTATCTTTCAAACAAATACTATGAAGGAAAATAGATTTTAAATCTTCCTATCACTCATGAAAGCATCATGTGCTAAGAATTGTCTGCATTTGGGGTTGACCAAGCATAACCAAAAAATATGAAAATTTTTGTTCCTATGATAAATCCTAAAAACTCTGGTTTTCAAAAATGTATTGAAATTATTTCAATAAATTTCAATGTCGCAGAAAAAAGTTAATGTTTAATTGAGGTAGATGATTTGAGAAATTACATGTATGTAAATAGTATTACTTATATGTATATACAGGATTTATAATTCAAGTTAAGGTTTTTCACAATAAAATTTGTATACACCAGCAAATGTTGGTAAAGTTTTTTAGATATACCGATATTCATAAATATACCATATGAAATTTAGCTTACAATAATTGTTTTTTATTAGAAGTGTAGTCATAATAATTTAATTAGAAATGAGATTTTTATGCAACTTGGGAGTAATTTATTTACTGAAAAAGTTTGAATAAAGTAACTATAAACAATTTTTTTCTATCCTGGCCAGCTGCAATGATGGAGAAAGTATTACCGAACTATCTTTGGTGAGACGTTTCAAGAGCCACTGTTTATGAGGTTTGTCCCCTTAATCGAGACACGATTGCGCCAATCCAAGGAACGCCATCAAATAAGGGCCAATAACCCCAGAAGTCTCCACTGCCACAGGAGTAAAAAAAAATCTATCAGCAAGGGAATATTTAACTAATTTTTTATCTCTGCGTCCTGGGCAACGGATCCCGGCTTAAATGTATCCGCACAGGTCGCAACCCAAATCAATGACTTCCCCATTTTAAAAGGAAAAATGGTAATGCCATTCGGCCGCTTTCCATCACCACTGTCAAGGCCTACGGGTCCGACTTGGGAAGGGAACCCAGCTGCATCCAAACCTCTTCTGATGATGTTGTTTATTGCTGCATGCTGTTGAAAACGACGACAGGAGAGAGGATGCAAACCAAACTCATCAATGGAAGCTCCACCTCTGCATCTCAGATAATTTGAGTCCAAGACGGATCGCGACTCCGACCAGAGTGCACACATCATCTAGAAGGGTACCGGTAGATGAAGAGGGCACTGCGTTGAGCCAGGCGCCACAACTCAGTTGTGAAGCAGATAGTAGACCCGATGCTGATCCAGAGAGCCTCAAATTAGCAAAATAAAACTTTTGCATTTTATTTTATCCAATGTTTTTTTTGTTTTGATGTGTCTAATAAAATAGAAAGTACCTTGGGCCCAGATGCTGCAAGCTTGTCCGAAAGAACTACCTGAGAAAGACCGAGACGATCCACCGAATATCTCATCAATTAATTCGCAACTGGACAAAAGTGAAGAAAGATATGCTAGAAGGGCCAAATCTACCGCTGATCGAAGGCCCAGTCCTCTTCGAGCTAGCAAGGGGCACTTTGGAGAGTGTAGAGCAAACTCAGTAGCAAAAAACGGTTCTTGAAGAGGAAGAGGGCTGGATGAGCATCAATTTCTCAATCATTCTTGTTAGAATGACGTGCTTAGTATCCAAACACTCTCAAATAGCCATTGGAAAGACTGGAGAACCAAGAATGTGTAATTCCTCCTTAGGTGTTATTTTTATATCCTCAAGGATGAGTCTGATATCCCGGATAGCACTCTCGAAATCATCTGCACTATAATTCAAGTTTATTATCTCTGACTTGGAGGAGTTAAATCTCAAGTCCAAGCAGAGATAAAGCAGGAATAACTCGGAGGTCAGCAGATACGGCCTCAATGGATCTTCCCAACGTTGCATCGTCAAGATACCATATATTAAAACTAAAAGGAGAGGCAAAGGAACGAGCTACCCTGTCAACAACCATCGCAAATAGTAAGCGGACCAAGTGGATCACCTTGCTGGATTCCAGTAGTGAGTAGCAGAAGAGATAATATTATCGGAGGCGATCAACATACTTGGATGACTATACGAAAGATGAGCCAGTTTAAATATGGAAGGAGTCCGTTGATGGCGAACTTCCAGGGCATGATCTCTTCTGATGCTATTGAAAGCGTTTTTCATATCCAATTTTAATAAGATGCATGCCCTATCTCCTTCACAACAAGCAATTTTTGCCGCGAGACGACGAAAAATGTTATCAACGGCGATAGTGCGGATACCTCCGTCTTTCTTTTTTTTAAAGCCGTTAAGTTGGCTGAAAATATTAAGTCGCGAGCATGTTGGGGTATCTCAACTCGGAGAAGGATATTAAGAGATGTTATGGATGTTTTCAAATGTTCACCAGCTTCGGCAGTGTGGGCAGATTTTCTACACTCTGGCTAATATAGCAAAGTTGTCTACCCTCATTAATGGGATCTTGTTTAAAGAGAAAATAGTTTAATTTTACATTTCTTTAAGTAACAGACTTCTCGATATAATTACAAAATTAAACATTTTTTTATTACTATCTCACAACTTCTACAATAATTAAGAAATTTTAGCATATTTCAATAAATATTAATTAATGTATTTTTGTTTTTATTATTTCCTTTTTTAAGCCTAAAGTTTCCATTTTTGGTAAACCAAAAACTGAAAATTATTCAAACAAACACTTTCAATTTATTTTGGGGGAAGAGACAATTAATTTTAAAAAAGAAAAAGAAAAAAATTAAGGCTTAATTTATTATTTGGCGAGTTAATTCAAACAATTTTTTTAATTGGTCAGCAAATCAGTAAATTAAATTTAACAGGAAGACATTTTAAAAGTCAGCAAGGATTTGAATCTTTTTTTTTTTTTTTTTAATTATAACTAGTCTAAGTTAATTAAAATTAGAAATAAAATTTACAATGAAGAAACTTTGATTTATGGAGCTTATTTAATAAAAAAAAAATACCTAAGACTTTAGTGTTTACAGTACCGTCAAAAAAAGTCTACAACAAAATTTCAAAAAATTAATTTTCACAGAAAGTACAAATAAATTTAATTTCTTGCTACAAGTCATTTTTCTTCCAATTTCTTTCGACGCATGACAAGGATAATGAACTTTGTCACAGGATATTTACTCCTAAAATTTGGCAAATTATTAGATACTTAGCTCGGATATTAAAAAGCAAATTACCTAAAAATTTCCGGTTTAAAAAAAAAATATAATTTACAAAAGCACTTTTCCGTTCAAGAAGACTTTTTTTTTTTTATATGAATTTAGCTTTACTTTTAAAAATTAAATTACTCCACAAAAATTTAAAAAACAAATTTGTGTAAGAGACATTTTTTTCTTAATTTCTTAAAAACATATATAAAGTAAAACTTTTTTTTTTTAATTTACAAATAATCCAAAAGAAAAATTAAATCTTTATTAAAGTGTTAATTTTCTGTAAAATGTTAATGAGAACTGTAAAAGAAAAACTGAAAATGGTGTCAGGAGCACCTTGAAGCCTTGAATGAGTGTTACTGTTAGTGTTAACTGTTAACTGTTAATTAAGTTAAAGGTGCTTTTTAAAAGAAAGAAAAAAAAAGAATCTTATCTGGGGATACATTCGAAACCTGTTTTTTTTGGGGTTTTTTATATTTATCCTTATACAATTTCAAATATTCTATTTTCTATTCAATCTCTTCCTTAAAGGTCTTTTAACATAAATTTCATTTCAACAAAAAAGCAGGCGTAAACTTTGTAAAAACCTTTTTAAAAAGTTAAGCGTTATTTTTCGCCCCCTCAAAATCTATCAAAGTAGTGATCAATTCAATTGACTATTATTATTAATATTGTGAGGATTTATTGACATTTTGGTGAAGTGTTACGTTTTGTTTTTGTTTTTTTGTGCAAATAAATTCAGTTGTTTTTACTTTTTATCGTTTTTAATTTAATTTCTTCGTACTGAAAAAAAATCAATTATGAAAGAAAGGAACAAAGAAATCAAAACTTGATGGGATGAAAGCAAGTTGTAATAAAAAAAGTAAAACAAATTTAAATTAGAAATTCGTTTGAATGAAAGAAAAAATTGATCCTTATTTTAATGGGTAAAAAAAAAGAGAACGCGAAAAAATTCAGTTTGTTTATTTGTCATCTAGTAACAATTCTTTTTGATCGGCTATCATAATAAAAAAAAGAAACAACTGATAGGAAAGTAAATAATTAAAAAAGGTTTAATTTTAAAATATTAAATATTGATTTATTTCATTTTTACCGAAAATGTTCCGCTTTTAAATTAAATATGAAATTTATGGCTTCATGTGATTTTTAAAGTTAAAAAAAAAAAATAAACTTTATTTTTTTTTTTTTTTTTTATTTAATTGGAATTAAAAATGTTTAATAATAAAATAATAATGCGGATACACCGAATTTAAGTATTCACTTTTGGTAAAAAAAGCATTTTGTAAAAATAAGGACAAAGTTGTTCAGTCCCAAAATGACCACGTTGAGAAGTTTTAGTTTCCCGAAAAAATAAAATAAAATTTCAGTTTACAACTTAATTAAAAACAAAATCCTAGATTTATAAATCAAAGATTTTTTTAAATTATTTTTAAAACATTAACATTTTAAAAAATATGTCACGATCCAAGACAAAAAAAAGATCGAGTCAATTTCTTGTTTAAATGAATTTTGTTAAACCTAGGTAAAAATTTAATTAAAAGAAAATAGAATTTTCTACAATGCGTTGAATGTGATTTTTAGTTAGAGAAAGACTAAAAGCAAAACATCTTTTATGTGATCACAAAGTGAGAGATCATTTTTCAATATAATCGATATAAAAAATTGGTCCCCCAATTCCTGGCCACTGGAAATTGCCTTTTTCTATCCCAGACCTGGACACACATCATAATGGCTCCTTTCTTTTTTTTTTTTTTCTTTTTTTAACGAGCACTTCCTAAGAGACCAACTCATAAAGCTGGAATTTAAAGACTCACCGTTAAAAAGTGAACAATATAAAAATCTCAGGAGGAAAGCCTAAAGTAGATATTCCTCCATCCAAAGGCGCTTCCGGTCCGTCTGGCTTCTTTTTTTTTTTTTTCGCACTTTTTTTTTTTTTAAAAAAAAAAAAAAAAAGGAAAAGAAGAAAACTTAAAAAAAAAAAAAGAGACTCTCCCTCAAAATATGTTTGTACGTAAAGAGCAGACTCTTGTTTCTACAAAGCCGCTTTGTCTCTCCCTCTCATTTAATTTGTTTTTCTCCTTTTTTCTCTCTCTCTCTCTCTCTCTCTCTCTCTCTCACTCACACTCACTTACACCTACCCTGTTGATAAATCACATTGCATTTCAAAACGTCTGGCGAGCTTCCTCTTTTAATCCCTCTGTTTATTCATATACTCATCCTACAACTCTCTTCACCCTCCTTCAATAAGTTTATTCTCTTCGCTTAACGTCTGTCCCACATAACTCTTCATTCTCATTTCTTAACACTCATCTTTTCACTTTCCAAATCTATTTTGTCTTTGATTTATTTCTTATAGTTTATCGCAAAATATCTCTTCCATTTTCTTCACTCCCAACCATTATTTACTCTTTCTTTAACTAAAGATTATTCGTGCCTTTGTTTTCTTTTTTTTCGTTCTTTCTCCCTTCTCTTTTTATTTCCAACCATCTTTGTTTGGGTTTTCCTACTTTTCTAAAAAATTATCTTATCTACTGTTTTCTCTACCTTTTTCTTTTTAATACTAATTTTTGCAATACACATCATTAAATCCTCTCTAGTTACTCTAAAACAACATTTTTTAAAACTTTACCTTTCTTTCACTTACCACTCTAGTTTTGTACCCTTTAAAAATCTTCAGATTTCTCGTTTATTTTTTTGTTTTTTCCATGTTTCTCTTTGCTATCTCATTCATTATTCCTTCCAATAGAACTGAACCATAATTTTTGTCTCTCTTGTCTGCTCTAAATACATTTATTTATTAATTTAAACGCTTTTTGTTTCTTTTTGTGTTTTCTTAGGCGTGTATAAAACTTTTCACTATTTTTAAGCATTTCTTTCTTGAAAATGAAACTTCAATACCTATCTTCCTTCGGCTAGTCTTTGTTTGCACCATCACACCGTACGCCTTATTTATTTTTCCATTTGAAACCGTCTTTCGCACCCCCTCCTCCTTATTTCCCCTCCCCCCACGTCAGTGCCGCCACGTGCATCGGTTTGACCTCGGAAGTAACAGAAATCATCTGACCTTGAGGCACTTTACCGATCAGCAGTCAAAAACCAAGACGATTTTAATTGATAGAAAATAAGATTGCCGCTTCGACTACCATTATTTTTTTCTTATCAATAACAAAATACAAATCAGACTCGATAAAAAAATTCTCTTTTTTTTTCACTCCTAGCTTACAAATTTAAATTGTTTATTTTATTTTTTTTAAATCTCCATAATTTACAAACAATGTCTGTGAGACTCAGACATTTGATGCTATTCCACGCCGTGGGTATACTACGCCAGTACATAATGGGGTGGGTGATGAGTTCAGACAGTGTGTAAATGTCTGGGGTTTTTTTTTTTTTTTTTTTAAATTATTACAATTTTAGGCAAGTATGTTTAAAGAAACATTTCACACGTCTTTCTGCGATCATTTGCACTTGTAATCAACGTTGTGTTTCGATTTTATTTTTACAATAATTGAGGTTGGTTAAAAAAAACAAAAGTCCCAAATTATTTCCATCTCTTTCTTTTTTAAGTTGTCAATTCACTCTTTGAAACTGATTTCGAGACTAAGATAGGATCTTTCTTTAACAATTTACTAAGTTTTCGAAAGAATATTATTTTCAAATTTCTGATACTTTCATTTGTTAATCTTTTATTTAATGAACCTTGTTTGAGTTTGTTTGAAAGAGTTCTTCACTTTGATACGAGTCTGAATTCGTGCTTCTTGTACTTGAAGCAAATAAGTTACTCCAATTTATTTATTTCTGTTTATTTCCTTGTAAAATCTCGTGAGACTTTTTTTAATTTCTCCCCAAGCAAGGCAATAAAGCCACTAAGAGTTATTGAGAGTGGAATAATATGAGGAGAGAGAACAATGAAAGAACACTAACAAGAATATTGACAATGACATTGATTGAATAATTAATTTTAAATAATAAATTCTGATTATAAGTGGAGTAGGGAATATCGTGGTCCAATAATTTAGGAAATATGACAACTTACTTTCTGATCAGATTTAATTTTCAAAATTGTTTTTAGGTAATACATCGAAATATACATTTTTGGTAGGGTTTTTTTATTCGAATAATTCCCGCTCGTATGTCACATGTCAGCAATAATAATAATAATATCGTAGAACCACAGAAAATTAATCAAAAGGGAAATCTGGCTGAATATCGATTCATGTTCGCTGCCATTTCTGTGATTTAATGAATGACTTTTAAATTATTTTTTTAATACCTAGACGGACGGACTTTTTTAAATAATATTAAAAAAGATATTTGAAAGTTAATAATTTAAATGACTTTTTCTTTGAAATTAAATTTTCATTTTATTTGAAAGATAATAATAGTCACTAAATGTTAAATTAAGCAAAGAAAAAAAAATTTTTACGTCTTTAAATGAATATTTTTGACATTTTAAAACAAGAGAAAAGAGTTTTAAAAAAACACTTCCGCCCAGTTCGATTAGCTTATTTGATGGTTGTCGACAAAAGAGAAATGAAATCGCGTAAAAAAATTCTTTAAAAAATCCAACATCTAGTTCAGAATTTCAAAGAAACAGTAAATTTATAGATTGATTTAACTTAAATAATATTATTTGGGGCTTAAAAGTTAAAATATCAGGAAAATGCATTTTTCCTCAGAAGTGTCAAATATTTTCTCATAACCCTACCTGTTACTTTCCAATTTGCGGCATAAATCACATCAAATACGGAAGACCAAATCTACGACAATTAAAAAACTAAAAAAATCTTACGAATACTTAAACTTTATGAAACTTTAAATAAAAGATTTTTTTTTTACTAACCATTTTCTTTTTTAAATAATTTTATTAACTGTTGGTATCGAATTGCACCAATGAGGTCTTTTTAATTATTTTCATTCAAAAATTTATTAAAAGAAAAATAAACTAGAAAAACATTGATAAAGAAGTGATTAAATTGGTCGTTAATTTACCCTTATTTTTTTTATTCTTATTCGCTGCTAATATCATAAAACATTGACTTCTTCAACCCTCAGATTAAAAAAAAAAAATATAACAAAATTCAGGTAATTATTTTAATGAAAGTTTCAGCACTTATTTGTTAACGAATTCTAACGAATTCTTTTCTAGAAAAGGTTATTCTCTTAGAAAACAGGTGGAAATATTTTACAGGTCAGTAACAACCCCTTAATTTCTTCCATGGTATCCAAGTGAATTCTTTATCTTTAACTGCATTTCTGACAATAAAAACTTTATTGACAAAAATACTATCAGCATTAGTAAGAAAAAAAAACTTGAAATAATTTTTGGTGGCCATTATTTTTATGTTTTTAATGTCACGGGACATAAGAATTTTATTTTTGATTTTCATTTTTCATCTGTAGAATAAAAAATCAAACAGTTACAAAATGAAAAATAAATGAAATTATTGTAAAAACAAATGTTCCCACTCGAAAAAATGTCATTTAAACTTTATATTTTTCGATCCTTTAATAACATTTTTATTTTACGTCATAGCAAGTTTAATAGCAACGACCAAGATCTGAAAAAAATTTAAATCGTACTATAAAAAGACATCTTAATTTTTCACAAAGAAATATACAACAAAGATTTTTTTTCCTGTGGAAACAACATCTAAGTACCACCAAATATAGATGCGTTTTTTACGAAATAGAAGCAAAAAACGCTACTCTTTGAAGTGTAAATATTTTTATTTTATGACATCAAATAGATCAGAAAATAGGTATCTCCACGAATCATTATGTTATTATTAAGAGGAAGGATCAAAGTATTTTTTGAATATTTAATTAAATTTTTTACTCTTTTTTAGGATATTCTAAATTTTTACTAAAAAACTTGTTTTTCTTGTGTCAGTGGTTGTACTCTAACATAGCAAATTTTAGCCTCTATTTTGCGGTGACAGACACATTAATTTGGAAATTCTTGCAAAAATCAAAAAATTATCGAATTTTAATGAAATTTTCAGGACTCATTCACAAATGAAATTTTATTAGAAAATCATGGTATTTTTTTTTATTGTTTTTTTTTTGTGTTTCAGCCCCTTAATTTTATAAAAACTTGCGAAATTCAACGTGATAATTTTTGGTGACTATATTAATTAAAAGCAGAATTCTTTGAAGAATTTAAATCACCGAATTGTTTTTGCAAAATCGGACCCGGTCTTACCGAAAATCTGTTTTAAATCGAAAAATAAAAAACGCAATAAAAGTAAGATATTATTTAATTAGAGAAGCTTTTAATTGCTTTTATAAATAATATATAACAAAGACAATATTGTCAGAAGAAAAAAAAATTTTCGACGGAAAATGAATTTTTACAAGATTTGTTTTCATTTTTTTTTTTTTTTTTTACAATTTTAAATTGAATTATTTATAAAGATTTTACATTTTTCAAAATTCAGTTTCAATGTGATAATGCTTAGGAAATATTGTTATAAAGTAAAACTATATTTAATAATTATATGTTGCAAAGTTTATTATAATCTGACGACCCCGATTTTAAAAGAATTTCGCTTTTTTGCATGTGTGATTACGTGCAGAATTTCTGAAGTATGGAGTACAAACCGATAAATCTATTATTAAAAAATCGTGTTTTAAGGGTTGCCCCCCTCCCCTTAAGGCGAAAAATCCCTCAAACTTCATCGTCTGCTACACTATACTTAACTATGAACATGTTCGGCTGTCAATAAACCGATTAACATGTCAGACAAAACAAGACCCCGTAGTTAAGAAATGTTTGTATACAACATTTTATGTTATAAGTAATAATTGTTTCAAATTGGATTAATTTAACTTTAAATTTGATAATTTTCCTCAAATAACGTTTCAGAAATATAATTTATTTTGCAAGATTTTGAAAACCGAGGATTAATTTTTGTTTACCGGAAATAGTAATTTTAAGTCCTTTAACTTTCAATTAAAGCTAAAATGAAAGCTTCAAGAAAACTTTTTCATTTAAAAACTTACTTATACCGAATTAGTGGAGGTACCTATAATAAAATAGTCGAAAATAAAAGCAATGACTTAAACTCAAGAGTATCATTTAACTTGTTTTTGATTAATTTCTTTTTTTTAATGGAGTATAAGAAATTATTCATTCTACTAAATTTCATAAATGAAATTTGTTTGCGGTGAGTTTTTTTTTTTTTTCGTTAACGTAAAGGAAGAAAGTTTGGCATAGATTTGTCTATTCAAAACAGTATATTGGAATTAACTGACCACAACCTGTTGTAAAATCTCGTAATTATCAGTTTTCAGGAAATACAAACTGGACCTTAATGAATTGAAGTAACAGAGTATAAAAATTAAATCCTATATATCTATATATTTTTTCAACCAATAAAATCCTATCAGAAGGTTTGTTTAATAAACGATCATTACAAGGGTAAATGACGCCAAAATACTTGGTGGACGGAATTGTTGGACCATTTAGAAAATAACAATAATATCTCCCTTCACCACACCCGCAAAGTCGAGAAAAAGATTTTCATGAGCCAGTGAGAAATTATTTTCTAACTCATGGAAACCTTGTATTCAAAAAGTTTACACGCCTATGTGAAATTAGATTTCGGATCTCCTTTGTGAATATAAAAATAGAAACCTACAGCTTCTCGAGGCTCAAACCAGTTTAGGAGGCCAGTCTGATCTACACGTGCGTACACACACATGCACCCACATATACGCACAAAATGGAATAGACGGCAACCAACAGCCGCCATCTGAAGCTTTCTCCATGCACACAATAGAAGGGAATAACCAGCAGCTGCCTACTAAGCCTTTGTCTACGAACTCACAAATACATTAGGACGACCGCCATAAAATAACTCTGTCCACACATTCCACACCTCCCTACGAGTACTTAATTAATTTATAAAACAAATTTCATTGCAAGAAAAATTGAACATTTTATTGCTATTGATTATTCTTGAAAAGAATATATAAATGTTATTACAAATGACGTTTTCAGCTTCTACTTTTCCTTCAGTGAATAACGTTTTTTGTGTTCATTTAAAGGATGTATTATTGTTGTTGTTGTTAAATGTTCGGAATCCAGACACTCGACTGGAACCAAAAACCTGGGTAGATGAATCCCAACAAGAGATCGGTTGGAAATTCTCATTTTATATACTGTGTTCTACTACGTCCAATAGTTTTCACACCTATGTTAACGTCTAGATTCTATTTTGCTGTGTTTTTTCTCGCCGTCTTTTTATTTGTTGATCTTTTTGGGTGTGACTTTGTGGTGTGACTTTTTCATGTCTCTGAAATATTTACACGGTAGCTATTTTTATTTATAATTTTTAATTGGAAAAAAATCTTGTTCGCAAATGAGCAAACGAATGAACAAAGGAACTACTGAAAAGGAGTGATAAAATTTTCGGCTAATGTGAATAAACGTGCCCGCAATAAAACAAATCTTTTTCCATGACAGCGCTTTATTCACCTTCTCACTTTGGTAATATTTATGGTTTTAAAAAACGACGATTAGAATTATAATAATACCTATATATGAAAGTGAATTTATAAATTTTCTTTGTTCTTGAGAATTAATAGCAAAAATAATAAGCAGTATTTATTTATTAGATTGTTTGTATACAATATTTATTTATTGTATTATTTATTGGAATGGTTGGCAAAACATCGGCGAATTGACAATTGACTCAAACCTTATAAAATGGTAAATAATAAGGATTTCCTTATAGTTAGTTCACATATCTAAATAATTTATTAAATGTTTATAAATTTATGAAAAAAATCGTTTTCATATTTATTTCTTAATAAATTGGTAAATGATAAATATTGCATTGCATTTAGTTCTAATTGTATTAGTATAGTTTTTAAATCGGAAATTTGGGTGGGTGATATAGGATCTTGAGTATTAAAAATGTATTCAAAAATATGCTACCCAAAAAATATTCAAAGGAGATATGTAAAGAACCTATATATATGTGTACATATATATATATATATATATATATATATATATATATATATATATATATAATCAGGAGGCTAATTGGGAATAACTGGGTCACATTACTAGATATAAATATCCTCGTAAACAATGAATATTTTGGTATTTTCTGTAGTTTTGAAAAGGGTCATTAACGTTAAAATAGTTCCTCAGATGAAATAACATTTTATTTCTGATATCGATCAGATAAGGGAAGACCAAGAACGACAAAATCTGCTGAATTTTTATTCATTGCTAGCAGTGTATATTCATTTTAATTTTATAATTATGATAAAAAATCATTTAATTTTTTTGCTGACACTTGGAACGCTAAACCTAACCATAAAGCTAATACATTTTCAATGGTTAAGTTTGTTTTCATTTGTTCTAATAGCAACAGCCGCCGCGATTTGTTATCTCCCTTTGGTAGTTTTTACTACAATATAAAGTTTATGAACTTTTGCCAAACAATATTGGTTTGCTTTTGAATATTTACGATGCAGGTGGGCGGTGAAAAATCTTTCCATGTGAAAGTGGGCGATGACACAAAAAATGATTATGAACATTTGGTGTAATGTGTCAGCGAAGTTTACAAAGTTGACAGGTCGACATGGTAGAGTTGAGTGGAAGGAATTACCAAATCATTGTCGTTTGTGATAAACTTTCAGAAGTTATTGAATCCTTGCAGAATTGTAATTGATGAGAGTGAATTGACATTGTATTATTGAGGGAAAATTGATCCAATCGAATGTTTTTTTCAGATAAACAAGTAGAGTTTTTAAGTTTTTGTGTGTATGTCCTGGAGTTCTTTGCAGGTCGCTAGGTATCTCTAAAACCAGCGTCCTCTTTTCTCAACTCACTGCTAAAGTTATTTGCTTTGCCGGCATCATATCACCTAACTCATCTTTGTTGTTATTATCACAACGTTTCGGCCGTTGTGTCCTCTGGCCTTCCTCAGGTGTATATCGATCTAGGTAACCTACAAAGAATTCTGAACTGAACACTTTATTTAATTTATGGAAGTAGACTGTTCTCATTCCCCTGTTTATGTTCATGAATATCGTTTATTTTTATTTAGTAATGTTCAGTTAATGCTCGCCCGTTTCCACTGAGTTCAAGATATTTTTAGTTTGTTCGGCTGGATTAATGTATTTTTTGATATTCCTTAAAGCGAGTTCGTCTTGTTTGTAATTGTCATGTATCTGGTTTCGATAAAATATATTAATATCATTGCTATTATATCCGTGAACTGTGTTATTATACTTAATTTTGAGAGAAAGAATTTAGTTGTCTATAATGTAGTTTGGGGAATCGATGTATAGAGAAGGGGCGAAGACGAAAGAGAAACGTAAAGAGGAAGAGAGAGAGAGAGAGAGAGGGCGAGATAAGCTAGCTAACTTGATTTTAAGAGACAATGAGCATAAGATTGGAAGATAGAGAAGTAAAAACCTGAAAAATGCGACATATTTGTAAAGAAGTGTGCTACAATTTGTAATATGCGTGGTTCACGTTGGTCACCAGTTTGTAGCAGGAGGTGTTACTTTCTAACTGGTGCAGTATTTTAAGAAGGCGTTGAGATGAGCAGTTTCAAAGAAACGAATATATTTATGAAAGGATTTATTATCCAATAGTATTTCTTGTTAATATAAACATTATAATTAGTGGGTATACGTTGTTATATTCCGTATTTAGTTACGTGGGCTATGTGAAGTCAATGTGGGCGAAATACTGCGTTTGGTTGCAAAACAATGAAATTCAGAATCGAAAGAACAAGAAAGACTGTAGATATATTTTATAGTCTCTTTTAGTGAGGAAAATAAGAACAAGTGAAAAGTTCGTATTTAAGAAGTTGAGGGAAAGGTACCCTTTGACAAGGCGTCGGACGAGAGTTCATTAGCAGCAGCGGTCACATGCTTCGTTTCGTCGCCGGGCCAGTGTGTCAGGAGCGAGCGACGTGACCCTTCTGCCTCCGCCGTTGAATGGCACTCCTTTTGACTTTCCCGTGTTCTTATACACGCCTATCGGCTCCAGATGGCAATTTTTTGAATACGCGGGAGACGGTCCGATTGGTTGATTTAATTCTTTTCATTTTTTTTTCGAGTTTATCCCAAACGGAAGTATCTGCGTCGAGCCTATGCGTAGACGTGTAGTTTTCATTTCGAGTCGGGGACTCGTGATGGTAACTTCCGTTTATCGAAGCAGGGCAAGATCTCATCTTGTAACAACGTGTTTGACGTGTATAAACTAATAATAACGTTTATAGTTTATATAAAAAAACAACATAGCTAACAAAAGAAGAGAAAGAAAAATATATTCATATGACTACAGATAGCTAAAAAAAAAAAAAGAAAAAAATCATTTATCTATTTAGCCGTAGTATATTTGTCCACGTGGTTTGTTTGACATCAAGAAGGCTGGTGGGAAAATACTGCTCCAGTGCCTGAGAAGTCCTGTTGTTTTCGCTAATACCGAGTGTAATATAAATGTGACGCCATTGATGGCGAAATTGTGACGAGTTTTGTGACGACGTTCTTCCATCGTCCGTCGTTCACTGCACCTCTGATGACATCCAAAGTTGATTGTATCTACACCTAACTCGCTATGTTCGCAGCTTTGTCTTCTTGGCTGTGATTGCTTTTAAAAAAAAATGAAGACAATCGTCTTTCAAAACTCTCTGATTGGGAAGTAGCAACAATACGATTTCTTACTTAACCGTGGGATTCTTCCTTCAGCTTCGAGAGGCGGGCTACTATCTTACTAAACTTCCGGCCTCGGAAAGTGACCCGTACATTCACTGTCTGTCGCTTCGGTCCCTGCTGATTCTTCACTGCCTGTCCTTCTGTCACTGGCCGCTGGGCAGCTTTAACTCCTCTGGTCACCCACCTACTTCTCTCACGGCTGGACCCCGTCTTTCTCTCGACTCCCTGCCTCTCTCTGCTTATATGGATAATCATGGGGTCCCACCCACTGCATCTACTTGTGTTCCGGATGGTTTGGGACAACCTCAAAGCCACATGTGTGATCAAATCTTCAAAAGACTACTTTTATGACTATCTAAAATCATTGCTAAAATTTTCATGTTTCCCAATTCAAAGACGAACTGGAGAAATGAATCCTGAAAATATTGATACTTAAGTTTACTTAAAGATAGACTGGAGACGAAATTCCTACGAAACTCAAGGCCGGATTAAGACCCACAGGGACTCTAAGAACTTAAAAGATTTTGGTGCCCTATACATTTGTGAGTTAAATATGCTAGCATGCAATCTCAGTGCGTAGTAAAAAGAAAAACAAGGCCAACAGTCAAGAACGTACATCATGGAAATGCCAGCTAAAAATAAATATAAACGTGACCAAAGGAACATATAACCATCAAGAGAGGCTGATCACCAGTCCTAACCCAAAACATTATTAATACATTGGGAACCCAGCCAGAAAGAATCAGTCGTTGCTGAACAACCACTGTCAAATCAGCCACGACCAGATTGTAACAGAATTGCAACCAGAGTTGGTTGAGTTATCAACAAACCAGCACATTACAGAATCACATAAGCATACGGTCAGAATAATGCCAAATGAACATGAGGGTAGTCTACCCCTGTGTGTGTTCAAAAAAAATTAAATCCCATAAAGTTAAATAGTAATACTAACTTATTCAAAAGGAAAGATGTTATGTATTGAGTAAATACAATCATGATTATCTCCCTTAACCTATTCCCTTATTAACCAATCAGAATCTGAATAAAGATTTGTTGTATATCAGTCGTCTCTCCCATTCATAATGGCATCTGGCAGATTCATATGTTCATCATGCTCATCTTATTTCTGATGGGTAATGTTAGTAGTGAAAGTGAGATGGCCTAAAGAAATATTAGCTGAAAGGATTTGGCGCAGCCTGCATTATAGTGTGGCCTTGGAGTTGCCCACCGGAGGTTTGTGCAGGGACACCCTTCCATGCGCGACATGGCACTACAAGCACCCCAATATTATGAAAAGAGCAACCGCTTAAGACGCTACGCAAGAGTCAGGGCTCCTAAATACCAGTCAGGAACAGCAACTAGAAAACTGTCAACCCGGTACCCTCAGTATGAAGAGACGTCGCCACAGACTGCACATATCACAAGGGATTCACGACAGTACTAATACAGAGGCCAGAGAAAAGGAAAAGATCCGGAAACCCCTTCCTAAACAGGAAATAAGGAATGGGTCTCTATACCTGTTCAAGAGAAGTAGGAGGAGTGTTGACCGGGCGATAGGTAGACCTCGGGAAACATTCCTTGAGGTGTCAGAATACATTTCAAGTGACAGTAACCAATTGGTTTGGATTGCTGTTTCTTCTGATGTCTTGAAATCGTCCCTGAAGAAGAATTGAAAGTGAATATCAGAGTTTAGCAAAAAATGTTGAAGAGAGATGTGTTGCCCTGGTTGTCAGTCACATTTGTAAGTCACTATGTCTTCTCGCAGGACGAAGCTCCCACACACACAACAAATTTGTCGCAGAACTGATGCAAGAGACGTCCGTAAATCTTCTGGCAAATCAATTATGTCTCCACCAAACACTGATATTAATCTTAAGGGCTTTGTCATATCGCTCATATTTGAGAGCGATGTTTCACGTATCAGACCTTAAATAAGCTCTTATGGCATTGTAGTACAATTTGAGAGATGAGATGGTGAAGAAGTCATTCACTTCATTTAAGAAGAGATTAAGGACTATGGTGAAAGCAATGGGAGATCCTTTTGAATAATAAATATAACTTATTGTCAATAAATATAATAACCAACCTGTAAGGTTTTATTAACCAGAACGTAAAATTTTTGGTAAATGTATATTGTAACACCCGAGCGCTAATACTCCCTCAACGAAATTAATACGCGTTTTTTCAAGTGTAGATTTTACTTATTTTTTTAAGAAGAAAGTTAACTTTCAAATATATGAAAATATCGACAATTAAAAGAATAACAAAGTACTTTCAAATATTGAAAATATCGACAAATAAAAGAGTAACAAAGTAATTTTCAAATGTATGAAAATAAGTAGTTTTTACTTAATTTTTTAAGAAGAAAGTTAACTTTCAAATGAAAATATCGACAAATAAAAGAGTAACAAAGTAATTTTCAAATGTATGAAAATAAGTGATAAGTATACTTTTTAAAGAAGAAAGTTAACTTTCAAATATATGAAAATATCGACAATTAAAAGAATAACAAAGTACTTTCAAATATTGAAAATATCGATGAAAATACTTATAAATTATAAATAACAAAAAGAACAAAATAAGTAGGACAGTAAAGCATTTTTTAATATTATACATTGAAAATAAAAAACAATAATTAAATCAATTGTAAGAGGAAGTTAAAAGCTTGGAAAAAATGACATTGACAATTTAAAAACAAATGCAATATAGATGTCTATAACGAAGTAGGTCCTGGATACAGTCTGCTCGCCTCTCTCAGGAAAATGTGAAGGCGCTGACTATGTTTAGGGACTGCTTTTAAGAATAAAAAACGAGCAATGTATTGTTTTAAATACAAAGTTCTGTGTCCTGATAATTACATCCTTAGTCGTTCTCCATAGTCTTTCAACCGTCTGCGTGTGGATAGTTTGATCTGTTGGATCTACAAAGTGTTCAGAATGGTTGATTTGTTTGTGCGTGTACCCGTGTTCTGTTATCCGCACATACGTCGACCAGCAATCACTGTAATGTGATTGATCCTGGTCGGATGTGTTGCATAATCAAGGGAACAAGGGTATGGGCATCCCTGGCTTCTCCTTCCCCGCAATCGGACGTAAGTGGTACCATGAAGGTCTTCTTCGAGACTCTTTCGATCCCGCCAAATAGCCAGACCGTTTTCATGAGACGTCCCCGGTTATATTTTCGCCTTGCGATAACTGTTTCGTCGATTTCTACCTCGACACCGGGTCCACCCAACTTCTCCTGCACATTTTCCAGCCAAAACCGGCACACCTCACTGCAGAAGGAGCGCCAATTCACTGAAGTGACTTTCGTAATGTTCAAGTTTTCGAACATTATCCTGTGGCACCAGCTAAGATCAAGGAAATGTGTTACAAAAAGTAGCACTTTCCACGCAGGCAAGCGTGACTTCTCCAAAAGTGTATTTTTCCTATCACCACCACTGAAGCCACATTCTGTTTTCCGGCTGTTAGGACGATTCGAACTGCTAGGACCGGAGACAGGTTTTCTGCAACGCCATACTTTCTGGTTGGCACGCAACGAGCAAGGTGAATGGCATCGAGGGCATTCCACGGAGGACGGTAATATTCCGTGTAGTCGAAGAAATTCTACTGAAGCCTCTTCATTCATTCGAAAGCGTTGAATTGCTTCGTACATAGTGATCAAACAATTTGTGCAATTCGACATTTCTGCAGTAGCGTGTAGTGTAGATGAGGATGTGGACAGTATTCGGATGAGTAAATAGACTGGCGTCAAACCCCTGCTGACAGATGTCCGTATAATGACTGGGGACCACAAATCGCGACTTTTTATACACGCAAATAACTCTAACGGTCTGGCTATTTGGCGGGATCGAAAGAGTCTCGAAGAAGACCTTCATGGTACCACTTACGTCCGATTGCGGGGAAGGAGAAGCCAGGGATGCCCATACCCTTGTTCCCTTGATTATGCAACACATCCGACCAGGATCAATCATTTACAGTGATTGCTGGTCGGCGTATGTGCGGATAACAGAACACGGGTACACACACAAACAAATCAACCATAAGTATTTTCATCGATATTTTCATCTATTTGAAAGTACTTTGTTATTCTTTTAATTGTCGATATTTTCATACATTTGAAAGTTAACTATATTTGAAAGTTAACTTCTTTTAATTGTCGATATTTTCATACATTTGAAAGTTAACTTTCTTCTTAAAAAAATAAGTAAAATCTACACTTGGAAGTTAAAAGTTAACTTTACTTAAATTAAAAAGAAGAAAAAAACGCGTATTAATTTCGTTGAGGGAGTAATTAGGCCCAAATTGTATAAGTGCGCGAAATGGTTCAGCAGTGAATGTCTCTCAATAAGGCCGTAAAGTATGACAAGAAGAGCGAGAATAAGTCCAATTATTTCTGATCGTTAACATCCAAAAAGGTAGGTTTCTTCAATATCTAATTGTTGATTTGAGTTAAACATATACATTTGCACGGAATTAAGACTTTTTTGGAAAAATTTGAAGGGATATTAGCGCTCGGGTGTTACAATATACATTTACCAAATTTTTAATTCTATGATAAAATGAATAATGGATAAATATATGCCGCACTGGGTACATTTCGGAGCAAGGGGTTTGTTATCTTTTTTATAGTCCCGAATAGCGCCACCTTGCAGACGTCTTGACAGACAAGGTGGGGTAATCCACGCATATTAAAAATCTTTTATGGAGAGATAGAGCAAAAGAGAGAATATAGTTGATGTGCTAGAAAATGGATGTGCATTCCTTTTTTGAATATAAAACTAATACCTGTTTTATGGCACCTTACATGGTTCGAATTGAAGCCGAATTGAAGATAATGTGTCAAAATATTAGCAAAGGATTCAATAATAAATAATATACAATTTCCTAGAACAGTTCAAACGTTAAGGATTCTATTTGTTTTTTCAAATGAAGTTGCTCAGTTTACTTACCTTCCCCTTCGCTAATTATATGCACCGCACTTGGCTTGTCATATGAAACTTAACAGCCAAGCAGTGATTCGCAGGTCTGTAAAGGGGAGTTTATATATGCCGCGAGAATAAGAAATTTAAGTTACATGTGCACATATCAATCTTTCATAAATAAAGACGACGCTGTGATGGGTTGTTGCTTAATTATTCATTTTTTTAAAAATTCTGATTAGTGGTAAAACACTAGCGTTTGTTTCCTACGTCCGAACCAATGAAAGGATTTCCTTCTAAATTTGAAGCTCAGCGATCCAGCGTATTTAAACCCTGCTTGTATAGGAAACATGGGATTGCTACAAACTGCTACAGGAATTCTGATCGCACTGGTCCAGAAGGAAAATCACATAGAAAATCTAGAGACTACCCACCGGCACTGAAAGAATTAAAACAACCCGATCGCCACCACCTCTTGATACAAAAATGTGTACTAATTTTCTCATTGGAAAACTATTCATTGAAAATAAATATTTCTCTTTTTCTTCACTTTATGAAGCTTTCTTTTCTGAGGACCTTTTAATATAATTTTAATTGAAAAATGGCAGGTTGTATTTTAATTGTTAATTTATGTTATTGGCAACCATTACGCACACAAAGCACTAAATTTGTGGAATTCTTTTTTTGTGTGTGCTAAGAATAAATTTTATTGCTTTTAAATTCGGCTCGTGTCGGCTGTGTCATTTGTGGTGTGCCGATTATGTTATTTGATATTACTTCAAACATTTGTTTGAACTATTATTTTCGTAGGATTTGGAGGCTGCTAGTTGGTCATCAGTTTCCTGACTGTTAAATACATTCACTAACCAAAAGTACTTTTTTATTATTCTATCCATTATAACATTACAATTATTTTTAAATTACGCTAAGGCTTCTGCCGAAAAATATTTCATTGAAAAAACCAATATGTACAGGGAGGGATCTAAAAACGATTTTTACTGTGAGAGTTACAAGAATAAAAGAAAAAATAAAATAGTAATAAACCCTTTTATCCACCGTGAAAAAATATACTGAAAATTGAAACGCCTTAATCAGATGACCTCGATCCCAGAATTCCAAAACGAGATTCTCTTTCATTTGACCGCCTGAATTTTTTTTTTTAATTATTTGACCACAAGCAAGGCAATAAAGCCACTAAGACACAAGCAGCTACTGAGTGTGAAAGTTTATGAGAATAAGAAAAACATTAGTAAGAAAAGCGAACAAAAAGAACAAGAAAAAAAAAGACAGAAGGTAAGGAATGACATTGCATTTACATTTTTGAAGATCAAAGTTGACTGAAAAGCAAGAAACCGGAAGAGAGTTCCACAAGTGAGAAGTGCGATAGAAGAAACTGTTAGCATAGAATTTAGGGTTACATATAGCAAATTCAATTGTAAAATTATGAGACCTAGGTGCCAATCTACTACTGCGCTTAAATTTGTAAAGTCTAGTTACTCAAAAGAACAATTACTCATCAGAACAATTATCATGAAAATATTTATGGAAAATAAATAAAGTTTCACCGTCAGTCATTTTTTTTCGGCATTTGTATCTATTGGTATCAGACGTCAGCGTTAAAAGCAACCTCAGGGGCGACTTCTGTAAACCTACTGAAAATTGACTAGCACTTTCGTCACTGTATGACGTCATTAAACGTCTGTCACATGACCCATATGACTTATCGCTACCAACGAAGATAAGCGCCTTCTGTATCCTTGCAATGATCTCCTCATCATAGAAAGTCAGACTCATTTATACACTTATCTTGAGTTGGGTTAACATGCCCTTTTCAATGCACAATTTCTGGTCCCCATCCATTATTTCAAAGTACCACGTTAAGTTACTTCCTTTCATGCTGCACAATCGCTAAGTTTTCACCCACTTTTCTGTGCATCCTAAACAGATGTTTAAAGGAATCGACCAGCTGATGAGGAAAACACTTGTGACACAACGGAACAGAAACGTCTATTGGCTAGAACATCCATACAGTCAAATAATTTTACCTGGACTTGAAGCAACATAGGCTTTATGATAATCACTTCTCGCTTGTGGAACTCTTTTCAAGCTCCATGCTTTCCAGCCAACTTTGATCTTCAAAAATTTAAATGCAATGTCAATTGTTATCTACTGTCGTCTCGGTTCCTCTTCTTTTATTGAAGGCAAGATTTTCATTGGTCCAAAGAACATTTCACATAGTCTCTCGAATTCCTTTCCTTCTTTTTCTTCAGTCCTCCGAATTTGAAGGGAGTGGATAAAGGGAGTTATTATTATTTGATACTCACTACAAGGTAATCTCCGAAATTTGTGATCAAGAAGAATTGAAGGGCTGTGAAATACAAATTTGTTTTAACGATGGCAATTTATATGGACTGTTCCACAAGTAAGAAGTGTTTCAACTGTTAAAGCGTTAATTATTCTTTAATATGTTCTAATATTTATATTCGAATTCTTACGCTTGAACTTTCATTTTGTGAAAAACATTCGACAGTCATGCTTATGTGGTCAGAAGTGTATTTTCAAAATTCATCACATGCACTAATAGAAGTTTGTAGAGACTGAACACTTGATAATAACAACAGTACTATAACACATCTCAAGGCCGGTGCAAGGGTCTCGTGGAACCCCACCGAATCTATGATACAGGGCCACCCAAATCTATGATAGTGTGGACTCGTCCAATATCCTTACCTTTCCAACCCTAACAAAAGCACAGTCCACATCGTACGTCTACGTACCTAAAAAACTTCAACCAATAAAAACGGCAAGAAACGAAGCAAACAACCCCATTGGTCAATCACTTGAAGTTCACGTGCAAAACAGAAATTGCGCCAAAATCAAGTGAGCCACTTTTGGAAATTCAAACGATATAAAAATAAACGTAGACAGCCCCAGACAGTCAGTCTCACGAATTCGCAGAGTACTTTCCAATATACTCCACGCCACTACGAACCACAATTTTGCCGCGCACGAAGATACATCGCTGACTCATATTCGATCATTCATTAATCAACTCTGTGAACACTTTTCTCAACTTTGCTTATGTACAGTGAATTAAATTCACTACTTTAAAATAAGTAAACATCAACGAACATACAACATTACGAAAACATCAACTACGTTTAAGGGTAGATCACTCTAAAAAAAACTCTTTTCAAAAGACACTTATAATTCACAATTACAATTATTGACACAAACAAAAAGACAGCGAATCAACGAACAATATCAAGAAAGAGACATTCACAAATCTAACAATTACACACACATTTTGTCCACACGACACACACTGATTATCCAATATGTATATTGTTAAATTGTATATAAATGTTGAATTGATTTCTAAATTGCATATGTCTCGTTTTTAGTTGCATTTTGAAGTTCGTTTATTTATTTGTTTGGGATGCAGCAAGACACGCAACCAACTCAAAATTCCTTCTGATTCTTTCTCAAATAATTAACAACTCTGCACGTCCCCAACAATAGCTCCCTCCTACTTTACTACATCTCAGCTTTCATAAGGTCGTAATCATATAAAATACAAATTTTATTGTAACCTAATTATGTACAATAATGGATCATATGCAATACAGGTGAACAATTCAACCAGAAAAATTGAAAATGAATACATCTAAATGCAAATTAGAGACATGTCATAATAGATCATTCCATCTTAAATAAATCAACACTGTTTTGCAACAATTAACCCCAGCTAGACATTTTTCTTGTTAAATAATTTAAGTCATTCAACGTCATGAATAAAAAAAAAAAAAAAATAATGAATTTTATATGGTGTTTCTTTTTTCGAGACTTAGCATGAGCAAAAAACAAATTTATGGATTTGGACAAAAAAAAAATCAAAAACGCCAGAATGACGTCAAAGTCTGTAAAAAATTGTTCATCCTTTCATAGTCAGTTGTGGTTAGCTTAATTTGTAACGTATAAAAATGTAGGTAGAAAAATGCAAATGTTGATAAAATAGCAAGGGTCACAAAGCACTGCCTGGAGTCCCCAATCAGTTGTAGTACGCACATACCTGACACATCTGGCGTGACCTATCATATGAAAACGATTGTTTTATTCAATTATTTGGATTTGAATCTCTAAGCGGTTCATCGCCGCACTTAGTGTTCTGATACTAATTTTCAAAGAATACCTGATTTCTCTTTGAAACTTCCAAATATTGCTTGATGAATGTGCGACTGGCGCTAATAGCGATGAAAATGGAATTGGAAAGCCAAAATACCGAAATACTTTTGCATTCATTTCGCACTAACACTCTTGGGAAAATTACTAATGCATCTCTCCCCCATGTTATGGAGCAAGCAAGCAAGACTGGAATCGCTAACCTTGGTTGGCAGCCAGCTAGTCTAGGAGAGGGACTACTTTTAGAATTTAGAACCGTGGTTAATTCAACGGGAAATACTCCACTATCTTTCCTAATTCACAATGGCAATTCACTGATAATAAAAATGAAGAACCATCATTGTCTACCTCCTAAAGTGTTATGACCTTTAACGTGTATATGTTTGTATATGTATGTACGTATAGATAGATGGATTTATCTATGCGGTCTGATCAAAAAGTAAAGGGTTCGTTGTTAGGGCAACGAGTGAGCTCTGTTGCACATGCACAATGTTATAGCATTCTCGTTCACTTCCGTTGTTTATGGCAGTGCTTAAAAGGAAAGTGTAGAGTGTTGTTTTCATATGCCATATAAATATCAGTTGATATTGCCGGTGGCTAAAACTAATCCTGACTTTAGCCAGTGTTTGAGACCATTTTTGTTTTTGCGAAGTACGTGTTTTGACAAGCTCGAGTCTGAACATTTAAGGTTTTTCATTTTTATTTTCGAAAAATTTATTTTCTAAAACTTTGCATTTTCAGTCTTCTTTTGTTCATACTTTGTGCAGTTTTATTTGGACGACTTTTTCGTTTTGTGATTATTTCCTTTTGTTTGTATTTTTACCATTCCCCTGTTTTAGTTACCTTTTTCTTTGGTTTACTTCTTACGTGTTTATTGGTTTTATTTTTCCACGTTTTTCATTTTATTTGGTTGTTCACAATTTTTGTTTTCGTATTTCATGCCTGCTTTTAAAGAAAAAAAAAGGCCAAGTCATTTGTTACGCCATGGTGACTATCTGCCACCATGAGAGAAAATTTAACTATGCCGATGGAGCATGTGGAAAATACGTCCCCACCGGAAAAACGGGCCTAGGCGAAGAGTGGCCCAAAAAAAGAAAGATGCCAAGTATTATGAGGAACAACGTGGTAAATTTGATAAATGCCTACAAGGCAAATGAGTTCCTCACCATTCCGGAGGCCTTTTAAGAGGTGAACGCCAAAAACATATCTTTGCTGACTACCGATGTAAAAAGCCATAGACTTATTGGAGTCAGCAGAGAAAGCATGGAAGAAGCGTTGAAGAGCCTCAAAATTATGCCCAAGTTGCTAGCAAGGAGAAGCAATGCAACTCGCTGGAAGTATCCTTCTGACGTCCTCCTTACGATTCCAGACGGAATACATGGGTACAAGGATGACAAAAATAACAGTACACAGCGTACCAGTTGACATCACGGAGGACAGGATTGGAGTATTTTTCTCTAAATATGGTCCAGTTGATGACGTGAGTGCTGTTAAAAGCAAGTCTTGGATAGCAACGTGAGACCTTTTTGGACATCCCAAATATTCTGACGTGCCGGGACAAAAGAATGTTTGTCATTGTAGAGGGAAGGAGGCCCTGTTGTTGGGCATGTAATGCAGTGGGGCATATGACCAAGTCGTGCCCTGGGAAGAAGGTGGAAGAGCCCACGAAAACTACACCGTCACCAGCAGCAGCAGATGTGGTAGTAGAAAAAGAAAAGAACCACTAGGGTGCTTGGACTGCAGTGAGGTGGGGGGGAGTGACAGAACCACCCTCCTCTCAACAGCAAATCACACAAGCACCGGAAAAATCAGCACGGCAGGAGCAGCAGCAGCAGAAGCCCCAGCAACAACAACAGAAACCCCAACAACAACAAAAGCCACAGCAACAACAACAGAAAGTGTAGAAATCACCGAAAGCAACATCCAAGCAGCAACAAAAAGAACAGCAACAAAAAGAACAATAAAAGCAGCAGCAGCAGCAGCAACCGGGAGAGGAGATGGAGGTGGAGGAAATGCCCCCCCTCGCTCTTCTTCTTCTTTGAAGAGAACTAGAGAAGAGGAGGAGGACGCTGAAGGACCCGTAGAGAAACGTGTCAGCCGAAGTAGGACAGAAAGAAGTCTGCCAAAATATAGGTCTTCGTTAGTTCTGGTCTCACCAGGACAGTCTACAATAGAACTACCCAAAGCTTGGAGCCTCCCCACTTCACCCACTCGAGCTCCATCCCCCTCTCCCTCCATCTCCCCTGCCAGTTCAATATCCACTCCCTCTCACTCTTCCACTTCTTCCCCATCCCACCGTGCCAGGGAAAAGAAAAAGAAAAAAGATTTTTCCCTGACGCAGAAAACATTTGCAAGGTAGATGGGGGATCAAGTGAAGAAGGGCCTGTCAAGCCATAAAAGATCTTTACTGGGCCTTCTGATGAAAATGCAGACAGTAGATGGGAAAACCATTGAGGACCGCAGAAACTTTCCGGATGCTCTTGGGTAATCACTTGTGTAAGGGACAGGAGGGGGCTACCTAAAAGTTTGGGCGCATCTGGTGGAAGCGCAAGAAGCATTCCCAAAAATTAAGACAATATTGTTCGGGGAGGGTCCCTGTCATGTTCCATCCCTCCCTATATTATTGTGTGAAATTAACATATACCACGGACGTCGGCGGAATTGTCCTGGATGGACGAATGACGTCAGAGCTAGGTGTGGGGAGCCTAGGAAAATCCGTCGGGGTCCTGACTAACGCAGATTTCCGGCCCGTATGTGAGTAGGTCTTTTTCTTTTCTAATTTTTCTTGCTTTTTTTTTTCAGCCCTAATCGATGTCTTTCAAGATAGCCAGTTTGCATGCGATGAGCCAGAGGAGTCTCTTTGCTGGTGGAGCATACTCTTGATGCGAAGGTGGACCTTGTGCATAACGATGCCGAGGGCCGGTTGATAGCGGCCGATATTGCCGTGAAAAGTGGTTCGTTTCGGGTCGTTGCGGTTTATGCGCCCAACGACCGGGAGGAGCGGGGCTCGGTTTTTCGGCAGTTGGGACCGGTCCTGGTGGATTCAACGCGCCTAGTTTTAATGGGGGAGTGGAATGCCATTCTGGACCCCAAGTTAGATCGGGGGCGGGGTGCTAGAGGGAGAAGGGGCGATCGTAGCTTAGTTGATCTGATCAACGAATTTGGTTTCGTTGATAGATACCGGGTCGATCAACCCGGGGAGAAAATGTGGACGTGGGCTCTTACTTAGCCTTCTGACCGGGTGGTTAGCTACCTGGACAGAATGTTAGAGGAGCCGACGTAGACTTGTTGAATTGTCCTACGTCCCACGTTCCACTGGGTAGGCTATTCGGACCACAAACTCATTGGTGCCCGGATGGCGTTAGATGGTAGGCCTAGAATGGCTGGTTACTGGAAGTTCAATCTGTCTTTACTGGACAGGCGGGACTTCCGGGAGCAGCAAACTAGCTTAGTGCAGCGGGAGCTAGTGGGGGCGGTTATCGGGAATAAGTAGTGGGATAGGCTTAAGTGTAGGATTAGGTCCTTCACCACGGATTTCAGCAAACGGCTCGCCCTAGATAGAGCTGATTAGGTGAAGACGCTTAAGGGTAGGTTGTCCCGGGCAGTGGCTGGGGGAGGGGAATCCCTTAGAGATAGCCTTAGCTAGGGAGGCCGTGGAGCGTTCGAATAGCGAGCGCTACATGGGCCAGGTAATTAGGCATAGGTTAAGCAAAATGTCTTCCGAAGCGGTGAAGATGGGAGCAGATTTGCGCGAGGAAGAGGTCCGTTGAGGTCCCGGTCGGTATATTCGTGAGGTCATAATGCCAGAGGGGTGTACTCTTCGGGCCACTGACGACATGTGCGAGGAGTTTCGGCAGCATTTCGAGAACCGGTTTACCAAGGAACCTGGTCTTCGTGAGGACGAGTTTCGCAGCTATTTGGTTGACTTTCCTCGGCTTTCGGCGACTGAAGCGGCTAGCTGCGAGGGAGAGATCACGGAGGGCGAAGTCTACGCGGCATTGAAGAAGGTCGGCAGAGGAAGGTCGCCCGGTCTGGATGGTTTTCCTTATGAATTGTACTTGAGGCTGTCGCACATCTTTGTCCCAATTTTGACTGTCGTGTTCAACAACTGGTTCCGGCAGGGGTCCCTCCACAACCGGTTCTCCAGGGGTCTGATCACGCTGTTGAAAAAGGGCAAGGGTGTTGGGGGAAAATTAGATGATTACAGACCCAAAACTAAACACAGAGTTAAAGATTTTGGCCAAGATCCTGCAGGAGCGTTTGCAGTCAGTTGCCGAGTCTCTGTTGTGTCCTGAGCAGACTTGTTCTGTGAGAGGCCGAACAATTCAGAGCAACCTGCATCTGATCCGCATGATCATAGAGGGTGTAAAAGACGACAATGAGGCCGCGCTGATCAATTTATATCAGTCTAAGGCATTTGATAGGGTTTACCATCGCTACCTTGCTGCAATCCTGCAATCCGCCGGATTCGAACCTGACTTTTGCGCTGTCTAGGGTCTAGGTCGTTTCATCAGTGTGGTCCACTATCGCCCCTACTGTATGCTTTAGCGTTGGAGCCTCTCCTTCGCCGGCTGAGGGACAGAGCGTGCTGTCCGACCCTACGTGGAATCGCCGTTCCTGGCGGGGCTCGAGCCAGGATTTCCGCGTACGCCGATGACGTATCTGCTTTCGTGTCGTATCTGTGTCGTCCGGTTTGCGGTTAGGTGCCTGGAAGGGGGTCGATCTTCCGGGGCCCTTCGGTTGGACGGACGGTCCTGTCTGCATTCTTGGAGTGTGGTTTGGATCCGTCCTCCAGCTGGAGAAAAATTGATCTGAAGTACGAGCAAAGGTCGACACGGCCGGTCAGACTTGGCGTCGAAGAAGGTTGTCTGTGAAGGGCAGGGCGGAGGCGTGTGCTATTTTCGTTTTCCCAATTGTCCTTTACCGATTGTCCGTACTTCCTCACTGTAAAGACCATAGGAAGCCGCTCGATCGCTCGCCATCCTCCATTTTATGGAGGGGACGCGGGCATCAGGTCGACAGACAAGTCTCTGCACAACGCCCTTGTCATGTGGCGCTGGGACACTTGGTGAGTCATAAACTCGCCTCGAGGTTGGCTTTCCTACGCCGCGCATTGACAGGAGTTTCGATTGTGGCGGGGATTGTTAGGGACGCGTTCCCTTTCCTTACTATCAGTCCCCACACCTCGCGGGTTGAGTGCCATCGTAAACCCCGGGATCAATCAGATTTCCTTCGCGAGTGTCGGTCGGCCTTGTTGGCTGTTCCTCGGTCCAGTAACCTTTCGCAGCCTAGGAAGGTCTTCTATCGTCATCTAGTGGAGGGTATCGCGAAGGATTCTCTACGCGAACGGCTCGACTTGTCGGAGGAAGAGTTTTGCTCTTTCTGGTCTTGGGTGTCAGCGGCGGATTATCTCACTAACCCTGAGTTTTCGCTTATTTGGCGATTGGTTCGGAATCGGCTGCCTCTCAATGGGGCTTGGCGGATTTGCCAGACTGTGAATGGTGCGACCTTGGTCTGGAAGAAACGGCTTCGCACGCCTTCTACCATTGTCCCCGGGTCCGCCCCTTATGGGACCATATCAGCGAGTTGACGGCTCGTCTCGCTCCCGAAAAGCTCGTGCTCATTGATCGCACATACACGTGTGACAATGTGTCGCCCCGGTATTCCGGGGTGAAACGGATGGTGTTTCTGATGCTGCTGACCACGGCCCGAATGGTGATTTGGACGACGCGACAGGAGGAAGTCTTTCGAGGCAACTGTCTTTCTCATCAGGATCTGATCCGATTCTTTGAGCATCAGTTCAAGATGAAGATTAGAACTGATAGAAAACGCTTGCATTCGACAGTCTTCAGCGAAAGGTGGGTGACTGAGGCGAGCTTGGTTCGTTTGCACGGGGCTAGCCTTGATTTTCTCTTTTAGGTCAACCTACGTCACATCGGGGTGGTTTCCTGTGGAACCCTCCCTTTGATTAGGTTAGACAAGCTTTGTGTACCTAGTTAATGTGTTTAAATGTTGCTCCTGGCCTGTTCCCGGCAACCTCTTTGGTTATGATCCAAGTCGAGATTCCCAACCTCCCCAGTTTGTTTTGGCCCCTTTTGATCTCGACTGGGTCAGCTTTTATTTCCCCTATCCGTATATTTTTCTCCTCTCCCACTCACTTAGCGAGAGAGCTTTTTGATTCTGTCCAATGGGCAGAATACAGCGGCCTCTCCTTTTTGAGGGGTGGACGGGCCCTACTAACATCAGTTATGTTTAGTTTACTTTGAGTTTATATTTAGTTGGGGTTCATTCCCTCCCCTCTCATTCTATTCGTCCATAAATTTTTAAGTATATATTTTATAATCATTAGATTTTTATGGCATGGGGCGCGTTTTGTAGGTTCCCCTTGAGAGGATGCGGTATTATGGTGTATGGAGGATTGAATGGTGACGGACGAGTTTTTGTGGTGAATGGGCAAATTGTAATGTGTGAATAGGTCGGGAATCAGATTAGCTTGGTATAAGATAGTTAGTGATGACCAGCCTCAACTCCTCCCCATTTTGGCCTTGTGCCATAATTGTGTAATTTTTCACAATAAATAAAACTAATCCGGACCTTAGTTGGGATTGGTATGCCCAAGCTGGCTTTTCCCCAGTCAGTACCTAGGGAGGTGGCTAGGTTTATTGCCTGGTTCCTGAGGCGTCCCCAAAAAGAAAAGTGCCGAGAGGACTTGGGAATTTTTGCACGGTGCGTCCTTGTGTCACTTCCGTTTGTGACATGGGCGAACTGGTACATCCCACAATTCCTGATCTTGAGGACTAATCTATTAGAGAAATAGTAGTGAATACTTCTAGCTAATTATAGCTTACGGCATTCTATTCGCTATTATTATTATTATTATTATGCTTCAGAAATCAACATGGACAGGATAGTAAAATCTAAAATTCTGGATTTAGATAGTAAGACCCTCAGGGCAAAGAAAATATGGAATCATTGGTACCGAACATTTTTAAAACTTCCTCAAGCATATTGAGGGTGAGGAAATGGATATTTTTATAAACTATGTGTAGTCTTATGTATATGAACTGTTCAGCGAATGTACAAACTTTGAAGAATCTATTAACATTCTAAAAAAGAAAAAATGAAATATATGTCAGACATGTACTTGCAACCAGAACTCAACAGGCTGGAGAAGCCATGGATCAATATCTTTAAGCATTGCACGTTCTGGTAAAGGACAGTAAATTCAAAAATGTTACTGCTCAAGGTTTCAAAGAGAAAGCTATTAGAGATGTCTTTATTTCTGGGTTATCCTCACCTCCTATTCAGCAGAGACTCCATGAAAACAAAACGCTCACCTTCACAGAAGCTGGAAATCAAGAGCAAAGTGTGGAAAGTGCTATCCAAAATTCTGAAGCCAATTCGGCTAATACCCAAACAAGTTATTAAGCGGCGTCGGTATCGAAACCCCGGACTAACGCCTTAACTTCTCAGCAAGAGGAAAATCAAAAGGAGGGGGACTGTCGGGCATCAGCTGCTAGTAAAATCCCTTTCAAAAGAAAGGTTCTTTTTCTGTGGAGGGACTAGGCACCCTAGAAGTAAGTGTCCGGCTCGAGAAACGAGTTGCTAAAATTGCAAGAAGGAAGGTCATCTCGCTAAAGTCTGTCGTTTGAAAGCTAATAAGTTTTCTGATGCATTAACCGTCATAGCCACGGTAACTACTGGGCTACAGGGAGTTTCGAAAGCAACGGTAAAATGCCTCGTGGACAAAAAAAAAAATGAAAAGAAAACTTTATCGCGCTAATAGATTCAGGAAATAGTCATAGTTTTATCGACACTGCGATAGCTCTATGGGTTTGAACGTTAGATCTACTAATCCTATTGTCAGCATAGCCTCGTCTGAGTCGTTATTAAAAACTGTATGAAAAATGTAATCTTACGGTGAGCACAGAAACTTACAAAGAATTTAATTTTTGTGCTGAAGCGATCCCCGGACAAGACTTACAAGAACTACATAAAAAAATGATAGAAATTTTATGTGAGGGTGACAGTCTACCTGTGTGGACTAGCTAGCATGAGGATTTCACATTCTCCTCTGTTTGGAAACCTTTTGCCTGACTGTAGGCCTATATCTATGAAATGCTAGCAAGGCACCCGAGGCGGTGTAATGGTTAGCAAGGAGCAACACGTATTGAGTTACAACCCGCTTTATTTTTGTTTGCCCGCTGGATGCGAGTCGAGAAAGTTTTTTTTGCACATTGTGTTGATTTATTGTAAGTGTGACATTTGTAATTATTTTTGTTCCTTGTGTTTTTGTGATTTATTGTCTGTTGTTTTCTATATTTTCTTGAGGAGATTAGCCTTCCGCCATGGCGGAGGTACCACAGGAAAAAGAGCCGTTGGCCAGCACTTCTTCAGCATGAGTGGCGGAAAGGCCCAAAAAGGACCTAGTTACTACAAGGGCCTGAGAGAGGAGTACAACTCTTTCATCTTACCATCTCGACCAAAGACATGTGCGAGGCGTTTCGGCGGCTTTTCGAGAGCCCTTTTACAAAGGAGCTTGGTCTCAGTGGCGACGATTTTTGCAGCTATTTGGCTGACTTTCCTCGCCTTTCGCCGACCTGTGCTGTGAGGGGACGAACAATTCAAACCTGCATCAATTTAGATCAATCCAAGGCATTTGACAGGGTAGAACATCAGTACCTGGCTGCTGTCCTGCAGGCCGCTGAATTCGAACCCGACTTTTGCAAGTGGATTAACCTATTCTCTGTGATTTGACCTGTTGCCCTTGTGAACTGAATTTTTGTAAAAAGTTTTTAATTTTTTGTTATTTACGACTTTTATTAAATTTTTGATTTTTTTCTTTCTACTCTCAATTTTATTCCCCCCCACTTTTTTTTTCTGTTTAATCTAGTTTTCCTATTTCTTTTTAATTCCCTTTAATTTTTGTTCGTTTTTTCTTTTAATCTAGTTTTTTTTTTTTTAATTTTCGTTTTTTTTTACCCCTGTATCGAAAGAGTGGGTGACTGAGGCGAGCCTGGTTTTTTTTTTTTTTTTTTTTTCTCATTTCTACCCCTTTATTTTCTCTTTTTTTTCTAGTTTTCCGTTTTAACTGTCATTTTTTTAATTTCTGCGTGTTCTTTATTTTGTGTTTAGCTGTAATTTTTTATTAATTCATTTTTTTTTTACGTGACATTTTTTTTTTTTGCTTGTAATTGTTGTAATTTATTTGTTTTTTCTTTGGTTCGACTCGCTTAGGGTCGGCCATTTTTATTTTTTTTGTGTCTAGCTTTGTCTGTCTTAGTTATTTTTTTTTTTTTTTTATGATTTTTTTTGTTTTTTTTTTTTTTTTTTTTTGTAACTAGCTTTGTCTTATAGTTTCGTAATTTTTTGTTGACGTCGGCCATTTTTTTTTTTTTTAGCTTCGGCTTTTGTCGAAGTTTTTTCTGTTTATTGTTATTTTTTTTGTTTGTCTTTTTTATCTTTTTTTTTTTTTTAGGCGATATTTTATTTTATTTTTATTGTACGTTTAAGGTGAACCGTGTTTATTCCTTATTTTTTTGGTGTCCATAATTTTTTTTTTTTTTTTTTTTTTTTTTTCTCTCGCCCATAAATTTATTGCCCCCATCCCTCCCCCTTTCCCCATCCCCCATTTAAAAAATGGATAAGAAGGAAAAAAAAGTACCTTCTTTTTTAATCGTAAAAAGAAAATTAAAAATGCTTCTTTTAAAAGAAATATAAGAAAACACCTATTTAACCCTAAGAAAGGACCCACCGGATAAAAGAATAATAAGGAGGAATATCCTGACCTCCCAAGAGTTCCTACAAACGAGGGAAATTGTGGAAACATTGAAAAAAAGCCTCCAAAAATATGGAAGCTGAAAAAAAGCAAAAAGGCTGAAAACAAAGAATCGGACAACACAGAAATGAATGCAGAGGCCGGGGAATCGCCCTCTTGTTGGAAGTCCCCCCGAAATGCATAATCAATTTAGTGGAGTTCTTGGAGCGTGCCAAGAGTTACGCCCACCTTGTTGTTGAAGGTGGACTTTTGGAAGACCCCCAAGAATGAAAAAGAATTGATAAACGAATAGTGTCAGTTTTCGTCGTGGACAAGCGTACGCGCAAAATTTGTCGCTCGACGAAAAACACAGTGTTAAAATCACTAGAATCCTTGGGGTTCAAGCCCCTTAGAATAGTTAAGGGTGCTAAGTTTTTCATGTGGGACGTACTGTTGCCCACACCAGAAGATTGCGTCGCCGCGGCGAGCCGCGAACTAATAAAAAACGAATTGATCCTGCGTACGGAGTACGAAGGCCGACGAAGGACCAGGGTAACAGTATACGAGGTCCCTCCTCAGGTTATCGGGGAACATCTGGCGGCTTTCTTTCTCTCAGTATGGCGAGATTCTGGGCGCCTTCCTGCGATAGCCTGAACGGGGGTGGAGCTTTGATATCATGTTGGATGAGAAGGCCTTCCGCTCCATCCCCAACTGTCTGGTTGTTGGCGCTTTGAAGTTACCGGTCATAGTGACGGGTCGAAGACCGGTATGCTGGAGGTGTGGAGTGACTGGTCATCTCTCCTCCTCCTGCCCAGAGAAGAAGGCCTCTGGAAGTCAAGCGCCAGTTACACAAGATCCCCCTCTGACCGCGTCTCAAAATTCCACCTCGCCTGTAATGGGCGTACCAGCCTCCGGGACCGGGTCGGTTAATCCTCCGGTCGGAGCGTCACCTAAAGACCACATTCCCCAAAGAGCCTTCGCCCGCTGCCGGTGCAGTTGTGGAGAAGGGGAGGGGAATGGCTGGTGGCTGGTAAGGCCAGAGGGAAGCGCCGGACAGCGGGTCCTCAGTCCCCTGAAGCCCCAAGGAAGAAGGGCACTAACAGTCCCACTCCCATTAGCAACGTTAAGGGCGATGCCCCGGTCTCAAGTCTTGTCTTTCGAGGAAATGCAAAAAAAATTCGACCCTGGCCATGAAAAAGGCTGAAAAATTAAAAGCACTGAAAAAAAAACAACTGGATGCAAAAAGAAAAGATCCAATCTCTTCATCTCCTGCTAGTCCCTCCCCTTCACCAAAGAAAAAAACCCCACCTTCACCCATTTCACCATCCAAAGCCAAAACCCACAGCAGAGATCCCAGCCCCTATAGACACAGGTCATTTTACACCCCCATGAATACTCCCCCTCCTTCTCCAGTTAAACAAAAAAATCTACCCCCTTCATACCCCCAAGCAATCACCGGCAAAAAATGCCGAAATGCCTCCTCCAGCTACAAAGCGGCTTAGAACTCCCACTAAAGAGGAAAGGAAAGAAAAAAAAAAAAAAAGATTCCTCTACAACAACACTGGCGAGGAGGTGTGCCGGATTTCCCCAGCACAGGCCGAGAGAGCCAAAGATTATGGCAACAGGGTGAAAGATTTAAAATATCTGCTCTCAATTAAACAGTTTGGAGACAAGGATATAGAAGACCCAAATAACTTTCCAAATGCCCAGAGGGTCCTGACTGTTATTAGGTCAGGACCTGCGGCCAACCAAACCTGGGCCATGGTGGAAGAGGCAGTAAACACATGCAAGATGCCTCTACCCATCGCCATCGTGGCTAATGAAAAAAAAAAAGTTACAACAGTTCTGTTCAGGGAGGGTCCCTATTTTAGTTCACCCATCCCTATATAGAGCTCTTAAACTGACCTTCCCTGGGATATCGGCGGTATCTCCCAAGACGGCACCATCAAGAATGAGATGGGCCATGGGTCTATGGGAGAGGCTGTCGGTATCCTTACCCCGGCCATGTTTAATCCTGGTAAACAACCCTAATCGGACTTCTCATGGCTCTCTGGTTAGCTACTTTAAAATGTGCGGGGCCTGAGGTCCGAGTCTCGCAGGGCGAGGCTCTCTCGTGACCTTCAGCGCCTCGGGGTGAATGTTTGTTGTGTGCAAGAGACCCGGTTTTCTTCTCATGACCGTGAGGATATACTGTCTAAGGGGTTCGCCCTTTATTCAGCATGTTTTGATGGTCGTTCGAGGGGTGTCTCTTGGCTAGTGAGCAAGTCTTTGAAGGCTGCATGTACCCTTGTCTTCGCAGATCCGGCGGGCAGGCTTTGCGTGCTGGATGTTACTATAAAGGATAAGGCTTTACGTTTCATTGGGGTTTATGCGCCCAATGTTCATACTGAGCGGCCTGCTTTGTTTCGGCAGATCGAGCCGTTTTTGACGACTTCTCGTCGGGTAGTCTTAGCGGGGGATTGGAATGCCGTCCTTGACCCTGAGATAGATCGCATAGGTAAAAAACCGGGTACTAACAATCCTGATGTGAAGGCATTTCGGGGCTTTATCGGCAGGTTTGATCTTGTCGATAAGTACCGGAATGAGCACCCTCAGGAGGTAGCATGGACTTGGACTACTAGTGGCGACTCGGTTCCTGGCTCGCGTGCGAGCTACCTGGACCGAGTGTTAGTTAGGAGAGTCGATGTAGGGCTCTTAGAATGTCCAAGTTTTCACTATATAGTTTATACGGATCATAGGCTTGTCCGGGTCCGTGTAAACTTAGATAAGCCTAAGGTTAGAATGGCTGGTTACTGGAAATTTAACTGTTCACTTTTTGGTGAGCAGGATTTCCGGGACCAGCTGCTACTAATGATTCAGAGGGAATTGACGGGGGGCGGTTGTGGGAAACGCCTGGTGGGGAAAATTAAAATCAAAAATTAGAACGTTTGCTGCCGATTTTAGCCGTCGGCTCAATCTAGATAGACGAGCGGCGCAAACGGCTTTAGAGGAAAAGGTCGATCGGGCTGTTAAATCCCGTGTTAGTGGGGACATAGTCTTAGCTAAGGCAGAGTTGGCCTCCTTGCTTATCAAGAAGGATCAAGCTCTGGTAGTTGGGGCTAGGCTAAAAGAATGTCTTCTGAGGCGACGAATATGGCCGCAGAATTGCGCGCAGAGGAAAATCGGAACGCGGATAAGCGACATATAGCGTGCGTCACATTGCCGGATAAGCGGACCGTGACTACAAGCGCGGGCATATGCGAGGCCTTTCGGCTTTACTTTCAGGATCTTTTCACCAGGGAGCCCGGTCTGAGCTCTGCTCAGTTCGACGCCTATTTGGCTGACTTTCCCTGCCTTGAGGCAGCTGAAGCGGCTAGGTGCGAGGGTCCCATAACAGAGTCGGAAATCTGGGATGCGCTGAAGCAGGTTGGCCTGGATAAGTCTCCGGGACTAGATGGACTTCCCTACGAAGTGTACTTGAGGCTGTCGCCCATTTTTGTTCCTTTGCTGCAGCTGATTTACAACCACTGGATGAGGCAGGGGTCTTTACCCCGACGCTTCACCAGGGGTGTGATCAAGTTGCTGCGTAAGGACAAGAATGGTGGGGATGGGTTAGGGAACTTTCGCCCTTTGACGATGTTAAATACTGACTTAAAGATTTTGGCGAAGATCTTAGCCAACCGTTTGCAGCTTGTCCTGTCTCGTCTGATTGGCCCCGAACAGACTTGTGCTGTGAAGGGCAGGACGATTCAGGATAACCTTCATATGGTACGCTTGATCTTAGAACAAGTCGACAGTGAAGCCGCGCTGATCAATTTAGATCAGTCCAAGGCCTTCGATAGGGTTGACCATCGGTTTCTGGAGGCTGTCCTGTCGGCGGCCGGTTTCGGAGCCGACTTTCGCTCCTGGATCCGACTCTTGTATGCGTCCCCCGGTGCGCTGGTGGAAGTGAATGGGGTAAGGTCGGAGCCTTTCGTATTGTCTCGCTCCATTCGTCAAGGTTGTCCGCTATCGCCCTTGCTTTACGTTCTTGCGTTGGAACCATTCCTTCGCAAGTTAAAGGCGAATCCGGTCCTGCGCGGAATTTCCCTACCTGGTGCTACCACCTCGGCCAGGTATTCTGCCTATGCTGACGACGTTTCGGCTCTTGTGTCGAGCAGAGCCGAGATTGACGAAGTCAGCAAAGAAATCAGTGGGTATGAGATGGTAACAGGGGCCAGGATCAACCGCGATAAGTCTGTGGGCTTGCGGTTGGGTGCGTGGAAGGGAGTTTCTCTTCCCGGACCTTTCCCCTGGACGGATGGGCCGATCAAGATACTCGGCGTCTGGTTCGGTCCTGATCTCCAGTTGGAAATGAACTGGTCGGAGGTACAAGGGAAGGCCGAGGTCGCGGTTAATCTGTGGTCTCGGAGGAGACTTTCCCTGAAGGGAAGGGCGGAAGTATGTGTTTCACACATCTATCCGATCCTCCTCTACCGACTCTCTGTGCTTCCACTCCCGTATGCCCGGCTAATGTCATTAGTCCGGACCTTGTTCTCTTTCTTATGGAAGGGCAAGGCCCCCATGGTATCTCGCGAGGTCTGTTGCCTCCATCCCTCTGAGGGCGGTCTGGGGATGCCTAGCATTGAGATCCGTCAATATATGCTTCGCATTACCTTTTTAGACCGAATGTGTCGTGGGTCGAATGAGGAGGGTGCCTTTTGGAAAGAAGACGTCCAGAAACATTTCCCGTCCCTGAAAAGTGTGCACTCGTGCGAAGAAGAGGCCGGCCGTACACCACGTGCCGAGTGCCCTTTTATCGTGAATGTCGTCGCGCTCTGAAGCTCCTCTTACGGGCTTCGGGTGGCCTCTCCAACGCCCAGGCGTTGTCTCGCAAGGCATTATATCAAGTTTTAGTTAGGGGGTCCGTACAAGATGATCTGATTGGCGAGCTCGGTCTTACGAAGCAGGAGGCTCGCTCGATATGGCCTTGGGCGCCCGGGTTGAAATGCCTCAATAACGATGAGGCATCACTCACCTGGCTGGTGATTCGTGAAGCCCTCTGGGTCGGCAAGAGACTTTGTTCAGCAGGCTTGGAGAAATATAAACTGTCGTCGCTGTACGGGGGAAGTCGAGACCATTGGTCACGCCTTCTTTCAGTGCAGGGCGGTAGTGCCGTTTGTGCAGGTTTGTTGAAGGCCTCATGGTTCGCATGCTGCAGGGAAAGTTTTTTGTCCTGGAAGCCTGTTCTGTTTGTAGCAATGTGGTGCCGCAGATGACGAAGGCTGAACACTATGTGTTCTGTTGCTTACTAGGGGTTATGAGAGTCGTGATTTGGACGACGCGTCAGAAGGGATTCCATGAGGGCGAGAAGTTCACTTCTTCCCAACTGATCTTGTTCTTTAAGCATCAGCTTAAAGTCAAGATCAGGACGGAAAGGCGGCGGCTCACCTCATCGGAATTCAGCAAAAGGTGGGTGAATCTTGCGCGAATGTGCCGAGTAAAAGGGGCTGACCTTGAGTGGCATTTGGATGCCGGTTAGGCATTAAGGATATTGTTTTCCTGGGTTAAACCTAGGCAACCCATCCCGAAGTTAGGTTAGATTAGGTTTTTGCATTTTTTCCTTTAGTTTTTTCTATTATGGTAAACTTAGCTAGAGTGTAATTGCTCATTGGTCCCCTTTTATTTCTGTCCCCATTTTCTTTTCCTTTAGTTTAACTCCCCATCCCCTCCCTCTTTCTTAGGTGGTTAGTGATGTCAGTTCTCTGGTTGATGCGGGGCGCCTTTTTCGTTTCGTGTGTGTGTTTTTCGTATTTGTTGTTGTGTATGAATGAGTGTGTGCCTGTGTGAATGCCTGTGGAAGAATGAGTGTGGCTTTATTTTTTCATAAGTCCCGCATCGTTTTCGTCCGGTTAACTGATATTTCTGCCACATTCAAGAGTTTGTGGGGGGTTTTATTACTAACACAAATTTTATTTAGTTTCTTGTAAATATATTTTGCCATTTTGTATATATTCATTGGGGATCATTTTTAGAAGTTGTTGTTTTTATGCCCCTCCCCCCCACAGACAATATTTTGTATATAAGGGGAATATTTAGGTTTTTTCATGGAGTCAAAGAGGTATTTTGGTGTCCGTAGTAAGAAAGGTATGGATAAATGTGTTGTTTTGGTGAAAGGATTATTGTTCTGTATGATAGGGTCAGTGATTGTGGCTAGCTAAGTTTTAATTTTAGGACAAGTGATGACCGTCTTTTACCCCAACCCCCTTTTTGGCCTTGTGCCGTATTTGTACTAATGTACAATAAATAATGATATGTATTAAGTTACAGATGAGTAGTCGTATTGGTTTTGTTACCTGTTATTTTTGGACTGTTGCTGACTACTTTTCTCTGTGATTTGACCTGTTGCCCTTGTGAACTGAATTTTTGTTAAAAGTTTGTTAATTTTTTGTTATTTACGACTTTATTGTTTAAATTTTTGATTTTTTCTTTCTACTCTCCAATTTTATTCCCCCCCCACTTTTTTCTGTTTAATCTAGTTTTCCTATTTCTTTTTAATTCCCTTTAATTTTGTTCGTTTTTTTTCTTTTAATCTAGTTTTTTTTTTTTTTAATTTTTTTTTTTTACCCCTGTAATTTCCGCCTTTTTTTTTTTTTCTTCTCATTTCTACCCCTTTAATTTTTTTTTTTTTCTTTCTAGTTTTCCGTTTTAACTGTCATTTTTTTTAATTTCTGCGTGTTCTTTATTTTGTGTTTAGCTGTAATTTTTTTTTTTATTTAATTCATTGTTTTTCTTTTTTTTACGTGTTTTTTGCTTGTAATTGTTTAATTTATTTGTTTTTGTTTTTGGTTCGACTCGCTTAGGGTCGGCCATTTTTTTTTTTTGTGTCTAGCTTTTGTCTGTCTTAGTTTTTTTTTTTTTTTTTTTTTTTTGTAACTAGCTTTGTCTTATAGTTTCGTAATTTTTTGTTGACGTCGGCCATTTTGATTTTTTTTAGCTTCGGCTTTGGTCGAAGTTTTTCTTTTTTTTTTTATTGTCTAACGTTTTTTTGTTTATTCGTTTTTATTCTTTTCGCCTTTAGGCGATATTTTATTTTATTGTTTTTTTTATACGTTTAGGTGAACCGTGTTTATTCCCTAATTGTTTTTTGGTGTCCATAATTATTTTTTTTTTTTTTTTTTTTTTATTTTTTTTTTTTTTTCCTCTCGCCCATAAATTTATTTCCCTCCCTCCCCTTTCCCCCCCCATTTAAAAATGGATAAGAAGGAAAAAAAAGTGCCTTCTTTTTTAATTCGTAAAAAAGAAAATTAAAAATTGCGTCTTTCAAAAGAAATATAAGAAAACACCTATTTAACCCCAAGAAGGACCCACCGGATAAAGAATAATAAGGAGGAATATCCTGACCTCCCAAGAGTTCCTACAAATGAGGAAATTGTGGAAACTTTGAAAAAAGCCTCCAAAAATATGGAGGCGAAAAAAAAAGCAAAAATCAGGAAAACAAAGAAAAGGACAACGCAAAATGAATGCAGAGGCCGGGGAATCGCCCTCTTGTTGGTCGTCCCCACCGAAATGCATAATCAATTTTGTGGAGTTCTTGGAGCGTGCTAAGAGTTACGCTCACCTTGTTGTTGAAGGTGGACTTTTGGAAGACCCCAAGAATTAAAAGAAATTGATAAACGAATAGTGTCAGTTTTCGTCGTCGACAAGCGTACGCGCAAAATTTGTCGCTCGACGAAAAACACAGTGTTAAAATCACTAGAGTCCTTGGGGTTTAAGCCCCTAAGAATAGTTAAGGGTGCAAAGTTTTTCATGTGGGACGTACTGTTACCCACAGCAGAAGATTGCGTCGCTGCGGCGAGCCGCGAACTAATAAACAAAAGACCTGATCCTGCGCACGGAGTACGAAGGCCGACGAAGGACCAGGGTAACAGTATATGAGGTCCCTCCTCAGGTTATCGGGGAACATCTCGCGGCTTTCTTCTCCCAGTATGGCGAAATTCTGGGCGCCTCATGCGATAGCCTGAACGGGGGTGGAGCTTTGACATCATGTTGGATGAGAAGGCCTTCCGCTCCATCCCCAACTGTCTGGTTGTTGGCGCTTTGAAGTTACCGGTCATAGTAACGGGTCGAAGACCGGTATGCTGGAGGTGTGGAGTGACTGGTCATCTCTCCTCCTCCTGCCCAGAGAAGAAGGCCTCTGGAAGTCAAGCGCCAGTTACACAAGATCCCCCTCTGACCGCGTCTCAAAATTCCGCCTCGCCTGTAATGGGCGTACCAGCCTCCGGGACCGGGTCGGTTAAACCACCGGTTGAGATTCATCTAAAGCCACATTCCCCAAAGAGCCTTCGCCCGCTGCCGGTGCAGTTGAGGAGAAGGGGGGGGAATGGCTGGTGGCTGGTAAGGCCAGAGGGAAGCGCCGGACAGCGGGTCCTCAGTCCCCTGAAGCCCCCCAAGGAAGAAGGGCACTAACAGTCCCCTCCCATTAGCAACGTTAAGGGCGATGCCCCGGCCTCAAACCTGTCATTCGAGGAAATGCAAAAAAAATTCGACCCTGGGATTGAAAAATCGGAAAAATTAAAAGCACTGAAAAAACAACTAGATGCAAAAAGAAATGACCCAATCTCTTCGTCTCCTGCTAGTCCCTCCCCTTCACCAAAGAAACAACCCCCACCTTCACCCATTTCACCATCCAAAGCTAAAACCTGCAGCAGAGATCCCAGCCCCTATAGACACAGGTCTTTTTACACCCCCATGAATACTCCCACTCCTTCTCCCGTCAAACAAAAATCTACCCCCCTTCATACCCCCAAGCAATCACCGGCAAAAAATGCCGAAATGCCTCCTCCTGCTACAAAGCGGCACAGAAGCCCCACAAAAGAGGAAAGGAAAGATAGGAAAAAAAGATTCCTCTACAACACTGGTGAGGAGGTGTGCCGGATTTCCCCAGCACAGGCCGAGAGAGCCAAAGATTATGGCAACAGGGTGAAAGATTTAAAATATCTGCTCTCAATTAAACAGTTTGGAGACAAGGATATAGAAGACCCAAATAACTTCCCAAATGCCCAGAGGGTCCTGACTGTTATTAGGTCAGGACCTGCGGCCAACCAAACCTGGGCCATGGTGGAAGAGGCAGTAAACTCATGCAAGATGCCTCTACCCATCGCCATCGTGGCTAATGAAAAACTTAAAAAAGTTACAACAGTTCTGTTCAGGGAGGGTCCCTATTTTAGTTCACCCATCCCTATATAGAGCTCTTAAACTGACCTTCCCCTGGGATATCGGCGGTATCTCCCAAGACGGCACCATCAAGAATGAGATGGGCCATGGGTCTATGGGAGAGGCTGTCGGTATCCTTACCCCGGCCATGTTTAATCCTGGTAAACAACCCTAATCGGACTTCTCATGGCTCTCTGGTTAGCTACTTTAAATGTGCGGGGCCTGAGGTCCGAGTCTCGCAGGGCGAGGCTCTCTCGTGACCTTCAGCGCCTCGGGGTGAATGTTTGTTGTGTGCAAGAGACCCGGTTTTCTTCTCATGACCGTGAGGATATACTGTCTAAGGGGTTCGCCCTTTATTCAGCATGTTTTGATGGTCGTTCGAGGGGTGTCTCTTGGCTAGTGAGCAAGTCTTTGAAGGCTGCATGTACCCTTGTCTTCGCAGATCCGGCGGGCAGGCTTTGCGTGCTGGATGTTACTATAAAGGATAAGGCTTTACGTTTCATTGGGGTTTATGCGCCCAATGTTCATACTGAGCGGCCTGCTTTGTTTCGGCAGATCGAGCCGTTTTTGACGACTTCTCGTCGGGTAGTCTTAGCGGGGGATTGGAATGCCGTCCTTGACCCTGAGATAGATCGCATAGGTAAAAAACCGGGTACTAACAATCCTGATGTGAAGGCATTTCGGGGCTTTATCGGCAGGTTTGATCTTGTCGATAAGTACCGGAATGAGCACCCTCAGGAGGTAGCATGGACTTGGACTACTAGTGGCGACTCGGTTCCTGGCTCGCGTGCGAGCTACCTGGACCGAGTGTTAGTTAGGAGAGTCGATGTAGGGCTCTTAGAATGTCCAAGTTTTCACTATATAGTTTATACGGATCATAGGCTTGTCCGGGTCCGTGTAAACTTAGATAAGCCTAAGGTTAGAATGGCTGGTTACTGGAAATTTAACTGTTCACTTTTTGGTGAGCAGGATTTCCGGGACCAGCTGCTACTAATGATTCAGAGGGAATTGACGGGGGCGGTTGTGGGAAACGCCTGGTGGGGAAAATTAAAATCAAAAATTAGAACGTTTGCTGCCGATTTTAGCCGTCGGCTCAATCTAGATAGACGAGCGGCGCAAACGGCTTTAGAGGAAAAGGTCGATCGGGCTGTTAAATCCCGTGTTAGTGGGGACATAGTCTTAGCTAAGGCAGAGTTGGCCTCCTTGCTTATCAAGAAGGATCAAGCTCTGGTAGTTAGGGCTAGGCTAAAAAAGAATGTCTTCTGAGGCGACGAATATGGCCGCAGAATTGCGCGCAGAGGAAAATCGGAACGCGGATAAGCGACATATAGCGTGCGTCACATTGCCGGATAAGCGGACCGTGACTACAAGCGCGGGCATATGCGAGGCCTTTCGGCTTTACTTTCAGGATCTTTTCACCAGGGAGCCCGGTCTGAGCTCTGCTCAGTTCGACGCCTATTTGGCTGACTTTCCCTGCCTTGAGGCAGCTGAAGCGGCTAGGTGCGAGGGTCCCATAACAGAGTCGGAAATCTGGGATGCGCTGAAGCAGGTTGGCCTGGATAAGTCTCCGGGACTAGATGGACTTCCCTACGAAGTGTACTTGAGGCTGTCGCCCATTTTTGTTCCTTTGCTGCAGCTGATTTACAACCACTGGATGAGGCAGGGGTCTTTACCCCGACGCTTCACCAGGGGTGTGATCAAGTTGCTGCGTAAGGACAAGAATGGTGGGGATGGGTTAGGGAACTTTCGCCCTTTGACGATGTTAAATACTGACTTAAAGATTTTGGCGAAGATCTTAGCCAACCGTTTGCAGCTTGTCCTGTCTCGTCTGATTGGCCCCGAACAGACTTGTGCTGTGAAGGGCAGGACGATTCAGGATAACCTTCATATGGTACGCTTGATCTTAGAACAAGTCGACAGTGAAGCCGCGCTGATCAATTTAGATCAGTCCAAGGCCTTCGATAGGGTTGACCATCGGTTTCTGGAGGCTGTCCTGTCGGCGGCCGGTTTCGGAGCCGACTTTCGCTCCTGGATCCGACTCTTGTATGCGTCCCCGGTGCGCTGGTGGAAGTGAATGGGGTAAGGTCGGAGCCTTTCGTATTGTCTCGCTCCATTCGTCAAGGTTGTCCGCTATCGCCCTTGCTTTACGTTCTTGCGTTGGAACCATTCCTTCGCAAGTTAAAGGCGAATCCGGTCCTGCGCGGAATTTCCCTACCTGGTGCTACCACCTCGGCCAGGTATTCTGCCTATGCTGACGACGTTTCGGCTCTTGTGTCGAGCAGAGCCGAGATTGACGAAGTCAGCAAAGAAATCAGTGGGTATGAGATGGTAACAGGGGCCAGGATCAACCGCGATAAGTCTGTGGGCTTGCGGTTGGGTGCGTGGAAGGGAGTTTCTCTTCCCGGACCTTTCCCCTGGACGGATGGGCCGATCAAGATACTCGGCGTCTGGTTCGGTCCTGATCTCCAGTTGGAAATGAACTGGTCGGAGGTACAAGGGAAGGCCGAGGTCGCGGTTAATCTGTGGTCTCGGAGGAGACTTTCCCTGAAGGGAAGGGCGGAAGTATGTGTTTCACACATCTATCCGATCCTCCTCTACCGACTCTCTGTGCTTCCACTCCCGTATGCCCGGCTAATGTCATTAGTCCGGACCTTGTTCTCTTTCTTATGGAAGGGCAAGGCCCCCATGGTATCTCGCGAGGTCTGTTGCCTCCATCCCTCTGAGGGCGGTCTGGGGATGCCTAGCATTGAGATCCGTCAATATATGCTTCGCATTACCTTTTTAGACCGAATGTGTCGTGGGTCGAATGAGGAGGGTGCCTTTTGGAAAGAAGACGTCCAGAAACATTTCCCGTCCCTGAAAAGTGTGCACTCGTGCGAAGAAGAGGCCGGCCGTACACCACGTGCCGAGTGCCCTTTTTATCGTGAATGTCGTCGCGCTCTGAAGCTCCTCTTACGGGCTTCGGGTGGCCTCTCCAACGCCCAGGCGTTGTCTCGCAAGGCATTATATCAAGTTTTAGTTAGGGGGTCCGTACAAGATGATCTGATTGGCGAGCTCGGTCTTACGAAGCAGGAGGCTCGCTCGATATGGCCTTGGGCGCCCGGGTTGAAATGCCTCAATAACGATGAGGCATCACTCACCTGGCTGGTGATTCGTGAAGCCCTCTGGGTCGGCAAGAGACTTTGTTCAGCAGGCTTGGAGAAATATCCAAACTGTCGTCGCTGTACGGGGGAAGTCGAGACCATTGGTCACGCCTTCTTTCAGTGCAGGGCGGTAGTGCCGTTGTGCAGGTTTGTTGAAGGCCTCATGGTTCGCATGCTGCAGGGAAAGTTTTTTGTCCTGGAAGCCTGTTCTGTTTGTAGCAATGTGGTGCCGCAGATGACGAAGGCTGAACACTATGTGTTCTGTTGCTTACTAGGGGTTATGAGAGTCGTGATTTGGACGACGCGTCAGAAGGGATTCCATGAGGGCGAGAAGTTCACTTCTTCCCAACTGATCTTGTTCTTTAAGCATCAGCTTAAAGTCAAGATCAGGACGGAAAGGCGGCGGCTCACCTCATCGGAATTCAGCAAAAGGTGGGTGAATCTTGCGCGAATGTGCCGAGTAAAAGGGCTGACCTTGAGTGGCATTTGGATGCCGGTTAGGCATTAAGGATATTGTTTTCCTGGGTTAAACCTAGGCAACCCATCCCGAAGTTAGGTTAGATTAGGTTTTTGCATTTTTTCCTTTAGTTTTTTTTTCTATTATGGTAAACTTAGCTAGAGTGTAATTGCTCATTGGTCCCCCTTTTATTTCTGTCCCCATTTTCTTTTCCTTTAGTTTAACTCCCCATCCCCTCCCTCTTTCTTAGGTGGTTAGTGATGTCAGTTCTCTGGTTGATGCGGGGCGCCTTTTTCGTTTCGTGTGTGTGTTTTTCGTATTTGTTGTTGTGTATGAATGAGTGTGTGCCTGTGTGAATGCCTGTGGAAGAATGAGTGTGGCTTTATTTTTTCATAAGTCCCGCATCGTTTTCGTCCGGTTAACTGATATTTCTGCCACATTCAAGAGTTTGTGGGGGGTTTTATTACTAACACAAATTTTATTTAGTTTCTTGTAAATATATTTTGCCATTTTGTATATATTCATTGGGGATCATTTTTAGAAGTTGTTGTTTTTATGCCCCTCCCCCCCACAGACAATATTTTGTATATAAGGGGAATATTTAGGTTTTTTCATGGAGTCAAAGAGGTATTTTGGTGTCCGTAGTAAGAAAGGTATGGATAAATGTGTTGTTTTGGTGAAAGGATTATTGTTCTGTATGATAGGGTCAGTGATTGTGGCTAGCTAAGTTTTAATTTTAGGACAAGTGATGACCGTCTTTTACCCCAACCCCCTTTTTGGCCTTGTGCCGTATTTGTACTAATGTACAATAAATAATGATATGTATTAAGTTACAGATGAGTATTGGTTTTGTTACTGGTTAATTTTTGGACTGTTGCTGACTACTTTTCTCTGTGATTTGACCTGTTGCCCTTGTGAACTGAATTTTTGTTTAAAGTTTGTTAATTTTTTTTTTATTTACGACTTTATTGTTTAAAGTTTTTTGATTTTTTCTTTTTACTCTAAGTTTTTTTTTTTTTCCCCCCCCCTTTTTTTTTAATAATTAGTTTTCCTATTTTTTTTAAGTTTTTTTATTTGTTTTTTTTTTTAATTTTTTTTAGTTTTTTTTTTAATTTAATTTTTTTTTTACCCCCTGTAATTTCCGCTTTTTTTTTTCTTCTCATTTCTTTATTTTTTAATTTTTTTTTTTTCTTTCTAGTTTTCCGTTTTAATTGTCATTTTTTTTATTTTCGTCGTGTTCTTTATTTTGTGTTTTGCTTTATTTCTTATTAATTTATTTTTTTTTTAATTGTTTTTTTTTTTTTTTTTTTTTGCTTGTAATTGTTTTAATTATTTGTTTTTTTTTTTTGGTTTATTGGTTCGACTCGCTTAGGGTCGGCCATTTTTTTTTTTTGTGTCTAGCTTCGTCTGTCTTAGTTACGTATTTTTTTGTTTTTTGACGTTTTTTTTTTTTTGTAACTAGCTTTGTGTTATAGTTTCGTAATTTTTTGTTGACGTCGGCCATTTTGATTTTTTTTAGCTTCGGCTTTTGTCGAGTTTTTTTTTTTTTTTTTTTTTTTTTTTTTTGTGTTTGTCTTTTATTGTTTCGCCTTTAGGCGATATTTTTATTTTTTTTTTTTTTTATACGTTTAAGTGTTTGTTTATTTAATTTAATTGTTTTTTGGTGTGCATAATTATTTTTTTTTTTTTTTTTTTTATTTTTTTTTTTTCCTCTCGCCCATAAATTTATTTCCCCCCCTCCCCTTCCCCCCCTATTTTTAAAAATGGATAAGAAGGAAAAAAAGTGCCTTCTTTTTTAATCGTAAAAAAAAGAAGCCAAAAATTGCTTCTTTCAAAAGAAATATAAGAAAACACCTCTTTAACCCTAAAGAAAAGACCCCCGGATAAGAATAATAAGGAGGAATATCCTGACCTCCCAAGAGTTCCTACAAACGAGGAAATTGTGGACACTTTAAAAAAGCCTCCAAAAATATGGAGGCGGAAAAAAGCAAAAGGCATGAAAACAAAGAAAAAGGACAACGCATCTATGAATGCAGAGGCCGGGGAATCGCCCTCTTGTTGGTCGTCCCCACCGAAATGTATCATCAATTTTGCGGAGTTCTTGGAGCGTGCTAAGAGTTACGCCCACCTTGTTGTAGAAGGTGGACTTTTGGAAGACCCCCAAGAATTAAAAAGAAAATTGAGAAAAGAATAGTGTCAGTTTTCGTCGTCGACAAGCGTACGCGCAAAATTTGTCGCTCGACGAAAAACACAGTGTTAAAATCACTAGAATCCTTGGGGTTTAAGCCCCTTAGAATAGTTAAGGGCTCAAAGTTTTTCATGTGGGACGTACTGTTGCCCACAGCAGAAGATTGCGTCGCTGCGGCGAGCCGCGAACTAATCAACAAAGAATTGATCCTGCGCACGGAGTATATGAAGGCCGCAGAAGGACCAGGGTAACAGTATACGAGGTCCCTCCTCAGGTTATCGGGGAACATCTCGCGGCTTTCTTTTCCCAGTATGGCGAAATTCTGGGCGCCTCCTGTGATAGCCTGAGCGGGGGTGGAGCTTTGACATCATGTTGGACGAGAAAGCCTTCCGCTCCATCCCCAACTGTCTGGATGTTGGCGTTTTGAAGTTACCGGTCATAGTGACGGGTCGAAGACCGGTATGCTGGAGGTGTGGAGTGACTGGTCATCTCTCCTCCTCCTGCCCAGAGAAGAAGGCCTCTGGAAGTCAAGCGCCAGTTACTCAAGATCCCCCTCTGACCGCGTCTCTAAATTCCGCCTCGCCTGTAATGGGCGTACCAGCCTCCGGGACCGGGTCGGTTAATCCTCCGGTTGCGTGTCACATAAAGACCACATTCCCCAAAGAGCCTTCGCCCGCTGCCGGTGCAGTTGTGGAGAAGGGGGGGGGGAATGGCTGGTGGCTGGTAAGGCCAGAGGAAGCGCCGGACAGCGGGTCCTCAGTCCCCTGAAGCCCCAAGGAAGAAGGGCACTCACAGTCCCACTCCCCCTAGCAACGTTAAGGGCGATGCCCCGGTCTCTGATCTGACATTCAAGGAAATGCAAAAAAATTCGACCCTGGCCATGAAAAATCGGAAAAAATAAAAGCACTGAAAAAAAAACAACTGGATGCAAAAAAAGAAAAGATCCAATCCCTTCATCTCCTGCTAGTCCCACCCCTTCACCAAAGAAACAACCCCCACCTTCACCCATTTCACCATCCAAAGCCCAAAACCCTCAGTAGAGATCCCAGCCCCTATAGACACAGGTCTTTTTACACCCCCATGAATACTCCCACTCCTTCTCCTGTTAAACAAAAATCTACCCCCCTTCATACCCCCAAGCAATCACCAAAAAAAAAATGCCGAAATGCCTCCTCCTGCTACAAAGCGGCACAGAAGCCCCCAAAAAGAGGAAAGGAAAGAAAAAAAAAAAGATTCATTTTACAACACTGGCGAGGAGGTGTGCCGGATTTCCCCAGCACAGGCCGAGAGAGCCAAAGATTATGGCAACAGGGTGAAAGATTTAAAATATCTGCTCTCAATTAAACAATTTGGAGACAAGGATATAGAAGACCCAAATAACTTTCCCAAATGCCCAGAGGGTCCTGACTGTTATTAGGTCAGGACCTGCGGCCAACCAAACCTGGGCCATGGTGGAAGAGGCAGTAAACACATGCAAGATGCCTTACCCATCGCCATCGTGGCTAATGAAAAACTTAAAAAAGTTACAACAGTTCTGTTCAGGGAGGGTCCCTATTTTAGTTCACCCATCCCTATATAGAGCTCTTAAACTGACCTTCCCCTGGGATATCGGCGGTATCTCCCAAGACGGCACCATCAAGAATGAGATGGGCCATGGGTCTATGGGAGAGGCTGTCGGTATCCTTACCCCGGCCATGTTTAATGCTGGTAAACAACCCTAATCGGACTTCTCATGGCTCTCTGGTTAGCTACTTTAAATGTGCGGGGCCTGAGGTCCGAGTCTCGCAGGGCGAGGCTCTCTCGTGACCTTCAGCGCCTCGGGGGGTGAATGTTTGTTGTGTGCAAGAGACCCGGTTTTCTTCTCATGACCGTGAGGATATACTGTCTAAGGGGTTCGCCCTTTATTCAGCATGTTTTGATGGTCGTTCGAGGGGTGTCTCTTGGCTAGTGAGCAAGTCTTTGAAGGCTGCATGTACCCTTGTCTTCGCAGATCCGGCGGGCAGGCTTTGCGTGCTGGATGTTACTATAAAGGATAAGGCTTTACGTTTCATTGGGGTTTATGCGCCCAATGTTCATACTGAGCGGCCTGCTTTGTTTCGGCAGATCGAGCCGTTTTTGACGACTTCTCGTCGGGTAGTCTTAGCGGGGGATTGGAATGCCGTCCTTGACCCTGAGATAGATCGCATAGGTAAAAAACCGGGTACTAACAATCCTGATGTGAAGGCATTTCGGGGCTTTATCGGCAGGTTTGATCTTGTCGATAAGTACCGGAATGAGCACCCTCAGGAGGTAGCATGGACTTGGACTACTAGTGGCGACTCGGTTCCTGGCTCGCGTGCGAGCTACCTGGACCGAGTGTTAGTTAGGAGAGTCGATGTAGGGCTCTTAGAATGTCCAAGTTTTCACTATATAGTTTATACGGATCATAGGCTTGTCCGGGTCCGTGTAAACTTAGATAAACCTAAGGTTAGAATGGCTGGTTACTGGAAATTTAACTGTTCACTTTTTTGGTGAGCAGGATTTCCGGGACCAGCTGCTACTAATGATTCAGAGGGAATTGACGGGGGCGGTTGTGGGAAACGCCTGGTGGGGAAAATTAAAATCAAAAATTAGAACGTTTGCTGCCGATTTTAGCCGTCGGCTCAATCTAGATAGACGAGCGGCGCAAACGGCTTTAGAGGAAAAGGTCGATCGGGCTGTTAAATCCCGTGTTAGTGGGGACATAGTCTTAGCTAAGGCAGAGTTGGCCTCCTTGCTTATCAAGAAGGATCAAGCTCTGGTAGTTAGGGCTAGGCTAAAAAGAATGTCTTCTGAGGCGACGAATATGGCCGCAGAATTGCGCGCAGAGGAAAATCGGAACGCGGATAAGCGACATATAGCGTGCGTCACATTGCCGGATAAGCGGACCGTGACTACAAGCGCGGGCATATGCGAGGCCTTTCGGCTTTACTTTCAGGATCTTTTCACCAGGGAGCCCGGTCTGAGCTCTGCTCAGTTCGACGCCTATTTGGCTGACTTTCCCTGCCTTGAGGCAGCTGAAGCGGCTAGGTGCGAGGGTCCCATAACAGAGTCGGAAATCTGGGATGCGCTGAAGCAGGTTGGCCTGGATAAGTCTCCGGGACTAGATGGACTTCCCTACGAAGTGTACTTGAGGCTGTCGCCCATTTTTGTTCCTTTGCTGCAGCTGATTTACAACCACTGGATGAGGCAGGGGTCTTTACCCCGACGCTTCACCAGGGGTGTGATCAGTTGCTGCGTAAGGACAAGAATGGTGGGGATGGGTTAGGGAACTTTCGCCCTTTGACGATGTTAAATACTGACTTAAAGATTTTGGCGAAGATCTTAGCCAACCGTTTGCAGCTTGTCCTGTCTCGTCTGATTGGCCCCGAACAGACTTGTGCTGTGAAGGGCAGGACGATTCAGGATAACCTTCATATGGTACGCTTGATCTTAGAACAAGTCGACAGTGAAGCCGCGCTGATCAATTTAGATCAGTCCAAGGCCTTCGATAGGGTTGACCATCGGTTTCTGGAGGCTGTCCTGTCGGCGGCCGGTTTCGGAGCCGACTTTCGCTCCTGGATCCGACTCTTGTATGCGTCCCCGGTGCGCTGGTGGAAGTGAATGGGGTAAGGTCGGAGCCTTTCGTATTGTCTCGCTCCATTCGTCAAGGTTGTCCGCTATCGCCCTTGCTTTACGTTCTTGCGTTGGAACCATTCCTTCGCAAGTTAAAGGCGAATCCGGTCCTGCGCGGAATTTCCCTACCTGGTGCTACCACCTCGGCCAGGTATTCTGCCTATGCTGACGACGTTTCGGCTCTTGTGTCGAGCAGAGCCGAGATTGACGAAGTCAGCAAAGAAATCAGTGGGTATGAGATGGTAACAGGGGCCAGGATCAACCGCGATAAGTCTGTGGGCTTGCGGTTGGGTGCGTGGAAGGGAGTTTCTCTTCCCGGACCTTTCCCCTGGACGGATGGGCCGATCAAGATACTCGGCGTCTGGTTCGGTCCTGATCTCCAGTTGGAAATGAACTGGTCGGAGGTACAAGGGAAGGCCGAGGTCGCGGTTAATCTGTGGTCTCGGAGGAGACTTTCCCTGAAGGGGGGGCGGAAGTATGTGTTTCACACATCTATCCGATCCTCCTCTACCGACTCTCTGTGCTTCCACTCCCGTATGCCCGGCTAATGTCATTAGTCCGGACCTTGTTCTCTTTCTTATGGAAGGGCAAGGCCCCCATGGTATCTCGCGAGGTCTGTTGCCTCCATCCCTCTGAGGGCGGTCTGGGGATGCCTAGCATTGAGATCCGTCAATATATGCTTCGCATTACCTTTTTAGACCGAATGTGTCGTGGGTCGAATGAGGAGGGTGCCTTTTGGAAAGAAGACGTCCAGAAACATTTCCCGTCCCTGAAAAGTGTGCACTCGTGCGAAGAAGAGGCCGGCCGTACACCACGTGCCGAGTGCCCTTTTATCGTGAATGTCGTCGCGCTCTGAAGCTCCTCTTACGGGCTTCGGGTGGCCTCTCCAACGCCCAGGCGTTGTCTCGCAAGGCATTATATCAAGTTTTAGTTAGGGGGTCCGTACAAGATGATCTGATTGGCGAGCTCGGTCTTACGAAGCAGGAGGCTCGCTCGATATGGCCTTGGGCGCCCGGGTTGAAATGCCTCAATAACGATGAGGCATCACTCACCTGGCTGGTGATTCGTGAAGCCCTCTGGGTCGGCAAGAGACTTTGTTCAGCAGGCTTGGAGAAATATCCAAACTGTCGTCGCTGTACGGGGGAAGTCGAGACCATTGGTCACGCCTTCTTTCAGTGCAGGGCGGTAGTGCCGTTGTGCAGGTTTGTTGAAGGCCTCATGGTTCGCATGCTGCAGGGAAAGTTTTTTGTCCTGGAAGCCTGTTCTGTTTGTAGCAATGTGGTGCCGCAGATGACGAAGGCTGAACACTATGTGTTCTGTTGCTTACTAGGGGTTATGAGAGTCGTGATTTGGACGACGCGTCAGAAGGGATTCCATGAGGGCGAGAAGTTCACTTCTTCCCAACTGATCTTGTTCTTTAAGCATCAGCTTAAAGTCAAGATCAGGACGGAAAGGCGGCGGCTCACCTCATCGGAATTCAGCAAAAGGTGGGTGAATCTTGCGCGAATGTGCCGAGTAAAAGGGGCTGACCTTGAGTGGCATTTGGATGCCGGTTAGGCATTAAGGATATTGTTTTCCTGGGTTAAACCTAGGCAACCCATCCCGAAGTTAGGTTAGATTAGGTTTTTGCATTTTTTCCTTTAGTTTTTTCTATTATGGTAAACTTAGCTAGAGTGTAATTGCTCATTGGTCCCCCTTTTATTTCTGTCCCCATTTTCTTTTCCTTTAGTTTAACTCCCCATCCCCTCCCTCTTTCTTAGGTGGTTAGTGATGTCAGTTCTCTGGTTGATGCGGGGCGCCTTTTTTTCGTTTCGTGTGTGTGTTTTTCGTATTTGTTGTTGTGTATGAATGAGTGTGTGCCTGTGTGAATGCCTGTGGAAGAATGAGTGTGGCTTTTTTTTTCATAAGTCCCGCATCGTTTTCGTCCGGTTAACTGATATTTCTGCCACATTCAAGAGTTTGTGGGGGGTTTTATTACTAACACAAATTTTATTTAGTTTCTTGTAAATATATTTTGCCATTTTGTATATATTCATTGGGGATCATTTTTAGAAGTTGTTGTTTTTATGCCCCTCCCCCACAGACAATATTTTGTATATAAGGGGAATATTTAGGTTTTTTCATGGAGTCAAAGAGGTATTTTGGTGTCCGTAGTAAGAAAGGTATGGATAAATGTGTTGTTTTGGTGAAAGGATTATTGTTCTGTATGATAGCAACTCCCTACAACCCTAAGGGTAACGGCCAATGCGAAAGATATTACGGCATTATTTGGAAGACCGTTCAATTGGCTGCCTCAGATAATGGATGTTCAATTGATAATTGGGAAAATCTCCTTCCTGTCGCATTATACGCCATTCGTTCCCTATTGTGTACCGCCACCCCACACGAAAGGTTTCTACCTTTTCAGTGACGGAGTTCGGCGGGAGCTTCGCTTCCATCTTGGCTCTCTCGACCCGGTACTGTGTTTCTGAGACGACATGCACGTTACACCAAGAACGATCCCTTGGTGGACGAGGTAGAGCTTATAGAGGCGAACCCTCAGTACGCGCTAGTACGACATGCAGATGGTAGAGAGTCTAATGTGTCTCTCAGGGACCTAGCACCGGCCGGAGACGTACCCGGACCGTGGATAGCCCCTGAGGACAGACCAACTACCCCTGACACTGAAGCCCCTCCGGAAGATCATGGCACTGAAATTGTTCCTGACACGCCGTCTGACGACACTGTCTCCGTTGAGGCCCCGTCAGACACTTCGGATGGGCCAACACCTGGAACCCTGACAGATAAACGTGTTCATCCAGAGACTGACTCTGACGCGGAAAGGCCTGCTCCTCTGAGAAGGAAACATTTCGGAGCAAGTTATTTTAGAGCCCACAGACAGGCTCGCACTGAAGAGCCTCCCTGTTCGAGTACTCCGACCACGAATCATGGACTGCCGAGTCGGCCACTGCGAACTCGTAGGGAGCCTGGACATTTAAGGGACTTTCTTCCCTATCAGTGAGAAATTTGGTGGGGGAGAATGTTGTGAATATGGATTATCTCCTCTGAGATAATCCAAGCTATAAAAGCTGTATACTTCCGCTGTCAAGTCAGATGAGTAGTAGTATTCTTAATTGAATAAACGATTATTAGACAGAATCTCTTGTCCTGTTTTCATTACAATATATATGAACATTACAAATTTTTACACCATGTGGTGTTTTGTAGGACCCTTGTGAATATGTGGTACGTGCAGGATTGTGAGGTGAATGTGTAATTGCAGGTTTTTGTGGTGAATGTGTAATTGTAATGAATGAATGGGTCATGATTGCGGTTAACTAGGAATAGGATAGCTAGTGAAAGACCAGCCTTTCCCTACTTCTCCTTCGGCCTTGTGCCAAAATTTTGTAATTTTTACAAATAAATATAAAATGGAACAGCCTCCTTTATCGCTCCCCCAGTGCTGTGGTACAGGTGAACGGGAAGCGGTCGAGCTCTTTTGCGCGGTCGGTCCGACAGTGTTATTCGCTGTCGCCCTTAATTTATGATTTGGCGTTGGAGACTCCCCTTCGCCGCCTGAAGGACAGGGCTAGCAGTCCAACCCTACACAGAATCGCTGTTTTTCCTGGTAGAGCTGGAATTAGGTTTTCTGCGTACTTCGATGACGTATCCATTTCGTGTCGTCCCGTAGCGACATTAAGGTGGTACAGAAGTCGCTTGAATGGTACGAGAAGTTGACAGGGGCCAAGATTAACCGTAATAAGTCTTCCGGCTTGCAGTTAGGTACCTGGAAGGAGGTCGGGGCCCTTTGGTTGAACTGATGGTTCGTGTGGACGGGGCCGCCCCTGTGAATATGTGGTATATGTAGGATTGAATGGTGATGAATGAGTTCTTGTGGTAAATGGATCAATTGTATTGGATGAAGGGGCCGTGATCGTGATTAACTACACAAACTGATTATTTTGAAAAAAAATAATCAAGTTGTTTATCAAAAATAATATTGCACTTACTGGTACGTACACGCATATATTTTGTCACTTATCGCAAATATTAATTCACCCCAAGAAATTATAGATTTTAAAAATCAAAATTTGTTTAGTATATTAATAAATTTTTGGCACTCTTTTGAAATTATAAATTTTAAATCAAATCGCAGCAACTCCAACCCTCGGAATAAAAATTACCAAAAATCACGGAGTTAATCACATTTCGTAAGTGTGGATGATATTCAAGGAATTTTTTATAAGTTAAAAAAAAAACTGCTTTTGGCTTGTTTATCGCGGTGAGCACGAATGTAGACCCCACACTTAGAAATAGCGCACCTGGGGCGCCCACATTTGGGGCGATCGCAAAGGTCAACCCAACCGGAGTGCAATGGAAGGGCCTTTCTTTGGGAGAATTTGGCGTGAATTTTAGTAAATATAAATTCTTTTTATTTTGGGGTGGATTAATATTTGGGGGTGAATTAACAGAAAAAAAATCCAAACGTGTTCCTATCTTCGAAACAGCTCATAATCAAATATCTTTCTTTGCAAATGTAAGCCTATCTTCTCAATATAAAAAAATGAAAAAAACAAGCGCATTTGAACCCTATAGTTTAAGAGAAAAGAAAATATAGCTAACAAATCTTAATTGGTAAGTCCAGCATGGTATTATTTTCTTAAGATTCTTAAAATCCGTTGTGAGGTTAACATTACTTCCATATTATCCAATATTAAAATTTCAATGTCAGTAAATCTGTAAATAGTTATCGTTTACAAAAGAGTTACCTCCCCTTAGCAAATGTTACCAACGGGATACGTGGAAGAAAGTCTGCTTTCTTTGTCACTCCGAAGAAGAAAAAAACAAAAAAAAAAAAACACTTATTTTGCTGACGACTGAATAGTCCGAAGGTTTGTATTTTGCTGTGTTTGTGTATAAAAACAAAGCGGCAAATGAAAGAAAACCCATTTCATATTTCTCCCTTTGTTTGTTAAATTTGTTTAGAATGGATAAAGCAAAACCAAAAATGAATCCATAAAATAAAATGCTGATTTAAATAAAAATTATGATGCTTTTTTTTTCATTCCCGGTAGAAGACCTCCCCATCCTATAGATATCAGTGACAGCATAGTTCCGATTTACGGGTAGCGCCATACTCGCTATGCTAAGCGAAGCCTGTGGATTGGTGATGATATAGACATGTCGGGACACCCCTTCAGGTTGGTGTACTCTCGTAATAGTGCTTTTTTTTTCCTCACTTTATCTTCTTCTTCTTCTTCTTGGCGTGTCCCTTCAGGACATTGGTGATCATGGCTCTCCACAATTTCCCGTCCTTTGTAACTTTTGCTTTTGCTATATCCAATCCCTGTTCCGCCATCCATTCACCAGGTAGATTATACGTTGCTTCCTCTCACTCAGGGTTGTCCTTCTTTTATAATGTTTGTCATCTAGAGAACCCAGTCTACTCTGACTGAAACTGGAAGGAAGGAGAGATGAATTTCTGCTTCTCCCAAGCGAAGTGAACGAAATAGCTCTGACAGGAACTCGAATTCTGCTCACCAAGTGCATCGTCCTGTTTGTTACAATATAGAATCGCTAAACCCACAAATAAACTTCCACCTTCACCTGATTTTGACACCTAGTTTGAATTCAGAGTTATCTTTTTTCCTAGACTGATTGCCAACCAAGGATGGGACTCCAACCGGCAATACCGAAGTAGACTGGTTGAAAAAAAAAGTATTTTTGAATTTATTTTTGTAGATTAGCGCGATTAGAATCAGAAAAAAAAATTTTGTTGTTTTTTTTTTTATGATTTTACAAGTCAGTGTCACATTCATAATATCGATGTAGTGTAAAATCGATCACTGACTTTTTAAAGAGTTTTTGTACTGTGTTTATGTCCTTGACAAGGCCAGTGTGTACCACCCATATCTTATCATTATTTGCATTTTTCTACCTACATCTATTTACGAACGATACAAATTAAAAAAGCTAAGGACAACTGACTATTAAAGGTTGAAAGTTTTTCACGGATTTTGACATCATCCTGGGGATATTTTTCGTACAAATCCGTGAATTTGTTTTGTAAGTCGAGAAAAACAAAAAACACCATATAGAATTTCACTATCCATAACGTTGAATAAAATTTTTAACAAGAAGAATCTCAAGTTGATGTCATTCAAAATTCCATCAACAATTTTTAACATGTCTTTACTTTAATTTACATTGTATGTATATTTATTTTCAATTTTTCTAGTTGAATTGTTCCCCTATATTGCATACGATCCATTATTGTGCATAATTAGGTTACAATAAAACGTGTAATTTATATGAATACAATCTTATGAAAATTGAGATGTGGTGGAGTGGAGGACCCCGTATCATTAATTCGGGGGAGGGACGAAACCGTTACACATGCCCTGATCTTTGATATCTGCGTACGAAAACAGACTTTTATTTATTTATTTTTACAAAAAGATTTCTTTTAAATAAAGGACAAACGAATATATATGTATTTTATTTTTAATTGTTTTATTTTAAAATATTTTCAACAAGCAATAGCATTTGTCTGACGGAATAGAATTTTCTTTTACATTTTTTTACAAAAAAGATTTATTGTCATTAAGAAGATATATACATTTTAGAAAAAATGGATATACACATTTTAAACAAGCAATTTAGTGGAAACTTTTTTTTTTTTACAAAAGAAATCCTTTTAATTAAAGAACAAACATTTGAATGTTAATCTACAAAAATTATTCAACGAAAAAAAAAATTCCTCTATTTTTTTTTTTTTTTTTTTACATGTAGACCACTCTATTTCGGTAGTGCCAATAAATTCATAACAATCGGTTTTCTGTTTTAAATAATTTTATTATGCCCTGGGTTAGCCCGCGTGTAGTTTTCAGGTGTTGCGGATAGTGCTGGCTCAACAGTGTGGGTGAGTTATAACTAAATAATTATACCGCACCCCAACATTTATTTATATATATATACAAAAGTACTCGTAAAAATGAGAAACAGCGAGACGTGAAAGCAGCAAAACGAGTATTATTTATTATCTGCTTGTTATGTGGTGTTGGAGAAACGAGAGAGAGTAATACCGAGTAAAATTGTGAGTTTGGGGTCAAATGGTGATCAAATATGAATCTGAATCAGACAGAATGTTAAGTTAAAGAATAAGTCAAATTCTTTCTCGTATGTATATGTTTTTTTTTTTTTGTTTTTTTTTACATATGTGCAATGAGTGTCCAGATAATTGTGTTGGAAAAATACAAGAAGTGTCTGGGTTTTTCTTATCTCGGATTTTTGTTGAGTGGTAAAAGATAAATGTTACTATTATGGTCTGAAAAAGGAAAAGGAGATGAACTTTTCGTTGACGTACGTGTTAACGACCTGTCCGTGTGAACTACTTGTCCGATAGTAATAATGTCACGTGTTTGTGTAGAGAAGAAAAGTGGGTTCAATTCTCGTTGGTTTAGAATGAGAATTGTTAAAATTATTTTATTATACTTATTTTTTGACGCTATAATTAATTTTTATGGATACAACAGCAGTAGCAACCAAAATTTCACGTAAAAAATGACGGGTTGTCATCATTCGTTGGGGGTAAAAGAAGAAGTGGAATAAATTTCAATGGGTAAAAGGAACGCATTTCAACACGAAGGTATTTAAAAATAAATTTTTTGAGGGTGCGATTGGGAGAAAAGAAAATGTCATTTCTCTTATCCCGAATATTGTATAAAGTACATACGTAAATAAACAAGACTCTGGGTTCGGTTGTCTTCTAAGTGGTTTTCCAAATTTGGGGTTGTCCAGCCCCTTTTGAGAGTGGTCAGAGGAATCAAGCCGACTACAACTCCCTTCACGTCCCACCTCGCACAATCGCCCTATGTGGTAATCTCTCCCTTTCTTCTCTTCCCTCTCCCACATTCCCAACAGCTAACCTCAGCCCGCTTCTAGGGATGGTGTGACGAATCAAACTTCCAGATTGTGTAGTGAAAGCAAAAGGGATTTCAGTCATTAATCTTTCTTTATCAGCTTGTCCCATGCTGTAATTTCTCGATCGGCTAGACCACTCAAGAATTGGGAAAGAAAAGGAAAGAAAATTATTTCCACTCTCCTTAAAAACAAAAGTCTATGCATTTTTACGATTAAGAGTATTTTTGTCCATGGTCACTTCAAAATAGTAATTAATTTTTCCTTATCAAAGTAATCCGAATTAATGCCTGGATATTTGTCTGAACGAATGTAACAGAAATGACGAATGCGTCAAGTCGGTTTTTATCACTGTAGGGATACTTCTCTTCTGGGTGGTTGATTCAAACCAAATGTTTCTTCTTTTGGGCTTTTCGTTCAGAGCGGTTTGTAAATGTTATTTCGGTGACCACCCTGGTCTCTTTATCGACAACATATGTTTTTATTTTATCTGACATCTTTGTGGATACCTTAACAGTTTCTTTCTCATCGGCGGAAAGTTGGGAAGGACGGCACAATCCTACTGAATTCACTCGAATTAAATTCGGGTTCGATTTTCCTTGGAATTATTTTAAAACATGATTTTTCTACGCATTTCGTTTTTAATTTTCTTCTAAACTTTTCAATCCATCTTCCTGCCAATTTCAACAATTACCATCCTCTTTCCTTTTCCTTCTTTCTTTCTATCTCTTTTTGCTTTATCAACTTCCAGAGATCTCAGTGTCACAAATATCAGACTTTATTTTCACTTTTCTGGTTTCCTTTGGTTTCTACTTCTATTTCTTTCTTAGTTTGTTTCTACTTCCGAAAAAAAAAAATACCCAGCCTAGTTCATCCACTAGTAACAGCCGAAATTCCTTGTCTTTCTGAAGTTTTTCTATAGTTTATGCGCTTCTCAAAATCTTGTATCCTTCTGGATCCTTATACCTTATGGATTTTTCACCACTCTTGGACACATGGCCCAGTGGCTAAAAGCGTTGGTTGGATCCAGTGACTTGCCACAAAGAGTTACGTGTTCAGTACCTGGCTACTGCAGTGCTGAAAAAAAAATACAGAGTTGAGTTAAAGAGGGATAATTGAGACATCTGGAAGAGGCATGGCACGTGGAAATAGAACAGTCTACGCTGGTGGACGAAATAAAGGGTTCAGTTCAAAATTCCAATCATCTGAAGAAGGCCGGAGCGTACATCGGCCGAAACGTCATGAGGGCAACAGTCCGAACAAAGTAAATAATGTAAATAATTACAGTACCTCATCTCAGAAATATGGATAAAAAAAAAATTGTCATCATGTCAAAAAGACATAAAACAAAGCAGAAACCTGTAAGGCCTTAATCATTTGAGCCCTATCCCAGAATTCCAAAATGAGTCTCTCCCTCTTTTGAGCGCATGCTTTTGCCGGATCGGACGTCAGCGTTTGGTTCTGTAAACCTGTGAAACCGAATATGAAATCAAGATGGAAAAGTGAGTATAAATTCTTACCAAACCTTCACCTAAACCAGGGGGCGGCAACTAATTCGACCCCGCGGGACTGGTCGCGGGCCGGACGAAGGCCATTAATGAAAAATTAAGGAAAATTACATATGCAGACCCCCTGTCAATCTAAATATTTAAAACCATAATGAAAATAAACATTGAGAAATCAGAAAAACAAAAGAAAATCTAAAATTAAAAAAACACCTAACAAAAATTACTTTTCCTCAAGGAATGTCAAAATACTTCAAAGTGAAAAAAATCAACCGAAGTGAAATGAATGAAATTATGACGTGTAGGTTTGAAACTGTTATTGAAAATTGTTCCACAAACGAACCACACACACACACACACATCAAACAAAAACGAAGCACATATACCCATACATACGAGTACAAATAGTTGCAAACATATACACTTACGTACGTACACATGCGGTATAATCCACACATTCATGAGGCATGTATGTTTAACTGTCTTTAGATTTCTGCTACCTCACATGTCAGTCCCTCCCTGGCCTCTTTCACTTTATCGTTCCTTTCGCTTCTGTTATCTTTTAATGTAGCCAAGGGTCATAACAAATATGTATCCATTATTTGACATTAAACGTAGGCAACGCAACTTGGTAAAATAAGTCTCATGAAAGATAACTGGCAGATAGTCTAATTCGAAAGCCTCGTCTCTCATGTTAAAAATAGTCATTGGCAATCAGGCTCGCGGGCCGGTCAAAATGCCTTCGCGGGCCGGATCCGGCCCACGGGCCGTAGGTTGCCGACCCTTGACCTAAACCAACACCATTCATAATTTCCTACTACATGTTATATGTTAGTAGTTGTTGTAAGTTAAGCAAAGAGTCTGTTGAGATTTGGGGAAACAGCTAACCGATTGCTCTCCCATAGACAGAGAGGGGAACGAGACGGGAGGTAACAAAAATAACATTACAAAATATCCACGGGACCGGCTTTACATGACACCGTGTCTAGCCGACTGTTGGTCCACCCTCCACTTGCTTTCATTGGTATGAGGCATCTTACAACGACCCGGAAATTATAAAAAGTACAATGTATTGAGAAAAAATAATGGGCAAGTATTCTTTGATATATCAGTAGTGCCTTGTCGTGATAGAAAAACGCTAAAGCATATAACTTCTGCACACCCCATAAAAAGGTAAAAGTTACTTAAAGTCATTAGACTTTGAGATCGCTTTAAGTTTTTAACTCCTGATATGCAGGGTGTCATCTCCCGGCCTGGCGTCATGGAAATCTTTACACATGACAGCGTTCCAGATGCATGCAGGTGCAGCTATTTATACAAATTTAGATACATATTTCGAAGTTAAGTTGCCCACAGTGAAAGAAAGTACGGAGGACACTCCGAAAGTAATACATCATATTTATCGGAAAATACAACTGATAAAAAAGCCCGGAAGCACACTTACACAAAGTTTAAGGCGACCCCTGGTCATTTTTTTAAACTTGCTCCAAAAATAGTTGTTTTGTACTTTAAATAAGAGAAAATTATTATATATGGTTTAAAAAAAGTGAGTCATTTTATTAGAAATTTTATTATGACAAAAGAAAAAAAGCATTTTATAATTACATTTTGCTCTCGTCAGTATATCCTCTTTTACCCTTGATTACTGCAGCACAAATTTTTGGCATGTGTTTCAAATGTTTCTGTAAGTATAAGTTTGATAATTGATTTCATTCTTTTTTTTTTTCAATGATTCTAAGAAATCTTTTTTCACTCATTTGTCAAGTTTATCCCATGCTAATTCTGGGGGTGGCTTCAAACCTTTAACTGTAGTATTTTTCGAGAAAGTTTTCAGCTGCAAAATACTTTTTTTCGCAGTCATGATCGACTATGTATTTTAGCCAGTACCGAACAAGAGCTGCATACTGCACTTGCAAAAATCTAAAACACTTTTTCATTTAAATGCTACACCAACGGCTTAACTGTGCTTGCAATCCATCATTTACTCTCTGTAAACGTTCAGTAAGCGTCGATGAATGCTAATGAATCCTTTTTTTTATATTGCATGGAAGATTTCAGTTACATACCTCTGTTTCTTATACGCGTTTATGTTAGACCATTTTACAAAACTGTCCCTTAGCTATTACTCACAACTAAGTAAAAATATATATGTATATATGGGTTATTGGTGCAAATGTTCAAACTCTACTTTCATAACACTAAAACTATGGGGAAATATAATAAAATATGATGTATTATTTTCGAGCAACCCTCATGTATTATTTTCGGAGCGACTCTCATACATATGTATGTAAACGCATCCATATCGCGCACGCACACATAACCTTATATTTAGTGAATACACGTGTTTGAATAGACATCCATGGTTTTTAGTGGATTTTTAAACTGTGTGGACCATTATCTACCGGCCTAGATATCAAAAGTCATATTTTCATTTATCAATCAAGATGTGCCTCTTTGCATGAATCGAAACTCTTTTTAATCTGAGAATGGTGTGCTTTACCTTTAAGCTACGAGATACCATTGCAGCAAAGTAAAGCTAAATTACCTTATTTATAAATGCACATTTCATCGGGATATTTCGGAGTTTATATCTGTTATATTCATTTACATGTTCATTTACATATGTTAATTTATGTCTGTTATGATCATTCCACTCTTGAGAAAGACATGAATCCAATTCTTCTTGTCCGTGCCATGGGTTAAATAGTGAGATAGGGTGACTGATAACTGATTCCAAGCCAGATACGTTCAGTTTATATTGAGAATTTAGATAAAGGTAATAAAACTTCCACTTTGAGAACTCAACCACATCTTTTGAAAATCGCAAATATTCAAAATCTTTTCCCAATTTCTGGATGTTTTAAATTTTGCTATTTTTCTAGCACGTATCTACTTTTTTAGCATGCATTATTTTTCTAAAATCAAACTTATTCCCTTTCATGTTTGACATCTGTGTATTTTTCTTAAAACCTTAAGACATTTCTAATGTGTGAATATTCTGTTCACCTTTCAAGTTACAGGTCTGAACATTTTAGATACATTACTTTTTTTTTTCTAAAAATCATAGGGCTTGCCTTTTCTGACTACCATATTTTTATTTTTATTTTTTATGTTAGTGTAGGAAGTATCAACCCACGCCTTGGTTCATGTACCCATCATCTGGCTCGTTATTTTTACTCTTTTTGTTCCTTAGAAGATATTTTTAGCTTAGTCTGTATTAGTATTAGTACAGTCCTTTCGTCACAGTTTGGTATCGAGTGGCTGGGGTAAGAAGAGAACTTACGCTTTCGAACTATAGTTAACTTGTAAGTTTAAGTTTGTAAAGTACGAGCTTGTTGCGTTTTCTATGTCATAAGCATACCTATAGGCTTCTATTTACGCATACACATCAATATATTGGGCTATAAGATTCACTTTTTCAAATGTGTTACATTTCGCCAGTGCGGATATATTGTAACAATTCAAACCTATTTCCGAGACCCAGATAAATGTAGCTCATTCTGATATAGATATATAGAATGGGTTTGAGTAATCGTGGTAAAACAACTGTTCTGTTTGAGTTTGATGATCTAAATTTTCATGGCGGGTATGTCTACAAAATCGAGATGTACTTAAATCGCGCGACCATTAGTCTGAATGAGTGATTAGAATGCGCCATCTTTGACAGTATAGACTCGTCCTGTTTCTATCTACAAACCCTAGTAACAGAACGGTCTATATTTTACGCCTACGTACAAATTAACTTTAACCAATTAAAACTGTATTAGGCGAAGAAATTTCATTGGATAACGACAACGATCTAAAAGTTTCACGCGCTGAAATCGAAATTGCGCCAAAACCTTTTGAGCCAACTTTGGACCCTCGAAAACTTATATAAAGGAAAAACCGACTGACCAAAATCAGTCAGTAACAGCACCACAGAGAATTGCTAACTTACTCCACGTCGTTCAAAACCAGACTTTGCCGCCAAAAAAACAAAAAAAAACACCTCAACGCTGACTCGCTAACATTTCAACTCTACCAATTCTGTGGACATTATTTCTTAGATATTGCTTACCTAAAGTAAATTACATTTACTATCTATTGAGTAAACATCTACATGTGAACAACCTTAAAAATATTACAGTGAAAGGTAAATTACTTCTTAAGAACTCTCTGAACTCTTACAAGAAAGACATTCTGAAACTTAAAACATCATACACATTTGCCAACATAACACATACCTATATTCTATTTGTACATCATTTTGAATTGTATGTAAATGTTTTATCAGTTTCTAATATAATATGTCTTATTCGTAATATGAACTCTGGTACAAATATTCCAAGTTAAAGGGACACGACTCTGTCCTATCCTTTTGTGCATATTGTACGTCAACCTAAATAAATTTATTGTTACGTTATAAAACAATTCAGTTGAATTTTGTATTTTATTTTGATGTTAGTGGAAATAGTTAATTGACACGCAAACTATTCTCAACAAATATTACCACACAATTAACCCATCCACTACAACAGTAAAATAGACAATAGGAAGCAGAGGCACTTAAATGGATCATGCCCTGAGTGGTTAAATCAAAATATTTGACATGGGTGAATTGTTCCGGGTCAATGTTTTGAGGAGAGAATTGTGGTTATATACCAGTAATGGGCAAATTGTAGACCGTTTGATATTCTGAATATCACACCTAATTTACACCTAAATAGTGTAGAATCTCCCACAACGCAACCAGCCTTACCTCTTTGTAGGAAATGCACTCTTCCTATCTAGTAAGCCAAATTCTACTTTCAGACAATATAACAAGTATTCATTGGTCAATCACCTCCAATCTGGCTTGCTGATTGGTCAGTTCCGACCAATCAAACCGCCTGCACGCGACCAATCTGTTTTCCCGCTCATATGCTGGGATCCACTCAGTGATTATATAAACAGAAAACGTGTGAACCTTCCGAGTAGTAATTACCAAGTTTCAAGATGTAACATTCACCGACTTCTATCTTAGTCATTGCTGATAAGACGTTAAAGACAATTACCAACTTTAGGCAGTCAGTAACAAACACCCACAGAGAACTTTCCAAAATACTCCATGTCACTAAAAATCACGATTTTTCCGCGCAAAAGATACATCATCGCTGACTCATACCCGACCGAGACTTAATCGACTCTGTGGACATCAGTTCTCAACATTGCTTATCTAAAGTGAATCGAATTCGCTACTTATTAAGTAAACTAAACACTAACGAACGAACGACCTTAGAAAAACATTACATTACAGTTAAAGGTAGACACTCAATATCGACAATTGCAAATATCAACACAAACTTAAAAAGACTTTAAATGAACGAACAATTACAAAGAGACATTCTGATTTCTAAAAAAACCTCATACACATTTCGCCTACATAACACATATCAATTATCCTGTTGTATATAGCGTTGGTTTGTATATAAATGTTGTATTGATTTCTAATTGAATATGTCTCGTTTTTCAATTGTATTTTAAATTTCGTTTATTTATTTGTTTGGGATGCAGAAAGACACGCAACCTACTCAAATTCCTTCTGATTCTTTCTAACATAATTAATAAATTCTGCGCGTCCCCAACAATAGCGTTTCTTAAATCTTTGTTTTGTTTCATTCCCACTTCTTCGCTCACCACTTTCTCATACCTAACCCCACAAATAAACAATAATTAAGTACAATGTTTCCGGAATTTTGTGACTCCATACAATATCAACACCAAATTTTTTCTAGGTGCGTGATAAAACTCTTATCCGTTAGAAATACCCCCTTCTCCTCCTCTGCCAATCCCTCCGGAAAAATCCGGAAGGAAAGCCCCGCTGGTACTCCTGCCCACCGGCCCATGGGAATACAAATGTAAACAGCCAATAAAATTAACCTATAGATTTACTGTTACTTTGAAAAAAAGTAATGTTTAGACATTTAAATGTTACAAAAACATTTAAGCATGTGGTAAATCGAAGATTAGACGCCATAAATTTGGAACAATATAACAACACAAATATTTGAGCGTATCCTATTATAATTCTGCTTTTCCCTCCCTTCGTTAGTTCGTACAACCGTTACGCCCTGCCAATACATTATAAATAATGGACTATTCAGTTTTGGTCGCGTGCAAAGAGGTGAAAAGACACAACTAGATTTGAGTGAGAAAATAAAAGAAAGAAAGAAATCAAGAAGTGAAGACAGAATTGTTTTACGACTGTTTCGGTGAAATGGAAAAATGAAAAATAACTCTTACCCAAAGCCACCACTCATGTTCAGCTACATCCTATTATAATTGTGCATGTCAGTCTCTTCATTATTTTGCATGACCATTATGCCCTGTCAGTCTTATAAATAATGGCCTATTCTGTTTGATCGAATGGAAAGAGGGGAAAAAGACACTACTTGGTTTCAGTGAGAAAATGAAAGCAAACAGAAATAGAAGAGTTTAAGAAGTTTTGAAATGGGAAAGGTTGTCAATTTCAAATCTTTTCATTTGTACCCACTTCTTAAAATAATAACCAGTATTAATTGTAACGAGCATGCGCGGAAGCGTCCTCAAACAGCGTGTGCGTGTTTTCGCCGGGCACACCTTGGAGTACCATAATGGACTCGACCGAGGACTACAAGAAGAAGACGCGCGAGTCGTTTGATGTCTTGGGGGGGGCGACAAAAGCCGTTGCGGTCGGTCGTCCGTTGGTCGGCAGCAGTCGTCGGTGCCGTTTGCTGTCGTAAAGTGTTCGTTCGGAAGAGAAGGCGTTCGTTTTTTTGTTTCCACCGTTTTCTGACACATTCATATTTATGATTGTTATTGCAATATTTTGTTAAAGTTGTTAAGCTCAAATATTTAATGGTGCGATAGGGGAATTCCTACAGATATTGTCGTAGAACACGCCATGAGCTTATTCAATCATTAACTTAAGAATTCTGGTTCATGAGAAAATTCAAATAGGGAAACTGTGAAATTTTCACATGTTAAAACTAGTAAATGATAATTAATTGGAGATGGCTTTGTATGAATGATCAATTATTAATCAGCAGAAACGTTTGCAAGATTTCCTTGAAGGGAATTGATTAATGATTGGCTTGAAGTCAAAATCTTCATAAAAGAAACAAATGTGTTTCCATAAAAATAAGTGTAAACCAATTTAGAGGCTGCTGTCCCATTTGTCAGCAAAGTTGCTTCTTTGTAAGTTTCAATCCTGAAAATGAATGTTCCTCTGCATAGGTAAGGTGGTTTCCCATGGCAAAATTGGCAAAGGTACGCTTAGAGTGTAAGTATAAAAACCTTCTATAGCTGGTCACTATCATGTACATGAACACAAACAGTGCAATTTCAAGTTGTCCGAATTCATATTTATATACAAAGCAAGAAGAATTTCATAATTTTCATCAAGAAGCATGTTGCCGTTGAGATGCTTGCATTCATTTAAATGATAGTGGTAATATAAATAGGCTTGTTTTGTTTTACGGCATATCAACTTGAATGAGTTATTTAATGCTGACAAGATTTTTATTGCTGGTAATATTTTTTCCCCCAAAACGTATTGCTGCCAATATTTTTCCAAAAATGTATTGCTGGAAATATTTTTTTCAAAAATGTATTGCCGGTATAATTTTTTTCTAAAAATGTATTGCTGGTAATAATTTTCTTTTTCAAAAATGTACTGCTGGTAATAATTTTTTACACAAATGTATTGCTAGCATTAAAACCTATTTTTACACTTTCATAGTGTTCTGATCCTAATTTGGGGGTTAACCACCTGTCCACAGCTGGGACCCCAACAGGTGCCACCGCCCCGGGTCAGGGCAGATCTGGGAACCCCAGCAATCAAAATTTGGTTCCACGATCATCAAAACCTTCTGATCAGATGTAGTTTATCGTCTTACCCATGATGCAGATGTAGTTTATCCTCATACCCAGGGCGGGGTAATATAAGCCATTTTCTTATAAGGAAACATTTTACATTCATTGACCAAACAGCCAATGCAACTCTAGTTCTGTTGTTCTTCACGCCTTGGTCATCGTGTTAGGATCAAAGTTTAGTATATATTTTCCTAATCCCTAATTGTAATATAAGCCGTTTCCTTATACTGAAACTTTTGCCATTCATTGACCGAGCAGTCAATGCTAATTTCGGTAGAAATTTATAAAATCTTTTTATTAAGACAAATTTTCAAGACGTTAGGGTTCTTAAGCCCCGTAACTGCTGCTGTTGTTGTTTTTTCCCAGTATTGATAGGGGCTTCCGTCCTAACCTTTTGTTTGAAATGATTTGATTTGATTTGTTTATTTAACGGCATATCAACTCCTTGTAGGTCATTTAATGTCGAAATTTAATTTTCTTGGGAGCTTTGAATTAAAATATGATATGTTATTCTGCCCTCACAATTGAATCCATGGTAGGTGATACTCAGCTTTTGTTCATATACATATTTGTGTGGTGGCGATATGTGTATTTTACTTTGTAGTATTGTTGAAGTTATATTTTGGAATACAGTTTGATTTCTTTAAGAAATTGTAGAATATTATATAGATCAATGAAATGAAAGAATTCTTTCATGTTGGATGTTTGGTTGGCTGTTTTTGTTTAGCGGTGTATCAACACTTCTATGGGTTATTTAATGTCGAAATCTAAATATTTTCAACTAAATATATTTTGAACGTTTATTGTATGCTTTCAACTCCAGATAAAATGTATTGTTAGTAATTTTACTATAAAAAATGTATTGTTGGTACTTTTTTTATATATAAAAATGCACTGCCAGTAATTTTACTCTAAAAATGTATTTTTATACTGTAATAGTGTTTTGTTTTTGTTTGGGAGTTCACAATTTGTCCATAGTTGAAGCTCTAACAGGTGCTACCACCTCGTTTCAGGGTGGCCTTGTGAGCTACAGCAATTAAGAGGTGGTTCCACGCTTCCCAAAACCTTCCAATCAGAGGCCTTGCTACTGGATGTAGTTTATCTTCATACCCAGGAATGCTTTGTTCGAAATAGTGTGGGTAGGGTGCCAATATCTTGATTATGTCATTATTCCCTCTTCGAATAATATGTTATTTATTTTATTTTTTTTTTAAGCGTTTCATCCCAAGCAAGGTAGGAGTGTCAGTAGCACGCAAGGGGTTACAGAGAATGAAAGCAAGAGTAAAGAGACGTGTTTGAGCAAAGGATATAGAGAAGGACGGGGATTATGATCAAGGCATCAGAAGATGTCGATTGACATTACATTTGAATATTAAAAGATTCTATCTATTAGGGAAGCAAGTAGGAAAAAGGCTGGGATCGAGATACCAAACTAGTAGCACGCTTAAATTCATGCAGTCGTTGCACCAGTGAAAGTAGTTCGTCAGAGCAGTTTCCATGAAAATATTTGTAGAAAAGACAGAGGGAAGCCACATTACGTCTGTGAGAAAGTGACTGTAGACCAGATGCCAGATCAGGACCTATTGCATATCCGCCTCTGGATTTTGTCTAGAACCTCGAGATGAACAGCAAGAGCACCAGACCATATATGGCAACGGTACTCAATGTGGTTCTGTGGCCCCAGTTCACAAGGCTCGAAGTAGTATAATCTGCGTTAAGATCTACAGGCTTCATTCGCTCAATGCGATTTTTAAGCATTGGTTGTATAAAAAGGGGTTGTATACAGCGGTCAGTTTGATATCTTCACTTTAAGTTTAGCTCGTCATAACCAATTGTATTCAATTGACTGAAGAAAGAAAACAAGTTTCAAACAGGTTTGCATCACACGCACACACACAGGCACACACACACACGCATATATATATATATAGAGAGAGAGAAGTAGTAATAGTACAGCATTATTGTTTGAATAAATGAATAAGTATTAAACTTTTTTTCAAATAATTCTTTTCGTCATTCTTCGATTATGTTATTTTAAATACTTTGTCTTAATATTCATTTTGTAAAAGTATTTTTATTATTTAAGGGCTCAAAATAAAACATTCGACAGTAGCCATTGATATATTTTGGATTTCAATACAAAAGGAATATCCCACATTTGATAAAAGGTTTTATCAGTTTTATTGCAATTTTTTACCTCTCATTTATATGAATTCGGCTTCTCAATCCCAAATAACATCAAAAATAAGAAGCGAGAAAGACTACGCTCAACTGAAGAAGAAATGAGGGTCTGTTTATCGTACATTTGACTAAACATTGACGAAAGTCTTAGGTGTATCGTTGCTTAAAAATGTTGAGAAATACTGCTTTACTAGGAGGAAATGCGCTTTTTTATTTTCTTTCTTGTTTCTTTACAACATTGTAATTCGAATCTGAAGACCGATTCCTAGTCTTCAGTTCATATTCACGGGATCTGTCTCTTAATTTCTGAAGATACGCTTGTAACGTGGGGGCTTGATAGAAAGATTTATTTTCCCATTTACGTTTCTCCCGTTATGGGCATTGTTATATTAGTAATATAACAATGCCCATATATAACAACACCATAGATCACGGACATGACAGAACGGAATAGTTAAAGGAAAAAGAATGACAAACATACTTTGTTCTCAGAGAGAGACTTTTATATACTACAACATACACAAAACTATATATATATATATATATATATATATATATATATAGGTCCCACGTAGGGAACTATACATCACATATGTCTACCTAGCAAAGCAAAGTATAATGAGGAACAAAAAGAAAATGTCTTACATATAATCTGAAGATATTCCTGACCTGGAGAAGTCATTTTTAGGACTCCAGATTTAAACGGGCCGGATTCATCTATGTCCCAAAGGGAAACGGCACTAGGTGCTTGTAAGCTGCTGGAGGAGACAAATTTAGAATCAGCCCGGGCCAAACGGAAAGCAACCTTACCGTTTGATTGTTCTTCACGAACTCAAAAAATGACTGCCACTTTGCGTCACTGTATGGAGTGATGTCACGAAGCGGTCGTCATGTGACCACGTGACTTATCATCCACCAAAGGGAGATAAGCACCTTCTTTATCCCTAAACGCTTTTATAGACACAGGAAGATTCGTGGCAACATCTATGTCCGCATTTTTGGACTGCAAGATCTAATTTTGTTTTGTTCATTCTTTCGATAATGCTGTTCCAAAGAAGTGCCAGAATGATTGTTTCGAATTTGACGGAATTTTTATCGTTCAGTCTTTCTGCCTCTTGAATTTGTGTTCACTTCCTGGTTAGTGTCAGTTAATACAGTATCAACGCATATTTAATTTCACTCCTACCATGTTCTGGCTGTGTCCAGCACAGGAGATATAAATGGCGAACTCAGCAAAGGAACGGAAGGTGAAATATCATCAGAGCGGGAAAAGACTACACAAATACTGTTTTAAATATCGTGTATTCTATAGTCATGATTAATCTAGCACGGTCATATGGGTAGGTAAACGACACTTGCCACATCTTTGTTGGTACTTTCACGACAGACTAACAAATCAGGTCTTCCATTTGGTCAAAGAGAACTCTGACTTTCCTTCGCCCCAAATCTGACTGCGACTGACTCAACATTTCGACAGACGGCTCATGACACTCATCTATCGCAATCTCTGCCCATCTTTGCATCACTACGGACAGCTTCTCTAACTGGGTCATTTTAGAATGCTACCTAGCCATCGATCGGGATTTCTAACGTACCAGTCACGTGACACGTGATCTCGAAAGTTTTCATTTATTTACTTTATTCTTTTTTCGCTATTTGTGGTTTAGATTACAGTTAGTTGTCATAAAACCAGGTTTATTAGCGCCTCGACGTGATGTAATAGTTAGCAAGTTTGTCTTGCTAGATCAATTACGACTGAGTGGTGATTTTAATCTTTACTGGGTGCCTCACACTTCCAGACTTGTACCACATCTAAGCTACGCTTAGAAAATCATTTCGGACACCTCGACGTGGTGTAATGCTTAGTAAGTTTGTCTCGCTAGAACAATTACGGTATTAGTAGTGTTTAGTTTTAATTTCATTAAAAAAAGATGGGTTTGTATCATGACTGTTGTCATATCAACATGGAATTTGTCAATTTTTTAAAAAAATTGTCATGTTTCTTCATTGAGTCTAACCTTGTTTAGGTAAGTGTAACAGGACTACAAGCCACAATAAGTATAACTTCTCCAAGTTGATAAGAAGAACTGATTAATAGAAATTGTTGGGGTATATATTGGACCAAATAGAACACTTTAGCGTGGTGTAATGGTTTGCACGCTTGTCTTGCTAGGTCAATTACGACAGAGTAGCGAGTTCGATTCTCACTGGGCGACCAATACTTTCGGCCTTGTGCTACACTTAAACTACATTCACATAATCACCATAAAACCAGGTTCAGATAAAAATCACTTACAATCCATTTGATTCGTGGCTGTCTTAAACAATATATTAGGGACCCACCGTGTCACATGAAATATATAAAATGGAATCCATATTTACTGAATAATACGTGCCCTGGGTTAGACGATAAACTACACCCAACAGGAAGACCTCTAATCAGGAGGTTTTGAAGAGCGTGGAACCACCTTTTAATTGCTGGTGTTCCCAGGTCCACCCTAACTCGGGGTGGTAGCACATGTCAGGGTCCCAGCTTAAATAGTTAACCCCCCAAAAGGGGTCAAAACACTATGAAAGTATAAAAATAGGTTTTAATACCAGCAATACTTTTTTGAAAATTTTTACCAGCAATATAATTTTGAAAAAAAAAAAAAAAAAAAATCAGCATTACATTTTTGAAAAAAAAATATTAGCAGCAATAAAAATCTTGTCGGCATTAAATAACCCATTGAGGTTGATATGCCGTAAAAAAAAGCAAACCAAATCAACACTGAATAATAATTTGACTGTTTTATAATTTATTAATAAATAAATTCGATTTTCACGTAGAAATAAGTCAAAAATTTTTATTCGATTTTTCTGATTCTGCGCAAAATGATGATTTGGATAATCCAAAATGAATAAATCTTTGTAAGCAAACAGAATTAAACACTAAGGCTTTATAAATTTGTTTTAGAGAACGAAGAATTAAAATAACTTCATCGAATCGGAAAAATCTAACAAAAAAATAAAGGGTGTTTCATTAAGACGGATTATATATAAGGGTGTTTCATTAAGACGGATCAAAGTCAGCAGTAAATAAATCAGTGTTATTGGTGAAAATTTATTTATTTCTCTATTGGATCATGTTATTTAAGTCATGGCAATTATGTGTAAAAAATATTATCGCCCAAATGTCCGCTAGTTCTGATAGAAAAAGAAAAAAAAAGATTTAGACGCTTAAATTCAATTCACACTTAAAATCGGTCCAAGTTATTAGAACATCCTTTATATACCATATTTGCCGGCTTCTTGGACGCCTCCCCCATCGCTTATTGTGAAAAAAATCAAAATTATAACCTTACCTTTGTCTGACATTCTCACTAGTCATGAAGCAACACTTACATTATTAGCACAAATTATTCTACTGGTACTTTTTTTTTTTTTAAATAGAAGTGAGGTATGGTTTAATTAACAGGACAGTTTTTTGGAAATTAAGAATTTAAGTACATATCATCAGGCATTTATTGAAAATTGTTTTAGTTGTTTTTCAGGGAGCAACATCTGCATATATAGTAAATACATAATATCTAACAAAGAAATCTATTGGTATCAGTGAACATTAGTATGTATGGTAATAGGTAAAAAAAAACCCTCAGAAATATAGTACTTGTTGGTAAATTAAGTCCCCCTAGCATATACGCAGAAGAGCAAATTCCACTACCTGCATATCAACAAAAACACGCACAAAGCAAGCGACAAAATATCGCCAAAACAAATATTTCTCTAAAATCTGGTATTTCTAAAAAAAAAAAAAAAAAAAAAAAAAAATATTGTGCAATTCCATAAATTTCTTTTTTCCTGGTTGAATTTTTCAGGGATATTTTTTTATTGCTATAACGTTTTTTTTTTTACTTCCAGGCGGTCCTAGTTTAGGAGCTAAACTCTATGCATGCACTGATTCCTGGTGAACCCCACTTTTTTTTTTCGTATACGGTACTGCTGTATTGGACGCGGCGTAATTTTTGGTGCATTTTATGGAAAAAATCTGCGTCCAATAGGCCGGCAAATACGCTAATTAAAACACAGAGTGCGGCAGAAATACCGCCCATATTTTAAACTGTTAGCTGTTTGATGCTAGTAAATTTAGGCAGGTAGCAATGGTTTCTTCATCTAGCTAATGTCTTACCACTTATTTTTCAAATACTATCAGTTATCATCATGGCTTCGACCGGTGCTTACCATGCGTTTGCTTTTGAAACATATTTCAAGACTGGTGGATTTGTAATTGCAACACAGAGAGCTTTTCATGCTCATTTCATGTTCCCTTGGAATGGTGCCATTCTGGATAGAAGATCAACACTGCCTTGGATTGAAAATTTCACGGCCACAGGTTCAGCACTTAAAAGAAAGTCACTAGGAAGACATCGAAGCGATCGAACTTCCGGGTGATGAAAAACTTCATAAATCGTCTGTAACAATGTATGGCGAATTGTTGTGGTGTCCTCCCTCTAAAGAGTCTATGTTGGAGAGTAGGAGAGAAGGCCTTGCGGGAACAGTCGAATAGACTGAACGCTGGGTCAACCGACACACACTAGTCGTGTAATACTCTTCTGTTGTATTTACTGTTTAATATATGATATATCCGCAACACTTGTTTTGTTATTTCTTTAACCATTTACTTGGTCACAACACGAATAGAGGCCAGCATTTGGATGATGTCATTTTTAAAACCAAGTAAGTAAAATCTGTAGAGCTTTGTTCAAACAACAGTGAAATAAATTTTTGTAAACTTAGAACTTCGTACCCTAAAAAACGGAGTATCAAAAGTCAGTTTTTAGAATTGTAATAAAACTTTAAAATATGAAAGCTAATTTATACCTTTTTTCTTGAGAATTTACAACAAAAATATTAAACACTATTTATTATATTGTTTATTTACACTATTTATTTATTAGATTCTTCATTGGAATGGTTGGCAAAACATCAGCGAATTGTCAATTGATTCAAACTTTATAAAATGGTAAATAATAAGGATTTCCTTATAGTTGGTTCAGATATTTTAATAATTTAGTAAATGTTTATAAATCTATGAATAAAAAATTGTTTTCATATCTATTTTTTTTATAAATTGGTAAATAATAAATATTGTATCGCATTAGTTTCAACTTTTAATTGTATAATTTTTTAGGATGTAAATATAAAATTATTCTTATAAATAAACAATCTAATAAATAGTGTTTAATATTTTTCTTAAAAAAAATTTAAAATAATAGCGGTGTCCATGGAGAAAACGTCCTTTTGACACTTCGTTTTTTTTTTTTTTGCGAGCACAAAGCTAAGTTTGATCCTAATTTTTTAATAGCAGTTGCTTTGGTCTTTGGTCAACTTTTAAAATGTGGGTGGTATTTCTGTCGTACCCTGTATTTGAGCTAAAAATAAAAAAATACTTTTACATATTGAAATGATGTTTTCTGGCAAATCCTAGACAAAAAATGCCTTGAAATGGAGCGACTACATCGAATCAATAGCTGTATCCACTGCAAGGAAAGTTGGCTTACTGTGTTGTGTCAGAATTTTTTTCTCGTCAGAGTCCATTTTGCACATATACAAATATACCATTTGCCCTTGCATTGACTACTGCTGACATAGCTGGTCTGGTGCCCCTGCTATTCATCTCGAAGTTCTTGACAAAATCCAAAGAAGGATCTGCAATGTAATCGATCCTGACCTGGCATCTCAACTTCAGTCAATTTCTCACCGATGCGACATGATTTCTCTCTGTCTTTTCTACAAATATTTTCCTGGCAAGTACTCTGATGAGCTTTTTCTCTAGTGCACCGACTACAAGATTTTAAGCGTGCTACTAGATTGGCATCTAGGTCCCATCTGTTTACTTTCAAAATAGTTAAATGCAACCGCCATTTCTACTCCAACAGTTTCTTTTCTCGTACTTCCAGCATGTAGAACTCCTGTTTACTTGCTTCCCTGATAAATACAATCTTCAAAAATTTAAATGCAAAATCAATCGCCATCTTCTGTCTTCTTGAATCTCGTTCATCTTTTGTTTTTTCTTCAATCTTCGTTATACTGTCTTTTCTCTCTCTTTCACTCCTTGTCAACCCCTGCATACTTGTGGCATTCCCGCATTGCTTGGAGGTGGGGGGGGGATAATTGTTAAAAAATAAAATAAAATAAAAGTTCAAAGGATCAAAGAAAAAAATCGCTCAACAGAATTATCAATGAGAAACACGCAAGAGATGTTTTCGGTCAAAAGTTTTCAGACTGAACATAATGATCGTAAACTTTGCCATGTTGATTAAATGCATTGAACACCGGAGTTAGTAAGTTATCGTTATTTAAAGTGCTACCATTTAAAAAAAAAAATTCTGCTTTCTCTGATCTTTTTAAATATCCACTCATAATAATAAAATTTAAGAAAATCTAAAAGACCTTGTTAAATTTCAGTGCTGTATTAACCTTTAGGGTGCGATGTATTGGGTTACAGAATACAATGCTCACGAGGGTAGGGTGGGATGCATTGGGTCACAGGGTGCAGTGCACGAGGCGACAAGATCATAAGAATTTAAATCTCAAATTGTATAATCAAATAAACAAATTTGATTTGTTTGAAATGATATCAGAAGTAAAGTATATTTGCAGATGTCGATAGGAAAGGAATAATAAGACTCAAGAAAGGGAATTTAAATTTCAAGCCTTTCCCAGTGAGCTCTAGTAATTATCCATTCTGTTACGCTTTCAAGAAATATCTCGAGAACAATACGCCAGTATAACGTCTCCAGAATCGTAAAGCAGCTGCCCAGTTTGCCCTTGCTTTAAGACGATAAGTCTATTCTACCTTATAAATGAAAGTACTTTCGGGCTATAAAAGGGTGCTAGGTCGAGTATGATTAGCAAATAAACCTGATTTTTCTGGATTTTTAATGTATTTTTGCTAGACATGAATTTCAGCAACAGCTGGTAGGATTATTTCAGTTAAAAGTGATCGGGGCTACACTAAGTAATAAACAGTGGATCTTCTTTAAGGATAGAATTAGGTAATTTATATTTACAAGTCTTCCCGACGATACGCTTTAAATAAAGCAAAGGCAGAAAAGGCATTCCAGATTAGACTTTTCCGGAGTGGGGGTGAGCACCCACCTAAATTATAGATAGTCTGTCAATAATTTGATCAAACGTGCAACTTTGGTTATACAACACAATTGAGGAACAACTGAAAATTTGTTATAATTTTATAAACCCTATTTCATACACATTAAAAACTAATCACTGTAATGTACTATCTTAAACTTTTCTCTCTTCCAGATCGGTGAATATTGGAATAACATTCGAAACCTGCTTCTCACACTATCCGTGTTATCCATTTCAGTAACATCCAGAAATTTTTGCGTCAAACTGAAAATATACCTTGCAAACACACATACATATATATATATATTGCTCTATCAATAATTTCATAAACCCTATTTCATACCCAATTGTTTCAAAATATACACTGTTGTTTTCACAATTGCTTACTTTGCATTATAATGGTTTTAAAACTTGCGTTCAATTATTTTCACCGTGTATATATAATTATTTAAATAAGGTCAAATCAAAAATTCCTGTTTCATAATTTAGTGACTTAGCGTACAACAAAATGCACATTCTTCATTTACGTGAGGCTATAACTTTTTTTAATTATTCCTGACGAAATATTTCCAAAAATAGCGCGAGTTAGATCAAACTACTTCTCCAAGCTAACATGGAGAAATGCAAATTGTTTTATTATTCAATACCGTTTTTAACATTCATTTTCCTCTACACAAATATTATTCAATTAATATTATGTTAATTACTATTTTCCTTTTCAGTTATTCTTTTCCAGGGGATGCGAGACGAGATTTCATAGGGTGGGACGGGTGGCTTGTGTCGTTGAATGAAGAATCATTACTCATCCAACTGCCAATGTACCCAGTGTTGTTTAGGAACAGTTCGTAACCGCCAGTTCTTCGCCGCCTCATATAATACCCATCGAATAATTATTATTGATATTATTTTTATTATAATAAACTAGTGTACCTGAGCCGTCAAAAATGCCGGCAATTATTAGAAAGTTTTAATACTGAAGATGCAATGAAACAAAATCTTGAAACAATGTATTGAAATTCAAGAAAGCGGAGATAAAAAAATTCACAACTAATATAGAAGCCAATGAACCGTTTAATTATCCCGTTTCTTTTATATTTTTTAGACGTTCAGTGGTATCTATAATTTGTTGATTACTCCTCGTATTATATAAATTACTTTTTGCTCAATATCTTTTCATGTTAAAAATGTTATGTGTTTATTTAATATAACAGTGAAATGGAAACATTACTCGAAAGAAAAAGATTAGTAACTGGACGACAAATACAGTGACGACACAACCTATTTTTAAGAACAAGTTGAAGCAAGAAGATCACTTAATAGACAACGGTATCTGATTGCCTCACGTGAAAGGCTTGAACAAATAAGGCTGCGATCTGAGAAACGTAGGAGTAATTAAACGTTTCATTTTGCTCGGGAAGTAATTTTGTCTAAATGCAGATAAATGTTTTATTTGTCTAGATTATTAAAACGGCTAAGGGAAGCAATTACCCATAACTTTACTGACTTAAATTGATTTAATTCCCTTTTCCACTACAGATAGAACATAAAATATATAAATAAATATACATTGACAAATATTATATGGTTTGATTAATTTTTGGATTAGGTACTCTTTTGTCAATGAAAATAAAATCTAGGAGTCGCCTGAATTAAGAAAACAGTAGATAAAGATTGACATTGCATTTCAATGCGGGCCTGCAGATTGCATTCAACAAAGAAGATTCAACGTTTTGACAAAATAATGAACGAGAAGTAGGAGTAAAGAAATCGTTAAATTTCATGCTCCCGTTTGTAATTTATTTTATTGTTAATTTAAATATTTACATTGTTCGGACTCGTGTCCTCATTTTTGTTGTCATATTCACGTTGTACGCTCCGGCCTTCTTCGGGTGATTGGAATTTCGAATCGAACCCTTTATTTCGTCCACCGGGATAGATTGTTCTAGTTCTACGTGCCATGCCTCTTCCAGATAACACAGTTTCAGTTATCTCTCTTTAGTAACACAACTCTGCTGTGGCCAGGTATTGAACTCACAACTCTTCGTGTCAAGTCACTGGATTACTTTAACCAAGCTTTAATCCACTGGACCATGTGTTGCCAAGGACACATGGCCAAGTGGATAAAACCTCACCTCAGAAATATAGAGAGATAAAACTTAATTGTTTAACTTATAGCTGCATTTATGTTGAGTTAAAAGTTTATTTGTTAAGTTCACAAATTATAAATTAGACTTCTTCATCATCAAATGATATTTTTACAGGTTCAAGCATTAATCAAATATTTCTAGGAGTGCGGGACATAAAAATAGTTGGGAACCCCTGATTTAGAGGCATGTATCTAAAGCATTTTCCTTACATCTCAAGTGATTTTAGTCAGTGATCATTGATTACGTACGGTGTAAAGGTGGAGCCGAATGTACTGATTTTTAACGAAAAAAAAAACTAAATAAATCTGTAAAGTGTTAGCTCCACGGTCGTGTTCTCCAAATAGCAGTGTCTTTTTCTAATGCCGAGTAGTCACTAAGTTGCAGCAAAAATCCCCGCATAAAATATCATCATTTCCAGATGAAATATTTCCATTATGAAAGTTATATGATTAGCATTTACCATTTGGTTAACCTTAATAAAAGCTGTGTTTCTGGGAAATATTAACAGACAACGGCAAATGACACCGAAATCCGAAGGTGCATTGGGATAGCGAAAGATGCCTGAGGAGGTTTTAAAATAGTAACAAAAAGGACACTTATGCTTAGCATAAGAAAGAAAGAATTGAAATGTTTGGACACATAATGAGGAAGGTGTTTTTTAAACATGGCAGTAAAGACACTAGGACGCAAGGGGGTTACTGAGTGTTAGAGAATATGAGAAAAACTACTATTAAGGAGAGATAACAATATAAAAGAACAAGAATTAAGAAAACAGTAGATAAAGATTGACATTGCATTTCAATTTTTGAAGATCAAACTCGACTGAGAAGCAAGAAGCTGGAAGAGAGTTCCACAAGCGAGAATTGCGAGAGAAGAAACTGTTAGCATCGAACTTACGGTTGCATCTAACCATTTCAACAGTAAAATGATGAGACCTTACCGCCAATCTAGGACTGCGCTTAAATTCATAAAGTCTAGGTGCCATAACGGAAAGTTCATTAGAACAATTACCATGAAAGTATTTTTAAAAAAGGCACAGGAAAGTTACGTTACGTTCGTGGGAAAAGGGACTGAAGCCGTGATGCCCCGTCAGGACCAATAACATGCCAGATTCTTGGATAATTTGACACTCACAAGATATATTGAAGGTAAACGGACAGTAAGAAACAACGTACAAACTATATAACTAGGACATGTAAATGAATGGCAGAACAGGGAGCGGCAGGGACAATAAAAAGATATTTCTTAGAACCACAAATGATAGGAAGTTGTGAAGAGATATGATCACCCGCGACCGGAAGCGGCTCATAAAAGAACAAGAAGTGAATAGTGATATTTTCTAGTCTATGTGAGCAGGGCCGGTGCAAAGGTCTCATACCTCCTCCGAATCTACTCCCACCCCGCTACTCTACTACATCACAATTTTCATAAGGTAGTATTCATATAACATACAAATTTCATTGTAACCTAATTATGTACAAATTATCAATCATATGCAATATAGGTGAACAATTCCACTAGAAAAACTGAAAATAAATACAATATATCTAAATTCAAATTAAAGACATATCGTAAATAGATCATTCCATCTTAAATAAATCAACAATGTTTTGCGGTAATTGTTTAAAAAATGGAATAAATTAAACACTTTCAACATCATGGAAAAAATAATGAATTGTATATAGTGTTTTTTTCGAGAGCAAAAGAAATTCACGTACAAAAAAGACCTCAGAATTACATCAAAATCCGAGAAAATTTTTCACCCTTTAATAGTCAGTTGTGCTTAGTTTAATTTGTAACGTATGTGTAAGTAGAAAAAAGCAAATGTTGATACGACAGCGATGGTGACAAAGTCCTGCCCGGGGCACCCAATTAGGTTTGTTCCGCCTAGTCTGCGGGGTGGGGTTGGGGGGCATCACGTACCGGCCCTGAATGTTGAAATAGTCTATCTTGTCAGTTGTTTGGACTGCTTCAAGGTTGTTCGATGTCATTTGCTAGACAACATCAATTTTGTCTGATCACAATCGAAACAATGAAATGGCTTAATCTTCGTCATCAGATTAAGCTTTTAGGGAAAAAAAAAGATTAAAATACAAAATTTCAATCTATTGTTAATGCTGATCATATCAATCGTCTGTCTATATTTCTGAGATGAGGTATTGTAATTATTTACATTATTTACATTGTTCGGAGTTTTGTCCTCATCTTTATTGCTATATTCACGACGTTTCGGCCGTTGTATTCTCCGGACTTCTTCAAATGACTAGAATTTCGAACTGAATCCTTTATTTCGTCCAGCAGAGTAGATTGTTCTAGTTCCTATGTCTCCAAGTTCTTGTTCACTACTGCAGTAGCCGGGTATTGAACTCACAACTCTTTGGATCAAGTCGCTGGATCCAACTAACGCTTTTATCCACTGGGCTATGTGTCCTTGAGTGGTGAACAAAAGAACTTGAAGAAATGAGTTAAAGCGAGATAACTGACACATCCGGAACAATTAGAACTAATGTAATGCAATATTTATCTTTTACCAATTTATAAAAGAAACAATTTTTATTCATATATTTGTAAAAAAAAAATTTACTAAATTATTAAAATATGTGAACCAATTATAAGGAAAACCATATTACTTGCCATTTTATAAAGTTCGAATCACTTGTCAATTAGCCGGTGTTTTGTCAACCATTCAAATAAACAATATAATAAATAAATAATATTTAATATTTTTATTGTAAATTCTCAAGAACATTTCCGTGTGTTTAGGTTGCAGTGACATTAAGAGCAGAAACAGGAAGCTACTTCTTTCATGGTTTAAAACAATGACATATTTCGGGCTTTGCGCAATAGGCTCCACGCATAACTTCCGGTTGAAGGTTATTAAATACAATCCAAAATAAATATATATTGACCAATAAGAAATGAGCGCGCCTGAAATAATCAACAACTTAATCGAAGCCTCTTTTAACTTCGCTAACAATATAAATAGATCCCTGACTGAAAGAAAAAAAGAAAAGAGAAAGAGGCATTCTCTTCCTCTCTTGTCGAACTCTTGGCGGAGAGGAACCCAGACGAGGCTATGCCGAAGGGCAGAGTCTCGTTTGGGGAGGTAGACAAACCCGACCTCGTGTATACGGGGTTTACGGGCAATATTTACGGGTTCGGAACACTCCACGTTAAAAACTGACCTTGTGCCACATATTGCTTTGTGGGGAGGTTGCTAAATAGGAAAGAGATTCCAACAGGAGACACACAGAGAAGACACTGATAGACAAGCACTTACAACTGTGAGTGGATATATCAAAGGTATCTCAGCTTCAACAACCACTACCACTCCTCACACCTTCCTCGTCATTTTCATCCCCCTTTACTTCTCTCATACACTCTTCTTCCTTTTTTTTATTCACAGGACATATCATCAAATGAAACTAGCATCTCTCAAAAACACTTAATTACTTTTACAAACTCTTGTATTCATTGAATTTCTTCAATAATTTATTTAATCTTACTTAACCCTTTGAGTCCTGACCACCACTTTACCGGTGGCAGAGAAAAATGACGTAATGCTCAGCCACCGCTTGAACGGTGGCAGAGAAAAATGACGTAATGCTCAGCCACCGCTTGAACGGTGGCAGAGAAAAATGACGTAATGCTCAGCCACCGCTTGAACGGTGGCAGAGAAAAATGACGTAATGCTCAGCCACCGCTTGAACGGTGGCAGAGAAAAATGACGTAATGCCCAGCCACCGGTTGAACGGTGGGTAAAAACTTGTAACTATTTTTATATCTGTCGTGAAACATTACATACCAATTATTTGCGAATTTTGACTCCGGAGCTCTGGCAGAAGGGTTAAAATTGTTCAACACAGGTTAAATATACCAACCTTGTGCCATCTATGAACATTACTACTGTTTTTGTACCTATAGGAAACTACTTAATATCTATATAAATTATTATTTTTATACTCCAGTTTATCGTGTTTTATTTACTCATTCATACATTCCTTTATAGTGGGTTAATCCTAACAAGGCCCAAATCGAACCCCACAAATACCCATTATAAGATTTTGTTACAATTATAGCCATCGCTTTTAAAAACAATAAATTGCCGGTAAGTGAAGGAGGTTAAGATATCGGTATTATGGGAAACCTGTCCTTTTGATACTCCGTTTTATTACGCACACGTTTATCCATGTTAGCCGGTAATTTCAACCAATCGTTGTTGGTTTGAGTAACTTTGAAAAAATTCGAGTTGGAGTCTCCTGTAAACATGTATAAAACTTTGAAACAGTTCGTAGCCAGTCAACTAAAAAATACCAGTTTTTCTACACACATTTACAACCAAACAGTACTTTAAAGGGGAAATAAAACGGCTAGAGATCAAAAGCTTCACCAACAATTTAAATTACATGGTAGTTTGTCTAAATCAATTCACTGATACTTCCGTTTCTCTTGTAAACTGTGAGTAATGAAATTTACACTTAACAACATCGAACCCACAATAGATTTTTACCATCGAATCTGAATTTAACAACACTTTACCCTTCCTAGGTATCATGTGTTATAAAACTAATAACAACCTTCAGTTGGCGATTTGCAGAAAATCTACCAAAAAGAATGACCTTATCAATTTTTATTCCCACCACTGCAACAGGATAAAATCTGGAATAAATATAAGATTCTATTTATGAACACTAAGAATCTACAGCCCACAATACTTACCCAAAGAAGAAATATACATAGAAAAACACCTTCAAAACACTCCAATATCCGCATTATTTCATCGACAATGCTAAGAGAAAGGCATACAAAATATACAACCCCAAAAGATAATAACATTATTAACAACAATAACAATAAACTAGATAAAAACAGAATACTACCTACTAGCTCCTTAAGATATACTATCAAAAACATTTTATTCAATCTTAACACAAAAATAATTACAACTACACATTCAAACCAAAACTATCATGGATATGAACAGAATCAAATATGTCCATTACAACAATAATTCTGAAGCAGTATATATATATATATATATATATATATATATATATATATAATAAACTGTTACAACTGTTCCTCACTATACATTGGGGAAACTCACAGAAATTTAAAAAACGTATTTATGTTATGAACACAAAAAGGATCTTAAACACAAGTTATCAAATGCATTTTTGGCATATAAAGAAATAAATTCAACCACAACTAAAGAATGCCACATTTATTGAAAGAGAAAGTAACTTAGACAGAAAGTTTTTGAGAGTGCCGCTATCGGATATATGTGTGTGTATGTGTGTGCACACATCTATGAACTTTTCAAATACTAAAAAAATGGTTGCTATGAGCTTAAAAAAGATAAATTTTAACAAAACAGCGTCCACAAACCTTTTCGTTTAAATTTAAACTATTGTTGTTGAAATGCAAATAAATTGTAGTTTTAAATTTTACAACAGTTTCTGGAATTTTATTGAGTCGATCAATTGTGCTTATAAATGATTACGGATTTTGCAATATAATAGTTATTTCTTAATGGATGAAAAGACAAAAAAAAAAGATGTTAAATTTTCATGCACGAAGGGTGCCGCTTACGACCGTAAAACATATATACCAAGGGAAGTAACTCATGGTTACTCATAATTATTATTAACAGTACTGAACCAAAGAAATATTAATAAATAGCGACAGCTGGGTACAAACCAGATCTCGATGAATCTCGTTAAAAACACTTTTATTGACAATCTTAGAAATTGCTATAAAATATTTAATATCAAAATATTTTAAAATGACTAGATTTTATTCAAAGAATAAAATATATCGTAAAAATAAAATATGTAAATGTTAAAATATCTACAATTCTTATGCTAATTTGTCGTCAGTACTGCTACTGAATTAAAATTCCATTCCGCCATCATCGTTAATTTTCAACATCCTCTCAAAATTACTGCCCTTCTCAATTATTACTTTACCTTGTTACAATTCTTTTTATTGAAGAAAGGAAACAAAGTAACACAAAATTAAGACCTACACTTGAAGTACTGATCGTAATAAGTCTATTTTAGGAGTTATCATTATTTACGGATAATTGTCTTCGTCTTTGTTGTTTTATCACAACGTTTCGGCCGTTGGTAGACTATTCTCTTTCCGCTGCTCATGTCTAAAGATATCGCTTAGAATTCCCTTTCGGTTACCCAGATCGATATTCACCTGAGGAAAGCCGGAGGGCATAACGGTCGAAACGTTGTGATAAAATTAAGAATAACAAAGACAGGGTCACTAGTCCGAATATAAATAGTTTAAATAACGATAATATACGTGACAATGGCCTTGTAGGTAAATGCGTTTGTTTGTGAATTTGGTGACAGTTGTTGTGAATTCAATCCCTGTGTCGGGGAGTGTGTACTTGCACTCAGTGGAAACAGAGGAGCAATAACTGAACAGTGCTAAATAAAATAAGCACTAGACGAGATATCCCTAGACACGAGAACAAAAACAGTCTACCCCCGTACATTTAATAAAGGGTTCAGTTCGGAATTCTCTGTAAGTTACCCAGATCGATATATACCCGAGGAAAGCCGGAAGGCACAACTGTCGAAACGTTGTGATAAAAACAACAAAGATGAGGACAATATTCTAAACATAAATAATGTAAATAAGTATGTTTTGTCATATAGGAAGAAAATGAGTAACTACCGACACCGAGATTTGAGCGTGACACTCTGGACTTATAAATATACATTTTCCTCCAGATGTATAAATAGCAGTGTCAGGCTACTCACTGAGTGACTATTGAGTGGAACTATCCAGTCAAATTATTGTGCGTCGATGATTTGGGTTTTGAGTTAAAATTTATCGGACGTTAAGCCGAGCTAGTAACAAGGTATTCACTGAAATGGTTAATTATCGTTGGTTGACTTTTACTTCTTTGTTCTTAAGTATTAATATATTAATTAATATATAATTTCAATTCGCCTGACTCGTTTGTATATGAACTCTTCATATGAATTGTTTTTTGTCAGAATGAACCTATTCTCACTTGTTTTAATTAGTTTCATGTTGCATTATTTCCTAAACTGAAAAATCAAAAACAAACATGGATCAAGACAGATAAATGGACATTAATTGGAAAAGATGAACCTCGGAAACAATACTGTCAAAAAGTTTAACAAGTCATGAAATGAAAAGTGAAAGTGAAAGAAGAGAACTTATTCAAACTTCTAACTAATAAAATAGTGGTTGATGATAGTTCGTTTTTGTTGTTATTCATTAAAAAAGAAAAAGAAAAAGATTAGTTCAGAGTTCTCAAACTATTTTTCTACGGCTTCAGGGGAACCATTTTCGCTATCTATATTTTCCTCAAATTATTAAAAGTGTAATAAATTTGCCCTTCGCCACTTCCATACTTTTACATTACCCACCAAGTACAAACAGTCAGTCAATCAATTTTAAGTTTTAAGATCAGCAGGATCTGTCCTAGTTCCTCTCCAGGAAAGGGAAGAAAACTCGACCCTCACTCACCATCATCCCATATCCTTTCTTAGTTATCCGACAAGAGGTTACAAATGTACTTACGATAATATCTAGGCTTCTTTATTTTTTTTTCATTTCGTAAGTACATTGATAACTCTCTCCTCCAATTTCCGGACCCTAGTTTGTATTTTCTTAATACTCGATACAATGCAAAATATCACAACAATAAAATCGAACAATAATTATTTATAACACTTTATACTGAGACTCATGCATGCAATTACAAGTAATCCATAATAATATTTTAAATTTTAAAATCATATTTACTTTTGACATATGAATTTTTTTGAAACTGTCTCTAAATATTTGATTGCCTTTCAATCATTCCGCCTCACCTGCTATCCTCTTCCGTCGCACCTATGCGTCGCGCTGCACCTATGCGTCGCGCCACACCGGGTGTATCAGTTATGTGCCAAGCATGATACACGCTTAGGCAATCATGTATCTTTCGATACATGACTGACGAGGCAGATTTTTTCCCCGCAGTAGGTTGCCACTTCTTTGTGGGGTAGACCAGTTGCCATCCAAGGCTATAGAATCCGGTCTGTCCTGCTATTTACCCATAGTTGGGGAGGAGAAGAGGAGGATTCATACCTTTTCCAATTGTTAGCACGTAAGTGAATGTAATAGATTCGACTGGAATGCGAACTCGGTTTTCTGATTCCTCACTCCGGGTGTATACTGTTTCCAATTTCTTTGACAGAGCGCGATACAAACTTCAGATACATCAAAGAGGTCTTACAGAAACTAAGCAAAACATTACTATATAGAAAAATATCATTAGAAACGAAAAAAGTGACTTTTGGACGATTTCTTCATAGGACTACAAGAAACGGGGATGGGGTTCTACCGACAAATAATACCATTATCTAAACTTAACTTAATCTAATTAATCTAAATAAGATACTTAACTAATCGAAATAAAATATCAAAACAGAGACAACTGTGTTAAGCGTGTGCGCAGGCATGTAAGCATGCGCATACAGTTCGTGGCGTGTTTTGCCTTAATCCGAATCCCACGCAAAGAACAGAAGAGATAAAAAAAACAAAAACCCAAGAATAGAATATATAAACTATGAAGAAGTAAGAATAACAAGGAACCTTTATGAATACAACCAGAAAAAGAGAGATGAAATTTCTGGGACGCATAATGAGGAAAGAAAATCTGGAGAATTTAATACTCACAAAACATAATGGAGGCAAGAGAAGAAGGAGAAAACAGAGTAACTTGCTTAACGAGTTCGTGTGAATGGATGACAGGAGAGAGACAAAGAGGGATGCAGCAAGTCAAAATTACTTAGAGAAACCCCCATCAAAAATGAAACCCCCCCAAAACTGTCAATTTTAGAGAGTCGACTTCGCTTACTACCAGAAGAAGGATGGCACATATGTTTTAGGAAAACTTGAATAATCCCGATGGTTATAAAATCCAAATTATGTAATTATTTAAATAAAGAGAAAAAAAATTATAATATGCAACGAAGAAAAAAAAATATCTAAAAATCGTTATTTGCGTTCTTAAACCAGGCATCAATATCAAACAGGAAATGACAAACTCCAATACAATAATCTTTTGCTTGGGTTTTCCAGTTTCAAAATGAAAGCTTAAGAAATACTGTGACACTCACCTTTCCCAACAATTGGGAGGCTTGGAAATATTTCATTAGCAAAGTGTGAGGAACGAAGAAACGATAATAAACTTCAATAAATGACGAAAACCTCACAGTTTGTTTTTTCATATCTTGCGAAATATTTGATTAAAGAAGAGTCTTTGATTATTGATCGATTTTTTTTCGCAAAAATTTTGAAAGTTGTATTTATTCTTCAATATTCTTACATTTCCTCATTTTTCACGATATAATAAAAAATATATTATGATAAAAGCACGAAAAATCGAAATATATAGTAAGGGAAAAAAAGAATATATGATACAGCGATAACTTTGGACCAAGTTAGTTGATGATTTTAATAGAATCTCTTTTATGCTACATTTCATAACCCCGCACAGACCTTCTAAATGCATAAAAAGAAAATGGAAGCAAATTCAGTGTTTTAAAAGTGCAGATTTCAAAATGAAAAAAAAAAGAAAGAAAAAGAAGTAAAAATGGCGCTGATCAATCAGAGTTAGATGTTTTCACATTTTATTTTATAATTTTAGCTAAGTATCTCCAAAGATTCGCTAAAAAATGAGCATACATTGATAACAAAATTCCCCCATATTAATAAAAACAAAGGTTTATCCTCAAAATCTTTGTGCTGCAATTAAGCGGAAAAAACATGGGATTTTTCTGTGGAAAAATTATTTGTTTAATCTTCGAAATGTTGATTAAAAATCTTTTATTTCTGGCATAAACGCGGGGCCATACATTTGTATGAAAAATTTGAGCGTTTTTTTTTTATGGCGAAAACACAGTGACTTTGAATTATTTTTTAAATGTTTCGTTTTTAGAAAAATCTTGATTATATATATATATATATATATAGATAGATAGAGAGAGAGAGAGAGAAAAAAAAATGTAGTAAATTCCACTGTTCGTAGCATGTACTTTTAAAAAAAGTGCTCAATGCAAAGTGGACCAATATATTATTATTATAAAAGATTATATTAAAAACATTGAAATCGCTACAGAAAAACTGGTGATTAAATTATTTTGCTTTAATCACCAGTTACTTACCATCACCTGAAGAAGTACAAAGTACTGAAACATGAAAGCTTTTCTGTAGCGATTTCAATATGTCTTTATTATAATCTTTTATATATATATATATATTTGTTACTCCACGCTTATTTAATTTTATGAAATTTTGAGAAATTCTTTTTTGTAGAGCTTAATGTTTATATTAGTTATAAGCACAAGTCCTCGAAGAATTTAAATCATTAGATCTTTTTTGTTTTAATTCAGATTAATTAAACTTTAAATCAGTTAAATTCCCTGAAATGAAGTTTCTGAAAATTATATTTTATTTTTGAAAGAATTTTTAATAAAGAGAATTATGTTGTGTTGATAGATTTGTCAATATGGACGATTTTACTGATAATAAAAAAGATCATTCAAATCAATTTAAATTCGGTTTGAAATACAGCAAAATATTTTGATTATTGAAAATATTAAATTTAATCTAATAGCTTGGAATTAAAACTAAAATAAAAGCTTCAGGAAAGATTTTTGCTTGAGTTTTATGAGAGAGTTTTTTTACTGATGATAATGCAAATAAGCATTTAAAGTGCGCGCTTTTAATTATGTACACCCGAAAAAAAACATCAAGCGAAAAATATATTTAAATAATATAAATGCCTTCTTTGAATTTAAATTTAGGTTTTATTTGAAAGATAATAACCTGAACCAAATTAAAAGAAAAATTAATTTCCGTATATAAAAGAAAGTCCTAAGGCATGTTTAAAACATTTCTCATCACTCATCGAATCGCCATTATTGACGAAAAATGTAAAAAGCAAATTTTAAAATCTCTTAAAAATCCAATATTTATCTTCAAGATGTGTTTCGAATTCATTTTTTAGTAAATTTAAGGATTAATTAACTGGGTTTTGTAAAAGTAATGTTTAGTTTTTACTTAAAATTTAATGAAAATAACGTTTAATTACGTACAGTAGCCTGTAGTGTAGGGGTCATAGGTAAAAAAAAAAAAAATGTATACTTAAAAAGTGCGCAAAAAATTAAAAAATACGGAAAAAGTACAAAAACAAAAAACGGAACACCAGCAGTGCAATAATCAAGATATTGATATTTACGTTTTAAAATAAATTATCCAGTTTATTTAAGTATATAATTTTTTATTCTATACTCATCAGGATTAATATTTTTATTTTTTATATTACATTAGAAGTAATTTTTCTTGAGTGAAATGATACTTTTGTTTGAGTTTAATACATTGTCTCTATTTTCTATTATTTTCGTACCTGTTTGATGTCATAACATAACTAATTTTGAATTTAAGAGTTATTGACTCATATTACTCTTCCGATAAGGAAAAATAGTCAAAGGCGGTAATTCAGAATTATTTCCTTTTTGAACATCCATACTAAAAAACAAAAAATCGAACAGTTGCTAAAATTAAAAAAGAAATTCTTTTAAAAAAAAGGTCCATATTCCAAAATGATATTTAAACTTTACATTTTTTGATTCTTCAGACATGTCTTTACAGACTTTACTTAATAAAAAAAAACAACCTCTTCTTACAAACAGCAACAGGTGGATTTCAAAATCTGAGAAATTACAAGTATTTTAAAAAGAAAGAAATTAAGTGTAGAATTTTTTTTGTCCAATTTGAAAGAAAATAACATCATTTATTAAATTATGCAAGCAGCAGCAGCAGTTAGAAAAAAAATATTTTTTGAGTTTTTATTTTTGATAAGATTCGGGACGAATGTGAACTGTATGTTCACACTTGATATTGCATAATTTTTTTTTACTGAACTAAATATCTTCAGGGAATTGTCTTTACAAGTGTAAAAAAAATTTGAAGAATACACCAAATTAAAAAATACATACGAAATTAAATATCGAAGCAGGGGTGCCCCCCCTATTTCTACAAAGTTTTAAAACTATTCAGTTAAAAATGAATGAATACATGCTGAAAATTTCTTTGGAATCATACGATTCCCAGGTTTATGGCAAATATTTTAAAACAGGGGGTAGCGATTTTTTGCTTTTAGTTTTATTTCATAAAAAAGCATCCATTTTGTTTTTTGTTTGTGGTGTTACCTAGATTCAAAATTTAAAATTAAATCAACAATGTTTATTGTTTTTTAACGTTATCTTCGACATTACAAACAAAACAAATCATGGCGATATTGAAACGAAGTATGGTTGTTGCGTAGAAAAACAATCATTTCAGGTTTCCGTAAAAAAAAGCTTTGGAAAAAAATGAAAGTAATTTATTAACCTAAAAAAGTTAAAACTTAAAGTAAAGACAAGGTTTAAAAAAAAAAAAAGAATTTACGTCAACGTAGCATCCCCTCTATGAATTAAGAAGTGTGAGTTGAGAGACTTTGATGAAGACAAAACTGTTTTTATGTCTCAAAAAGAGACATTATCTAGTTGACGTCAGACAACATCGCTTGAGTAGAAAAATGCAGTAGAGAGCAAAATTGCAGTCCATTCTTCGAAGTTGGGAGGCCCATCAGGATTTTCAGGTGTACGCCCTGGGCCAGCCTATAGGCGGAACCAATCGATGTTTTATTTTACTTTAAGTAAGATGCATCTCCGCCCATATACCCAACCATACGCCTACGAAGTGATTCAACCAACCTTTTTCTATTTTATATAAGCGATTTTTGTATAGCACTGAGGACTAATTCCGATAAAGGCACATTCGGAGCAAAGAGTGAGGAAAATTATTTTTGGGTGGGAGTTGAATTGAGAATATAAAAAAAACTATAAAAGACCTTTTTACGAAAGAAAATTGTAAGAAGGGGAAAAATTAGAGAGGGAAGCGTTGTTGTTAAGAAGAAGAAGAAGAAAAGGAAGAAGAAGAAGAAGAAGAAAAAACACGTCTTTCAGAAAAGGAAAATTATCGAACAAATTTATTATAAATTGAACTTATTTAACACTTGGCCTCATTAAACAAGGTAGCATTTTTTAAAAATCAAAACACACTTTCACGGACACCAAGACTCTTGTGTAGTAATTTGAATAGTGTTACTGTTCAGTTATAATTACATATTGAAACATGCAAGTGACATAGCATAAAAATGCGGCTTTCCTCAATTGCTGTTAAAACGAAAATGGTGACGCTTGATTTTACAGTTCTTGTGTAAATCAGTGAACAGCTAGTATTCTACAAAGTTCATCGTAACGAAATGCTCATTTATTATGGCCCTGTGTCAGACTAATGTAAAAAAATTAGCGACGTTTTGATATTTAAATTGCTGAAATGGAATTTAATTTCTGTTGAAATCATTTTTATTTTATTTTGTTTAATCATAACAATTTGTCCTCGTTTATTCAATTGGTTAGCGCCTTAAAAAGAGTCTGAATTTCTGGGTAGATGAGTCTTCATTTCTGTTATTATCATAACGTTTCGGCTGATGTGGCTCCCAAGTCTTGTTCAGGTGTATGTAATGGGTAATTTCAAAATGAACTCTTTAACAGGATGGGTTCAGTTTAAAATTTGAAGTTTACCAAAAAGCAACTGATGATGAAGGCCGAAGGGCACAAAAGCCGAAACGTTGTAATAGTAAGGACAAAGATGAGGGCAAAAGACCACATGTAAATAAAGAAAATGTATAACAAATCTATTTTTAAATCAATTCACCCCAAGCAAAAATGTCACAAATGACGCAAGGGAGGGGGGCTACAGGAAGTAAAAAAGATTTCAGGGGGAACTGGAAACCAGATCCTAAACAGGGAACAAGGTATAAACCTCTACTCCTGTTCAAAAACCGCAGAGGCCTGTGAACCGGGCTATAGGTGGACCTATCTATTATTGAGGAGAGAAAAATAATTAATAAATAAAATTTTAGTGTTCAAACAGAGACGTTAGAGGTATAGAATTGAAATCAACATTAGAACCGGAAACCCAATCCTAAATAGGAAACAAAGGATAAACCTCTACTCCCGTTTAAAAGAATGGTGAGGAGTGTGAACCGGACGATAGGTGAACCTATATACTATTATGTGTACTAGTTTTTCTAATATTTTTAGGAATTATTTAATTTTTGCAACTGGTCAGCCAACTATATTACCGCACCTGTAGTCCTTTCGGTAGGCAGTGGGAAAAGTTATCAGGAAATATTGTCAAAGAAAAAATTCATGAAGTACTTTATTATCATTATTATGCAAAGTCCCTTGAAGATGTATTGTAAGGTGATCATGGCTCTCTCTACCTATTCTGTTTCTTTATTAACTGTGAATTGCCAGGATTTCTTTGGAAAGATAGTGGAGTGGTTTTCCGTTACCGTCTCTTCGATTTTGAATTCAGAATTGTTCTCTCCCTAGATTGGCTGCCACCCATGCCAGGGAGATCGTTCTACACTGTTCCATAGCTAGGTGGAAAAGAGAAGGATTCAGTGCAGTCTTTTCCGAAGCGAAGTGAAATGCATTTAGTGTTGGGGGAAAAATGTCAGACTTCTGTTTGTGAGAAAGAAAAAATAAAAGAGAAAATCACTAATATTTTAATTTAAAATCGGTTAATACTTTTACGAAATAAATTAAAACATGGCGTATCGACTAAGAAGGTATCGGTAAGTTTAACGGTTATCAGCACTGAATGGGAAATCATCGAACCGAGTTCGATTTGTAACGTTGTTCTGGTTTGCTACGTTGAAAAAGCGACGCAAAAACAAAAACATTCTACTATTTTTCCCTAGAAGGAACAGCAATTCACAGAAGATAAAAGAAAGGAGTCTGTGGAGAACTATGATTGCTTATGCCCTGAAGTCATAATTGTAATGCAATAAATATTATTTCATTATTACAAATATTGCCTTTTTATTTTAAGATATATCAAATAAATTAAAATATTGTAAAAAAAAATTAACCTATTTTAAATGAAAATATTGCTTATTTTCTCTTTGACTTTGTTTCCCCTGAGCTGATTGCCACCCATACAACCATAGTTCTCCGCGCAGGTACCATTACGTTTTATTTAAGGTGGAGTAATGGATAGCGGCTCGGATTGAGGAATCGGTAGAGCAGAGTTCGAAGCCAATTACATTCACTTACGTGCTAAATACCCTTGGGAAAGATATGAATCCTCTTCTTCTCCCCCCAGCTATGGGTAAATAGCAGGACACACAGAGTTCTATAGTCTTGGATGGCAACTGGTCTACCGCAGAAAGAAATGGAAACCTACTGCGGGAAAAAAGTCTGCCTCGAAAGTTACATGATCGCCTAAGCGTATATCACGCATGGCACATAATTGACCGAGTTCAAGAACATTTTTGTGTGCGTATGAATTTTTATTTTAATTAGAATTAAATTTAAAAAAAGAAGAATTTTTTAAAATGATTTCGTAAAACACGTTTCGAGTGCTAATTGTTCAGCATCAGAAAATTATTGAATAAGGATTTAAGAAAGCATAAAGTTTTGTTTGTTATAATACATCAATCTCAATCAGACTGAAAACTAGAAGATTCATAAAAAAATAAATTTAAAACTATTTTCCTTGTAAAGTAAAAATCTTAATTTTTTTCTTTTTTATTATTTGTTTTTTATTTATTTTATTTATCTTTAGAAAATGGCTAGCAACACGCTTGAATCAAAATTAAAGAAAAAGTTTAAAAAAATAAAAATGTTTAAAAAATATTCATTTTTTATTTTTAACGACTGAAAGTTAAATGAGCAGGGAGTTTTTTTGGGTTTTTTTTTACGAATATCAACTCAATATGATTTGTGAGAGACGAAAATTAACTTAAAAGTGGTGAAAAAAAAGGAAAAAGAAACAAAATATGAGTGAGTTTTTTTGTTTTTTTTTTATGTTAGAGTGCCCTCAACCTCTCAACGTTCGTTCAACACTTACTTCACTAATAGAACACTACTTAACATAAAAAGTTATACATCATCTCATTCTCCTTTTTTGCAGATGGAGAACTTGAGAAGAATAAATAAATAAATGCAAGGAAAGAAAAAAAAATCATACATTTTAGGTACATTTTAAAATCATTGCTGATCGAGTTGCGAAGACAATATCCCAGTCTTTCTTTCTGAGGCTCCACACACACACACGTGTGCACAACGCACGCATTTGCTGTTTTACAGTCGCGAGCTCACCTGCCAAAAGCGCGCGTACCTTCCACATACACATGATGTATCCTGATACACTATGTACTTTTATCATCAAATAAAGCTTCATTTATAAATAAAGTTAACAATGATTATTAGACTAGAGAGCAATCGCACACGATCATTTATATTAAAAATAATAAATAAAAAACACACGCACACACACAACGTCTTTCGATTTGAATACAGACAGTAGCACTGCCAAATTATTTGAATAGTAGCACAAATCAAAATATTTTAACAAGTGCATATAAGTGGCACAAAATAAAAATGTGTTATCTATTTTTTTACGGACTTACGGGGCACGTTTTCGGGGGGGGGAATTAAAGTATACTTTTTTTTTACTTTACCTTAATAAACAAACAAACAAAACAAAAGTGTTTTTTAAGTTTCAGTAAGCAAACTTTAAAATTATGCGTGTGCATTATTTTGTTTTTCAAATGTCCACCTTCATTGTATTGGAAAGCTTTCCATAACTAACAGTAACAACGTGAAAAAAATATATCAACTAACTTTTAATAAAAACGTTCATATTCCATAAAAGGTAAGCGATATTATGTCGGCAATATATACACAGCCACGTGTCTGTACAAGAATTCCATATAAGACCCTCAACTTGAACAACATAGAGTAACAATTCTTCACCCTCTCTTGAAAAAAAAAAAAAGAAAAGAAAAAATATCTATCTATAGAGAGGGGGAGGAGAGCAAGAGTTAAATTTACAACTTGTACATGCTGTACACAATAAATTGATATTATTATATTTTAATAATATGTTCTCACGCACGGGTAGAGTTAAAATGAATTATTGTTCAAATAAGTATATCAAATATATATTTTTTTTTTGTTATTTCTCCCCAAAAATTCCAAAATATTTTTAAAAAAATTTAATTTACATATTTTTTTTTAAGAAAAATAAATATTAAAAAATCGATAAAAGCTAAAGGAAAAAAAAAAACTAAAATACTCCCCCACCCCAATAAATAAGAATCGAAATTGCAGTTGAAAACACAAACAAAAGCACATTTATTATGAAATGTTTAGTGCGGCACTAAAACCTTTTCCCTTATCCGCCATTGGTGTCATGGCGTTAGACATGGTATGTACATGCTGATAGTGGAGCGAAAGCATTGAGTTTTAATACCTTAACGGCTTCGTATCGTCCAGCCTAGCCAACTCGCCATGAGCGGGACACCTCAAGGTAAACTTTCATGTATTTTTCTTGTCCCTAAATGCATGAAACAAGGTTTTCGACGACGAAACATGCCTTCATGGTCACCACCCACCACAACAGGGACAGACAGGAGTAACAACACGAGGTGCCCGGTTTCTGTATACATAACAGAAGACTTGCCTTCGATTGTTCGTTCTCTGTCTAGATCTACTGCTTGTTTTGCAATCGTATTAATGGATAATTCTTCTATTTTCTTCTAAATCTTTGAGAAATAGGTTCAAGAGGGATCAGAGATTAGATCCATGTATATTTAGTGTTGACTTTTAAAGTGTTTCCAAAAAAGGGCCCTCTTTTTTTTTGTTCTCTGAAAATCCTGCTTTGCGATGCAGACGGATTGAGCATAAAGACAGGGGTTAATTTTTAACTGCTTCTACCTTAAAAATCGAACCCCGTCTTTGCGACCAGTCTTTCAACATAGTTGTTGTTAACAAGACTTAGGGTGGTTGCAAATTCGGGGATCGAAAATGAATTCTCCTTGTTGTGTAGGTAGATCCCTGTCTTTGTGGTCATTTTTTTTCTAACACGCCAAGTAGTTTAGTTTGTCCATGCCGTTGTTTGGCATTATTGTCGTTGTTGTTGTAGTGTATCAAGTTGAAATTTGTCGTGTGACATGAAAATTATACCAAGTGGATAATGACGACGTTTAAAAAACAATGCTTGCCTCGCGGAGAATAATGACAATTTATAATTCCTATTTTAAGTTTAGTTTTTAATTGGGTTGAAATAGGATTTTATTTCGGGAGACTATTCGTGGAGGGGGATACTAAAAAAAAAAAGTCATTGTCGTTTTTATTTTTTGTTGTCATCTTTTTTCAGGGTCAGGTAATTTATTTTTTTCTCTTCAAAGAAGTGAATAATTTACTTTTTTAAATGAAATATTTGTTAAAATTTTAAGAATGTTGATTTTTTTTTTTTTTTTAATTTATAAGAAACCTTTCGAAACTCCTTAAAATAGGCGCGCGCACACACACTTGTAGAAGTGAAATCTATTTCTATACATTTTTTTTCAGATGAAAATGAGGACTTTGTATTCTTTCAGACACTTTGTAGAAGTAAATTAAATAAAAACCTAACACCGAAGAATTAGGATTATTTGCATTTTTCTTTCTTGTACGCCTTCTTTTTCGATCTCTATGTTGAGAAAATAAATGGTAGTACCAGTGGTCACTATGTGACCCTGGCGCGCGCAACAACTGGACATAGACATTGAACAACAACTGCAACAAAAAAGAGGTTGTCGTTGGTGAGAGTTGTTTGAAGAAAAATAATTATCTCTTATTTGTGTTTTTTTAAAAATTCCTCTTTACATTTATTTAGGCTTTTTTTTTTTTTTAATATTTCAAAATGTTAAAACTAATGCTGGTTAGTTTTATTGAAACAAACTTAAAAATGTAATAAATTACACTTTTTTTTTAATGCTTCTTAGCTTATTAAATAATCAACGTCTTTATTTTTCATTTCATTAGTTGTTTATTATTTCATTTTAAGTTTTTTAAGGAATTTGATTGAGTTGGCAATTTTAAGAAAGTTAATAAAAACAAACAAAAAAAAATACCGCTTTCTTTTAGAGGAAATTCCTCTTCAGAGTCCTTCCCTCACAAAAGAATTTATGTTGCAAAAAACTTAATTACAATAAATATTTTCCTGAGTTAGAAAAGGAGGATAAAAAATGAAATTCATTTTCCAAACCTAACTTTAGGTCTACCGATTTAATAAATTTTGATACAATAGTTGGGTAGAATGGGGAAAAAAAAACCCTTTCCATTTCATAATTCCGAAGAAAATTTAAGTGAATTTATTCATAAGTGTATTTAAAGCGTGAATTTTAAAAGATTACATATTTTGAAATTCATTTTGACAATATTTGTTTAAATTTTAGAAGAATACAACAATTATTTATTACATTTGTTCTTAGAAAGAATGGAAAATTGTATGAAGGCGGCGAAAAATCCGCTTGTATTCTGCACTACTTACGCTGAATTGATCACGTGTCTGTACACTTTCTAATGCTCTAAATTTGTATATACTGCAATATTTTGCAGTCATGAATTATATGTACGTGAAATTTTATCTCTGTCTATTTGGGGCAGGGGTGAAATTTTGGCTGTGAAATTCTTTTTTAAATTAAAAATCTTTAGAGAAGAAAAAGTGTTTAAAGAACACAAGGCAAAGATTTTTGCATTTGAAACCGAATTAAGTTATGCCGATGCGGAATTTGTTGTTCTTCATTGGGAAATATTAAATTTTATTTTTAAGCTTCAGTTTTCAGATGATTTTTTTTTTTATTATCCTAGCTTAGATTTGATTAAAAAGAGAAACAAACAAACACCCGCCAGTTTTACGTGATTCAATTCTTTTTACCTGACCTCATTTTTGCATCCTTTTTTTTTTTATTTTTTAAAATAACTTTAAATCTTAATCTTTCCTTTAAGGACATGGAAAATTAATGACCATAAATTTTAATAAGACTGAAAATGACATGTAGTTCTTTTTCATTAGTTGACAGTGTAATATCCAAGTAGCATGGCCTAAAAAAAAAAAAAACCCAAAAAACAAGCAAAAACAATTTTCTTTTTAGAAAGGTTTTTTTTCCTTAAACTTTCGGATTTTTCTACTTGATAGAAAAATTAATTTGTAACATTTTCAATTCCTTCAGCAAAAAAAACTATGAATAATTTTAACATGAATCGCTACAATGTTGCTACTTTGTGCAGTTTTTCCTGTATCTTTGTAAAAATTCTCAGTTGAAGTCGAATTTTTTACATAATTTTAATTTATTTTTGTTGAAATTTCTGAAAACTTTAATTTTTATTTTTTAATCTTTCTCATCTTTATGCGATTTGCGCATTAAATTGAAGTTGATTTATAAAACAAACTAAAGTTTTAAAGCATAAAACAAAGCAATCATGAAAAAAATCAACTTTTTTAATAAACAAAAAAGGTAATACCTCGTTTTTGGTGTTTTTTTGTTTTTTTTTATATATATAATCAAAAAAAAAACAAAAAACGAATGCTCTATAGAATTAGTTGACATATATTTTTTACTTTTTTTCTTAGACATTATTATTTCATTTTAATAAATTTTCTATAAATATTAAAGAGTTTCAGATTTGTTTTCGAGCACTTGGTGTAAAATTACATGTCTCGCTCTAAGGAATATTTGAATATCTTCATCGGGTGCGATCTTGTGCCACATCTAACTTACGCTTCTTTGTAAATCACTCTTTATTAACATGATTATTATAAACTTAATTAGGCTTCGTTGCTCTTTTTAATGAACAAAACAATTTTTTTTTTTAGTATTAAAAATGCTTTTAAAATATTTCATTCATAAATGTTTGTTTGTACAAATATTTGACAATTCATTCTTTGTATGTTCCCTAACTGCTCTAGCTGATTCTTTTTTGTTATCCGTTTCACAACATAAAAGTACGTTTGACTAACAACACTTATCTTTTAAAAGTAGTGAACATTTTAGAAAGAAATAACATTGGAGCAGACAATAAGTTAAACGCCTTTTTTAAAAATTTATTTTGTCAGTTTCAATGTTACTTTTTAATTTTACTAAAGACAATGTAGGTAGAGATTGATCTCTAAAACAACGAATTTTTAGTTTTCTTTTTGCTTGTTGTATATGGAAAAGAGAAAAAAGCCATGTGACGGTTGATGTCATTGTCATTCATTATTAAAGAATCATTTTCATTCAACATAATTTCATTTGTGGTTAACTCACTAATCTTTCAACCCATTAATAGTGAGCTTGATCCTTGTCAAGTATGTGTCCTTGGTGACAAAATTGATAAGTCCTTTCGTACTGGATAATATTTGACTTTATTCTTTTTTTTGTTTTTGGTTCACTTAGTTTTCGGGTAATTATACAAAAACTGCTGAAAATAATGGTATGTTAAAAAAGCTTAAATTTTTTTTTTTTTTCTGCATGTATGGGAATAATTTCTTGAAGTAGGAAAAATAAGGAAAGTATGTAAATAAACACGCACTGCCTGACACGCGCGACAAGGCAGCCAAATTTAGAAGGAATAATGTGTTGTGTTTTTTTGTTTTTTTTTTTTATTTAAGACTGACTCTCTCTAAGCACTTTTGTTTCTACTTTTAAAATTGGAATTATAAAAATAAAAAAATGTCATTGCCTTTTTAGTTTTTACTTAATGGATGTATACGTTTTCGTATTAATTTTGAAATTTTTATTTAGCCAATGCATCAAATTAGGATCTGGCGGGACTTTTTTTTTTTTTTTTTTTTTAAGATAGTTTGGGGTCTCGTCTCATTCATTGTTTCAGGAAACGAGTTAAAAAAATTCTCAATATTTTCTTTGGACACACGTTGAAAGACGGTCATCACACAAACACGCTTGTTAAACCCTGCTTTTTACTTTTAGTTTTTGTGTTTTTTAAGACAATACTTTCTGCTTAATCAGTTGTTTAGTAAAAACAAATTTCAAAATGCTAATCATAGTGTTACTGTTACTTAAGAAAAAAGGGAAGATCTTTTTTCACAGAAGCGAACAAGTACTTTTTTAACAATTCGAGTTTTCTGCTTTTTACCTTCGTGATAACTGCGCTTGTTTACCTTTTTTTTACGTGTTCTACTTTTTCCGACGGGGTAGTGTGGTGGGCAAGCAATGTTGTTTTGTCAACTTATTAGAAAAATGACGACTGTCCTTCTAACTTAGCTACTCAACAAACTAGCGACACCGACGACATGAACCAACGTAATTACGATCACTTACATCCATTTCCTCTTCTTAGGGAATCTGGCATGTCATATATCAACCATGTTTTGCTGCTTTTTTTTTCATTATCTAATGCTGAAAAATAATTAGGCTTTCCTCTTTTCACTAAGCTTCATATTTGTCGTTTCCTAAAACAGTAGACAACGCATCACCCTCAAATTAGAAACGTGGGTTATAATCTTACATATATTAAGTTAAGTGCACTACTAGTTATTTAAAATTAAAAATAACTACACGAGTCCGCTTGCGCACATACAAAAAACTACAATAAATTCAAGAGGTTAACAAAATATACTTACTGATTGTTGGGTATGAAATATAAACATTTTAACAAGAACCACCCAACAGTCCAGATAACTGATTTCTCTGGTATGAAGGCATCAGTCGCTTAAAACCTGCTTTAAGAAAGAACTTTAGCTAGTGGTATATTAAATATCCGGGGTACTTGGTTGTAAACAAAAAGCACTTGTACTTGAGGAACTAAGTTCATGAGCTATTAAATCCTGTATGACATCGTAAATGTGAACATGACATCCTACTCTCTTGCCTTTAAAATCTACAGGGTTTCCCCTGAAAATGTTTGCATTTTTTAATATAAGTGTCGATGTGTACCTTTCAAATTTCCAGTATCATTTTTTTGTACATATTGTTTTTTAAAATTAATAAAAATATTTATTTTTCTTATTCATTTTTTTTTTTTTTTTCCTTTATAATGTTGATAAACTTTGGAATGCTACTTATGTTGACATGGTGTAGTGAGTGCGAAATAACTCCATTTACCCACTATCTTCAATTTGGAGGACTGAGGTAAAAGATGGAAAGGAATTCGCAAATCTGTGAAATTGTTTTTAGAGAAATTAAAACTTTGTTGTCACAAAAATTAGCTGTTGAACCAAGAAGTAGCAAGCCTATACAAAATTCTTTTTGATATAAAATGAAAAAAATAAAAAAAAGCATCTGGAGCCCTGTAAAAGGTTTTGTTTCTGATCACTGCATCCATCATTGATGTTTTGCCAGTGTAAAATTACTTGCCAGTTATATTATTGGCTTTTAACCAAGCATACTGCAATGAACATATGCAAACCACATGTCCCTTTCGTGAGCAAACTCTCTTACCTTTGTTTTAACCATTATTATTGTGTCAGGTCATTAAATCTCTTGTAAGAATATTTCCTCTTCATAATAGTCACTTAAGTGCTATATGTGATGCACAGTAAGGCAATCATGTATCTTTTGATACATTACTGATAAGGCAGATTTTTTTTTCCTGCAGTAGGTTGCTATTTCTTTGTAGTAGACTGGTTGCCAACCAAGGCTAAAGAACCCAGTCTGTCCTGCTATTCAGCCCATAGCTGGAGGGGAGAAGAGATGGATTCATGCCTTTCCCAAGGAGGTGTTTGTGTGTAAGTGAATCTAACAAACTCGACTGGAATTTGAACTTGCCTCTCAGTTCTCACCCCGAGCCAATATCCATTACACCACAATGCAGTATGGACTTTAAAAATTTCTGACTTATTTTCCTGGAATGAGCTACTGACACAGCTTCAAGTGTGTAAATTCTTAAATAGATTTTTTTATTTTATTTATTGTTAAAATTACCTGTGTATTTCCTTGTCATTATCAACCTCCATTAATCTTCTTGGCTAGGGGAAATAAACTGTTGGTTTTAACCCCAAAGTCCCATGCCACTATAATGGTAACTAGTCTAAAGTTATTGAGTTTATTTATTGGGTCAAAGTTTGCTTTGTCCAACTGCAAATTTTGTACATTTTTATTTTATTTAATTTTATTATTATGTCAGTGTCACACATTGACATATTGGATGTTCTGTTCTTGAGGCATGATGTGAACAAGACTTTATAACTCTAGAACATTTTGGAGACTCCACACAGACTAAATGATGGCAGTTTTCTCAAGGTCTATAATCCTGGTCTTGGTTCCCATTTTCCTAAGTGCTCCTTGAAATTTGTAGGTGGTCTGCCAAGCAAACTCTTTACTATAGGAATTACTACAACTTTCATGTTCCGTAGATTCTTTTCAGTTTCTTTGGAGTTTACTCTTTTATCATATGGAAGAGAAAGTCAATAATTTCACACTTGCTACTATCCTTATCTATAGCAATAATTCAGGTCTTCACTGTTTGAATCCCATGATCTGTCTGGAATGAGAAATCCCATAATATCTTGTGACTGACATTTTCTACAGTGATGCTAATATTTTAATGTAGTGAGTCTTCAGGACCTACAGGCTGTGATTTGGGTGGGTCACTGGACAATTTTAATGGGTCCCAACTTTTTTAATAAACTATTGTTAAACTGCAGGGTTACAGTGTTTGCTTTTTTACTATTGTCCACAAACAAAATTTATCATGATTAAAATTAATCATGATAAATTCTATAAATTAACAGAACAACCTTTTCTAAGTTAATAAAATCACTGCCAGAGCGGCGGAGTAGTGGATAGCAGCTCAGATTGAAGAATCAGAGAGCAAAGTTTGAATTTCAGTCGGATCCATTACATTCACTTACATGCTAATACCCTTCTTCTCTCTCCAGCGATGGGTAAATAGCCGGACAGACTGGGTTCTATAGGCTTGGATGGCCACTAGTGTAGGAGAAGGACAACTCTGAATTCAAAACCTGGGGACCTTGTGATACGTAGTGCACCAGGTCTCTGTATTCAGCCCTTCAAAAAGTGTGGTTGGTTCTGCACAAAGCCTTCACCACTATAATCAAATCATATGTGCTGGTATTTGGTTGCTGGTTACTAGAAACTGAGCTGCTTCACCCTCATATGTCAAATACAACGGGAGAGTCCACCAAATTCACTGCCACCCATACATCCCGCCACCCAATAAAAGGAAATAGTAAAATGAAAAGGAGTAATAAAAAGCATTTGAGAGAATAACATCAAATGATTAATGCAGTGTTTATTATTTAAAATTACAAAAAATCCTTCTTCTCACAGTCTGTATCAACTTTTGTCGAAAGTGTGATCTGTCTATACTGGCATTGATTACATTCATTCTGATGGTCTGCTCCTGTACTGCAAATATAAGTAATTCTATTTCTCTTTAGAAAACCATCTCTTACCCAAAGCCACTTCTCATGTTCAGCTACATCCTATTATAATTGTGCATGTCAGTCTCTTCATTATTTTGCATGACCATTATGCCCTGTCAGTCTTATAAATAATGGCCTATTCTGTTTGATCAAATGGAAAGAGGGGAAAAAGACACTACTTGGTTTCAGTGAGAAAATGAAAGAAAGCAGAAATAGAAGAGTTTAAGAAGTTTTGAAATGGGAAAGGTTGTCAATTTCAAATCTTTTCATTTTTACCCACTTATTAAAATAATAACCAGTATTAATTGTAACGAGCATGTGCGGAAGCGTCCTCGAACTGTGTGTGCGTGTTTTCGCTGGGCACACCTTGGAGTACCATAATGGACTCGACCGAGGACTACAAGAAGAAGACGCGCGAGTCGTTTGATGTCTTGGGGGGGGCACGTTAAAACTAGTAAATGATAATTAATTGGAGATGGCTTTGTATGAATGATCAATTATTAATCAGCAGAAACGTTTGCAAGATTTCCTTGGATTAATGATTGGCTTGAAGTCAAAATCTTCATAAAAGAAACAAATGTGTTTCCATAAAAATAAATGTAAACCAATTTAGAGGCTGCTGTCCCATTTGTCAGCAAAGTTGCTTCTTTGTAAGTTTCAATCCTGAAAATGAATGTTCCTCTGCGTAGGTAAGATGGTTTCCCATGGCAAAATTGGTAATGGTACGCTTAGAGTGTAAGAATAAAACCTGTGTGTGCGTTTAGTAAACCTAGGGAGGTTTATTCAGTAAACCTAGGGAGGTTTACTGAATAGAATAATCACATGAAGGTTAGTAATGAATGATAATACTTAGGACAAGAACAACACATAAGATTTGCTAGCAATGCATAGGAGTCAACTGCTTGAAGTGAGTCAAGTGAATTCCACAATGAATCTCCAACTGTAGGATATCTACCAACTGCCCCACGTGGTCAGATGTGGCACAAGAACAATTTAAAAACTAGCCCCAATGAGTATTTCCAATATGAATACAAATTATTTACATGAAACTAAACAAAATAGTGTTAGTAATAAAACCCCTACAATCCTTAAATGTGGCAGAAACATCAGTTAACTGGACGAAATCAATGCGGGACTATAATAATATAAAAAAAGCATTCATTCATCCCAGGCACTCACACTAACATGCACTCATTCAGACACAAGAACAAATGCTAAAAACACATACACGAAAAATGGAAGGCGCCCCGCATCCACCAGAGAACTGACATCACTGACTATCTAACAAGAAAAATAGGGACAGAAATGAAAGTGGGGGACAATGCACATACATACCCTAGCTAACAGGAAAAAAAAGAAAACTAAGGATTCAAAAACAAAACCTAAACTATCCTAATTTCAGGATGGGTTGCCAAAGTTCAACCCAGGAAGAACAATATCCTGATACCTAATCGGCATCAAATGCCACTCTAGGTCAGCCCCTTTTACTCAACACAAATGTGCAAGATTCACTCACTTTTTGCCAAATTCTGATGAAGTGAGTCGCTGCTTTTCAGTTTTAATCTTGACTTTAAGCTGATGCTTAAAGAACAAGATCAGTTGGGAAGAAGTGAACTTCTCGCCTTCATAGAATTTCTTCTGACATGTCATCCAAATCATGACTTTCATAACACCTAGTAAGCACAAGAACACATAGTGTTCAGCCTTCGTCATCGGCAGCACCACATTGCTACAAACAGAACTGGCCTCAAGGACAAAGAACTTTCCACGCAGCATGTGGACCATGAGGCCTTCAACAAACTTGCACAACAATGCTACTACCCTGCAATGAAAGAAAGCATGACCCAACGTCTCGACTTCCCCACTACAGCGTTGGCAGTTTGGAGATTTCTCCAAGCATACTGAACAAAGCTTGTTGGCGACCCAGAGGGTCCCACGAATCATCAGCCAGGTGAGTGATGCCTCATCGTTATTGAGGCATTTCAACCCAGGTGCCTAAGGCCTTATTGAGCAAGCCTCCTGTTTCGTAAGACTGAGCTTGTCAATCAGATCATCATGAACAGACCCCCTGACCTACACTTGCTATAATGTCCTACGAGAAATGCCTGGATGTTGGAGATGCCATCCGACGCCCATAAGAGGCGTTTCAGAGCATGACGATATTTGTGGTAGAAGGAGCATTCAGCTCAGGGTAAATGGTGGGCCTCCTCCTCACTTGAGTGCACACTTCTCAGGAATGGGAAGTTCTTATGAGCATCTCCCTTTCAGAAGGCGCCCTTTTCATCCGATTCGTGACACATTTGGTCTAGGAAGGTGATGCAAAACATATATCGACGAATTTCAATGTTAGGCATACCCAGACCACCTTCAGATGGATGAAGGCAACAGATCTCCCGAGATACCATAACAGCCTTGCCTCTCCACAAGAAAGAGAACAAGAGCCTTACTGATGACATTAATGTGGAAGTACAGAAAGGTGGTAAAGGAGAATTGGGTATATGTGTGAAACACATACTTCCACCCTCCTCTTCAAGGAGATTCCCCCGAGACCACAGATTAACTGCAATCTTGGCCTTCTCTTGTATCTCTGGCCAATTCATATTCAGCTGGAGATCAGGACTGAACTAGACGCCGAGTATCTTGACCGCATAAGGCCGTATTTGTCTTTAACTTGTGAAGGAAAGGTTCCTACGCAAGAACGTAAAGCAAAGGCAAAAGCGGATAACCTTGATGAATGGAGTGAGACAATATGAAAGGCTTCGATCTTACCCCATTCACTTCCACCAGCACACCGGGAGATGCATACAGAAGTTGGATCCAGGAGCAAAAGTCCGGCCCGAAACTGGCTGCTGATAGGACAGCCTCCAGGAATTGATGCTCAACCCTATCAAATGCCTTGGACTGATCTAAATTGATCAGCGTGGCTTCACTGTCAATTGTCTGTTCGGTGCCTATCAGACTAAACAGGACCAACTGCAAACGGTTGGCTTTCGCCAAAATCTTTAACTCTGTATTTATCATGGTTAAAGGGCGAACGTTACCTAACCCATTCCCACCGTTCTTGTCCTTGCGCAGCAACTTGATCACACCCCTGGTGAAGCATTGTGGTATAGACCCCTATTTCATCCAGTTGTTGTAAATCAGTTCCAGCAAAGGAACAAAAATGGGTGACTGCCTCAAGTAAACTTCGTAGGGAAGATCTAGTCCTGGAGATTTATCCAGGCCAACCTGTTTCAGCGCTTCCCAGATTTCCGACTCTGTGATGGGACCCTCACACCCAACCACTTCAGCCGACTCAAGGCAGGGAAAGTCGGCTAAATAGGTGTTGAACTGAGCTGAGCTCCCTGGTGAAAAGTTCCTGAAAGTAATCCCGAAAAGCCTTGCATATGCCCATATTTGTAGTCATGGTCTGCTTATCTGGCAATGTGACGCACGCGATATGTTGCTGAGATGCACTCTGATTCTCCTGTGCGCAATTTATTGGCCATATTCGTCGCCTCAGAGGACATTCTTTTTAACCTATCCCTAACTACCAGAGCTTGATCCTTCTTGATAAGCAAGGAGGACAACTCTGTCTTAGTTAAGGCTATTTCCCCACTATCACGGCATTTAACTGCCTGATCGACTTTTTGCTCACAGATCGTTTGTGCCGCTAATCTATCTAGATTGAGTTGACTAAAATCAGCAGCAAACATTCTAATTTTGGATTTTAATTTGTCCCACATTGTATTCGCAACCACAACCCCCGTCAATTCCCTCTGTATCATTCGTAGCAACTAGTCCTGGAAATCCTGCTCACCAAATAATGAGCAGTTTATTTCCAGTAGCCAGACAACCTAACCTTAGGCTTATCTAAGTTTACATGGACCCAGACAAGCCTATGATCTGAATAAACTATATAATGAAAACTTGGACACCCTAAGAACCCTACATTGACTCTCCTAACTAAGACTCGGTCAAGGTAGCTAGAAAGTACCCCTGCAGCCAAGCCGCCATTATTTGTCTAAGTACAAGTTACCTCCTGAGAGTGCTCCGTCCGGCATTTATTGACAAGATCAAACTTGTTGGTAAAGTCCCGAAATGGTTTCGCATCTTAGTTGTCAGTACCCGAATTTGGCCCATTATGATCTATGTCTGGGTCAAGGACGGCATTACAATCCCCTGCTAAAGCTACCCGACGAGATGTCAAAAATGGCTTGATCTGCCACTCAAAATGCTTATTGGGTGCATAAACCTCAATGAGTCAAAGAGCCTTAACCTTTAAGGTAACATCCATCATGCAAAGCCTGCCTGCCAGATCTGTGAAGACAAGAGTACACGCAGTCTTGAAAGACTTGCTCACTAGCCAAAAGACACCTTTCGAGCGACCATCAAAACATGCTGAATAGAGTGAAAACCCTCTAGACAGAATGTTCTCATGGTCATGAGTAAAAAACTGGGTCTCCTGCACAGAACAGACATTCACCCTGAGGCGATGAAGGTCATGAGAGAGCCTCGCCCTGCGAGACTCTGACCTCAGGCCTTGGGTATTTATACTTGCTAACCAGAGAGCCATAGGGAAAACTAATTAGGGTTGCTCTCCTGGATTGAACATGGCACCAGTATCCATCTCATTTTTGATGGTGCCATCAAGAGACAGACCACCAATATCCAGGGGGAAAGTTAGCTTAAGAGCTCTATACAGGGAGGGGTGAATGCAAAGCAGGAGCCTCCCTGAACAGAGTTGATTTAGGTTTTTTTTTCTCATTTTCATTGTCAAAGTAAGCTAACGGCGGATAAATATCGAAAGCGGTATTAGCTTCACGTAACATGGCCCAGATGTTTTCTGAGCCATGTCCCGCTCTTACAACAGTTAATATTCTTTTCGCCAGGGGAAAATGTTTTTGATATTTAATGTCCAAATTGTTTATTATTTTCATATTCAAAAGTATTTTTAGGTGTTTTTGCTTTCCGAGTTAGGGAAAATTCTCTGTTGGATTGGTATTTTTTCACCCGGCACACATCTTCCCCGCTATTGAAAAGTAATTTGTTTTACATTTTTGGGTTCAGCAGTGTCTGATGAAGGGTTGCATTGCCTCTTTTGGGTTTCTGTTTTTAATGATGAAATGCTGGGTGTTTTAACAGGGGATGGATTAGGAGTTTTGGACAGAGTGGGGGTTTTTAGGGGGCATTTAGAAAGGGAATTTTTTTTTCAGTGGAGTCAATTTGGAAGGGATCAGGTTTATTGTTTGCAAAACTAGGGGTGGAGCCATAGGAGGGCTGTTTAGAGGATGAAGACAAAGCTGATGTAGATTGTCTTATAATTCTTTGAGGATGATGTTTTAAGGATTCCTTTAATTTTTCTAATTTCTCCTTTTTCTCGAAAGAGGGCTCATATCTGTTGACGCAGTTTGTCCGAGTAAGTGGTCAAAGAGTCGCCCTTAGTACTGGTAGAGGGCTGTGCGTGTCTTTAGCCATGGGGACTTCAGTGGAACAAGGTTCCACTGCCTGAAGCTTCCCTTTGATCTTACCAACAACCTGCCATTCCCTTTGACTTTACCAACAACCTGCCATTCCCCCTCTTCCTTCTCTGCAACCGCACTAGTGGCAGGCAAAGACTTTTTGGGGAATGGGCGCTGAGAGACAGACCCAACTGGGGGTCTAACCACACCAGTCTTGGTTGCTGGCATTACATGTGAGAGGGACGTAACGGACTCAGTCACAGGGGGGATTTGGGTTGACAAGAGGCCAGAAACTCAGAGGCCTTCTTCTCTGTGCAGGAAGAGGACAGGTGACCAGTCTGTAAACACTTCCGGTGACTATAATTGGCATCTTCTGGTCCACTACATCCAGACAGTTGGGGATGGAGATGAAGGCTTTCCATTCTATTATGATTTTGAAACTCTACCCCCCAGTCAAATCGTCAGAGGAAGCACTGAGTATTTGACCAAATTGGCACAGTAAGTGGCCAAGTGCTCCCTGATGATCTGAGGAGGAATCTCAAAAACTGATACATTGGTCCTCTGCCTGCCTTCATATTTTGTATGCAGAATAAGGTCTTTGGTTACGAGATCATGACTGTAAGCAGCCTCATAGTCGGCAGGCGTGGGTAGCAGTACATACCACATGAAAAATCCCTTTCCTTTGATCACCCTCTGGGGTTTGATCCCCAGAGAAATTAGTGATTTAATTACTGTGTCTTTTGTGGAGCGTCAAATTTTGAGCGCATGCTTGTCCACCACAAAGACTGACATTCCTCGGGATTGACCAAAGGCCCATCTGCTGTCACCAGATGTGTGTAACTTTTGGCTTTCTCGAGGAACCCCGTGATGTTGATTGAACACTTAGGTGGAGACGTCCAGCAGGAGGATGTCTCTCCGACCACTACATTTTCGTCTTCAGTTTTTTTTCATCTTCAGCTGCTTTGGTCACTTTTGGCCTCCATAGTTTCATCAGGTTTTGTTTGGTTTTCAGTATTTTGGGATTTTCAGCTATCATACTCTCACTGAAAATATTAATATAGGCAACAACCTCCTGCTTTTGTCTTTTTCCATTGTTGACTGTTTCCATAATATCCTCCTGTTTATTCTCCTGTTCCTTATCGGGAGGATCTTTCTTTTTCCTTTTGGTCCCGAGAAGATTTTTACGGACCATTTTGAAAAGCCCGGGGGGTGGGGGTGTCTTCTTTGTTTTTTTGTTTTTTTTATTATGTTTTTTTTTTTTTTCTATTTAAACAGAACAAAAAAAACTGTAAAACTTTTCAGACAAATTAAGGACTTGACAAGAAAAACGTGAGCATGCAAACAAATAAAAACAAAAAAATAAATATACACAAAATTAGAATGGAAAACAAAAGTTCAAATGAAAAAAACCTATAACAACCATTATATGAACGAAGACCCCCAAAATTTACACAAAATAAAGTAAGCTATAAAGAAAACACTTTAAACGACAATAAACCTTTTTTTTAAAACTAAATATAACAGTAAAAAAGACCATCTACAAACACAAATATGGAACAAACAATATGTATAACCTAATCAAAAAAAAAAAATTCAATATGGCTGCTGTAAAAAAAAAAAAAAAAAAAAAAGGTTCACCGATGAATGAAATACAAAAATAAAATTAAAAAACGGACAGATTAGACTAAATAAACAAAAAATTAGAACAAATAAGAACACAGAAAAATTAAACAAAACACTGAACACTTAACAGATATTTAAAAGGAAGAAAACAAAGAACGAAGTAAGACATAATAAATAAACAAAGAAAAAATAGTCAGACAATGACAAAAAAAATAACACATAGAAAAAAATAAACAGATGAACTCTGGAAGGGGGATATAGAAAATCAAAAGAAATGGAAAAATAACTTTAAAAGGAGACTTAACAGTAAAAAACCCAATAATAGAAGAATAATTACAAAATAAAAGGAAAAATAAAAATTTGGAATGAAAAAGAAAAGAAAAAATCAAAAAAACTTTTTCAAATAACAGTCAGTAAAAGAGAACGTAAAAAAAGTAAAATAAATCAGAACTTAACTAAAATGGAGTTTGTAGAACAAAAATGAATTATCTAGCATGGCAGAAAAACTGTCGTATCAGGTCTGGTAAGGACTTCAATGCTGGATGAATCTCCAACTGCAGGCAAACATACAGTATTTACTATTGTATTTATATGAATGGGGACATACCCATTATTGTCCGTAGGCATGCTACAACAGTGTGTGTGTGTATATATATATATAATATATATATACACACAGGATTAATGGGAGTAAAAGACTTTCATAGGTGGACCTCTCCATCCACTCTTCAGTGGATATGTAATAGAGGAATTTCTACAGATATTTTATTGTTATAGAACTCATCAATCATTAATTTGAGAATTAATATTCTTCAAAATATTAAAATAGGAAAACTGGGAAATTTTCATGGATTAAAATTAGTTATTATTACTTTGTTTAATTTTAATTGGGTGGATTGAGGAATATTGCTTAGTGTCAAAATTGAATATTATTCATGTTTTTCACTTTGAATTTATTAAGCATTTCAGAAATCTTCATTTAAGTGGAGTAACATTTCATTACGAGCATGACGTACTAACATATAGGAATTCAAGGAATTATGGCAGATGTATTATGGGCTTTTGCCGATGCCCCCATGCAAACTAGATGTTAAGGCAAGGAATTTCTTTGCCTTATTTCACGTGTCTTTCTCCAACCTTGATTAATTTACCAAAGATGTCATGATCATCACTCTAGAAAACAGTTTGGTCAAATCAAATTTGTCTGTGACATTCTCTCCTGATTGTTAATTGCATTGTACAGATCTTTTAATTTAAAGTACCTCCAAGTCCACAGCAAGATTATCAGAGAGCTTCTATTTGCCAATGATGCAGCCCTCTTTGGTCACAGGAATGTAACCCCTTGTTAACTTTGCACTTCCACAAGAATATCACCTGCTGTTTATCAGCCAGACAGAACAGAAAATAGTTTAGGTGTTTACCTGTTTGAAGAGTCATATCTTTTAATACCAAAATAAACAATGAAATAGATTGGTCAGTGCAAACAAAACCTTTCACAAACTATACAAACATATCTGGAAAAATAAGAGTCCCTGAAAAAACACAAAAGTAATTGTGTATATTGCTGTTGGATTTGTTCAAGGTACTATGCTACAGGTTGTAATGGACGAGGTTGAGAACTTTCAAAGAAATTGAATTTTAACTTTTTCAAAAGAAATGAGATGTACTCTTTGAGTAATTTAATATATATTTTAATATAAAGAACAGCAATACAAGGAGAGAAAATATATTTGTGCATATGCATATGACTGGAAAAAGAAGAAAAACCTCATCGGCTTTGTTGTTAAGAATGGTGTATATGTTAAAATTTAGTTGTTGGCTCCTAGTGGAAAGAAAATTTTCCCTGCAGGGACAAGGGATGTTGATCCTGCTATAATTTGGAGAAAAGAGGACCCCCTCCCCGGCTATGCTAACCATTCTCCATTTAATCCTTGTCCATCTACCACCATTATCTATTCGAATGGTTCCATCATACCCTGTTGGAGCTGCAATTGTTTAACTCAAAGGGAGATGCTCTGTAAACCCACTTTGAGAATATTGATTAAATATACCAGGGATATAAAACCTCATATCTGACCAATCAGAAAAAGTGCCACACAGTTTTCACAGCAGTCTTTTCTGAGCTACTGACTGACTATAAATCTAACGCTGATTTCACCCAAAAATTTAGAGCTGACCAGGTTGACATTAGCAAAGGACCCCATGACAGGCAAGCTTAACCAGGCCATCAGCAGGAACACCAAAGTGCTTCTATCAACATCAATACCTTCAGCCAGCAATGGTACCAGCAGCAATAGCAGAGATGACCTCTTTACAGCTACAATGGAACATTTTCTTCAATGATTCTATTTCCCTTGACTAAATATGCATTTTAATTTTCTCCTACCTCTGATATATGTTAACCTGGAATGAGCAAACGAATAGAAACTTGTAAGTCATGGAAATAAAAACTCTTTTACTTATCTCAACCATATCTTATCTCCATTTATTGCAATAAGATGGAGTGTCAAAAGGATGTTTTTTTTTTTCCATGACACCACTTCTTTAACTACCTTCACTTCCTTGGAATGTTTGTTTTTAAAAAGCAATGATTACAATTTGAATAAAACCTAAACATATGAAAGTGAATTTATTTATTGTCTTTGTTCTTCAGAATTGACAACAAAAATATTAAACAGTATTTATTTATTGGCTAATTGGCAATTGATTCAAACTCTGTAAAATGGTAAATAATAAAGATTTCCTTTATAGCTGGTTCACATATTTTAATAATTTAGTAAATGTTTATAAATGAAATTTTCACATTTATTTCTTTTATAAATTGGTAAATGATAAATATTGCATTGTATTAGTTCTAATCGTATTAGATTTTAGAATGTTGCAAATATAAAATTATTCTTGTAAATAAACAATCAAATAAATAAATAGTTTAATATATTTGTTGCAAATTCCCAATAACAAAAAAATGCATAAATTCACTTGTACATAAAACCTAATTGTAATAAAACCTAAAGGTTTTATTACAATTCTAATCATTACTTTTTAAAACAAACTTTTTTTTTTTTACAACCTCCATTGAAGTAGTACTAGTGCAAGGTTCTTGTGATCCACCCCCATCAATCTATGATATGCACCCCCCTCACTCTATTACATCTCAATTTTCATAATGTAGTATTCATATAAAATAGAAATTTTAACATAATACAATAATGGATCATATGCAATATCTGTGAACAATTTAAAATGGAAAATAAATACAATGTATCTCAATAGAAATATGAAATGCATCATAATTGATCATTCAGTCTTAAATAAATCAATGTTTTATCCAATTTTTGATATTAACTTGAGATTTTCATGTTACAAAGTTGTATAATTTAACCCATTCAACATTATGGATGGAAAATAGTGAATTTTATCTAGTTTTTTTTTTTTTTTTTTTTTTTTAGGCTTAGCAGGAGCAAAACAAATTCACAGAATTGGATGAGAATAACCCAGAATAAAATCAAAATTTCTGAAAACGTTTCAACTTTTAGCAGAGTTGTGCCTTTTTTTTCTTTTTTTTTTTTTTTTTATATACCAATGTTCACCCAATACAAGGCCGGAGAGCCACTCAAGTTAGTGTTACTGTGTGGAGTTGTATTAGCATAGGAAAGGGCAAGCATCAGGAATATTGAGTTAAAGTTGACTTTAGAAGTAACTTGAAAACCCAATCCTAAACAGGAAACAAGGAATAAACCTCTACTTCTGTTCAAAAAACTGGGAAGGAGCGTGAACCAGAGAATACGTGGACCTATCTACTCCTAGTTTAATTTCTAATGTATATAAATGTAAGTAAAGCAAAAAAAAAAAAGAAGCAAATGTGAATAAGATAGCAGTGGTCACAAAACTGCATGGAGCTCACAATCCGGATCCCCTCTCACCACCACCACTCCTGGTTGGAGAATAGTACGCACATTGGCCCTACCAAAGAGTGAAAGTAGTTTTAAAAAAAAAGTGTCATTGGAAACATCTTTTGACACTCTATTTTATTGTGGGCATGCTTATCCATGTTTGCCTATTATTTTCTTTTTCTTTTTTTTTCCCCTCAATGGTAAGGTCACCATTACTGTTCTGTTAATAGTGTCTGTACCTCTTCTTGATATACATTGGAGTGACTTTTTATTATGAACACAGTTATCAAGATTCCAAAACTTGTAATCTTAGAGGATGAAGCCAGTGCTCTGCAGAAATGTGGAAATCTATTGTCTATCTAATTTTTATTGTTCTCTGAACTGATCTCAGTGCCATCAACGATGGGGGTGGGAGATTTTTACATTTTGTCACATTAACTACTATCAATGGACAATCCAAGGGAAAAACAGCAAGGAAGAGACAGATATTAAAATAAGAATTCCAAGCAAAATTTATTCTACTTCTTACGGTTTTTTGTTTTTTTTCTACAACCTCTATGGTGGGACCTGATATATTGACATTATCGGTCACTGGCAGACATGCACCAGATGTTAAAGGCTTTCTGAATTCTTCATTTAAGAAATCAAAACTAGCAAGCATTTAATTAGTTTTTTTTTGTTTTGTTTTTTTTTCTGTTAACATTTGCTTGATTTGAAACCAAATACTTTGATGCAAGTATACCAATTTTATCTTTCTGAAATTCCGCAATATGACAATCTCCAAAGTGATATGTGTTATATCTAATCTGAAGGTAGACAGTCTCAGGATTTCAGAAAGAGTCTGTAATTTTGTCTTAACTTCAAGTATTTGTCAAGTTATTTAGATGGTCATTTCTAGATAGTTGCTTTCTCTGCCACTTTTTGTTTGGAAAGTTTTTTGAAATCTTTGTTAAATGAATGGTATAAGTCAGACAGGTCTAACTTGACACTCTTTTTCAAAAATGGCTTGTATCAAGTGGACTTTGAGATTTTAAAACACAAAATTCAAATTAAGTTTCTTGTTATATTTTGCTTGCTTTTTGTTTCTGATCCCAAACTTCAAATAATACTATTAAAAAAAAAAATACCTGAGACAAATTTTTTTCCCCCCCTTTTTAGTATAAGTTCCCAAATATTAAGAGTTTAAATCTGCAAAATGTAATAAAATTGTTCACAGGAAGATATTTCATTTGTTAAATTGATCATTAACATACAGGACACCAAATATCAGTTTTAGATATAAATTTCTTTTTTTTATTGATCAGAAAGTCATGAGCTAGACATATATTCCTGTGTGACTAAATCTTTTTCTCTTGTTTTAGTTCACAAATATTAAAACCATTTAAATCTGCAAAATATAAGACAATTGACCCCATGAAGAGATTTAAAATGTACTCAGTTCCTTTCATACATTAAATTGATCATTACCTGCATTTTTGGCACCACATGCAGGGCATGAAATACCAATTTTTGATGTAACTTTTATTCATCAGAAAATCATGATCAAGACATCTATTCCTTGGTGTTGTGTGTGTGTGTGTGTGTGTGTGTGTGTGTGTGTGTGTGTGTGTGTGTGTGTTTTTATGAATCCATTTTTGGCATTGAATCCCCAAAACCAAAGTCTAAAGAGGTTAAATGCAAAATTTCTAGATCTAAACCCATATATATATATATATATATATATATATATATATATATATATATATAATTTTTTTTTTTTTTAATGAGAAATTTAAATTTTGTTTTAATCTTCATTTTAAGTACAAATAACATTAATACATTTCCATAATTGGCCAAAGTTTAATGCAACATCATATTGAAATATTGGTTCCTGTATGATCAACAAAGGTAAGCAACATCAAGCCTGATCGGTACTTAGATGGGTAGCCACTTGGGAATACCAGTGCTGTAATGGATAATAGCTTGGAATTGTTAATCAGAGAACAGAGTTCCAATTTCTGTTGTGTTTGTTATATTCACTTGCATGCAAATAACCTTGAAAGGTATAAATCCACCTCTTCTCACCCCCCATTATGTGTTCATTAGTAAGACTTGTATCAGTAAGCCATTATTACCTCCCCCCACAAAAAAAAATTCTTACAATCTAAAAATAATTCCTGGCTTTAAATAAACTGCAAAAGGGTTGAAAAGCCATAAAAAAATGAATCAACCACTCAACATAATTGAGCTGAAAAATGCTTCAGATTAATCAAAAATCACAAATGTCATCCTGACTTTGTTGCAAATCTGTTATGCTTTAGCATCACTGTCTTTATAATTTTAATATAACTTTTACAATATCCTCTTTGTCATTTGGATATCAACCAATATCAGACTTGTCTCTTATCAAAATTTATTCATTGTGATAATTTATTTGCTTAGAATTTATGCATATTGGTCCTTATTCTAATTGAATGGTGAAAGGACCTTTTGAGTTGCACCTGTTTTACATATACTTTAATTTCACCTGTACTTTTGATTCTACCTGAAGCCAGTCCTGGGTATGACAAACTACATTTGGCAGCATGGCCTTTTAATTGGAAGGTTTCGAGGAACATGGCACCACCTCTTGATTGCTGTTGTTTCCAGGTCCTCTCTGATCTTGGGTGGTAGCACCTGTTAGGGGGTCCCAGCTATGGGTAAATAGTTAACCTCAAAACTCAGGTCAAAACATTATGAAAGTATAAAAATGGATTTTTATAGTGAAAATTACTAGCAATAGATTTCTGAAAAAAAATTACCAGCAATACATCTTTCAAAAAGAAATAAATATTACTAACAATACATTTAAAAAATTGACTTGACAAAAAACCTCTTTACAAAAAATGCGTAAATGAAACCTGATCTCCTACAAATTGATTTCTTACAAAGAATACATATTCTATTCATACAAATCTATCATAAATATCTTGTCGGCATTAAATAACCCTTTGAGGTGTCAATATGCCATAAAACCAAATAAACCAATCTACCTGAGGCATTGGCTGATACTGTCCTCAGTATGACAATAAACTACATCTGGCAGCAAGGCTGCTGATCAGGAGGTTTAAGGAGTGGAACCACCTCTTAATTGCTGTTGTTCCCAGGTTCATCCTGACCCAGGGTTGGTAGCACCTGTTAGGGACCCAGCTACAGGCAAATAGTGAGCCCCCAAACTGGGATAAAAAAAAAAAAATAGCAATAGATTTTTTTATAAAAAGGAAAAATTACTCAAGCTACCAAGAAAATTAAATTTCAGCATTAAGTAACTCATAAGGAGTTGATATGCAGTTAAACATTGGCTAATACTTTGGGAAAATCATTACTCATGTCCAAAACATTTGCATGAACTTTTGGATTTTATATTCCCTCCTCATCTGAGACTTTTTTTTTCTCACATTTTTATGAAAGTGTGTTGTTAATAAACTTAATTTTTTTTTTTTTTCCATTTTTATTCAGGCTTGAAAATGTAATGTATTGTAATGTATGTATTTTCCAGTATACTGAGTTAGATGATCAAATTTCCAATCTAAATAGTTTATCCATGGCTATATCATTGCTGTCAGGTTCTTGGTACCAATAAATTCTGCCTGTCCTTTCCATACTTAATTAGCATGGCCATTAGATTTTGTCAATACCTCAATGAACTTTTTTTTTTTTTTTTTTTTGTTTTTTTAAGCTGGAAGAAAGCCAGAAAAGACATATCAGAGATGCTACTTAGTTTCAATGAGAAAATGAAAGAAAGAAGGGAAGATAAAGTGTTTAATGGCTGTTTCAGTGAAATGGAAAAAGTTGTCAATTTGAAATCTTTTCATTTGTACCTCCTTTCTTAAAATAATAACCACCATTTATATTCATGATTGTTATACAATATTTTGTTAAAGTTGTCTAGGGAACTTGCCATGAGCATATTCAGTCATTAACTTAAGAATTAAAATTCATCATAAAATTCAAATAGGAAAACCATGACATTTTCATGGGCATCTCTAGTAGAATTGAATTGACTAATGGACAGAGAATTGGCTCTTTTCCCCTCTGGATCTTTCTCTTTAAGAGGATATTCATTTTTTTTTTATTATTTGCCATGTACTCACTGGTTTGTAGCCACAGATAACCGATTAGGATTGAATAGGCATTACAAGTGCTGTAGCCATAGCAGCAGGTTGTGTGTCTGGGGCAAGATACTCTGATAAAGCTCATCCCACTTCTGGCTGGTTTTGAATTCTAAGGTTAAAGAGCTCAGTCTACCCTATTATTTATGAAGATTTGACTTCCTACTTTTCCTTCTCCTAGATTGGTTGTCAACCAAGAGAAGAGAACCCTTTTTTTTTTTTTTTTTTTTTTAGTCCATAGCTGGAGGAAAATGAATTCATGCCTTTTCCAATGGTACTAGAGTGAAGTGAGCAAAACACTCTGTCAGAATTTGAATTCAGCACACTGATTCCGTTTTCGGCACCAATAACTCTTATATACCTCTTGTACTATTTCTTAAATTAATACTCAATCTCTTGATAAATATTCATGAATTGTAATTCTGTTGTGATAAACGAAAGTTCCTTCAAATAAGAGGTATTATTTTTCAAGCCAGGAGTAGTCAATTTTATTTTACCCTTTTATAAATCTTATGCATTGAGATAATATCTCTGATCAAATTTTAATAAAGTAGTTTTTTTTTTTTAAATCCTCATAGTATTTGGTATTGTTGAAGTTATTGCTAACATTTTTTGGAGAGATTGTTGACAAAAACTGTACTTCATGGTTTAATAATTTCTTTAATTTAAATTTATAGGACTTCATGGTAAACAATATTTTTTTAAGAAATTTTCTTTTTCCTTTTTAACAGCGAAGAATAAATTGTTAAGAATTGAGCATGCATCATACAATTGGCCATGTGTAAATATTTCTTTCTGGAGCCAAATTCCATCTTTTTGAAGCATTTGGCCTTGTGATTTGTTTATAATTCTCAAAAATGCAAGATAAATTGGAAACTGGATTCTTGCATTTGTATTAAATAAGAATTTATTTTAATCATTAAATTGCTTTTAAAATAGTGGGAGTATTTTGTATGTTAAATAATAAAACTTGTTAATTTTTAAAAAAAAAATGAATGAAAATTTGTACCCCAGTAAAACCAACTGCGCTTTGTAACCCCTTACCTGTTTACACTTCTAAATATTTGGCTTTGATTGGTCAGTATATCGCTATTTTAGAGGGTGTAACAGACTAAAAGAAGTCATAGAATTTTATATATAGATAGATAGATGCAGAAAACAACTTTTGAAGATGATTAAGATTGTAGTATAACAGAGTTGAAAATATCTTCAAGCAGGGTACAACAAAATAAAAAATAAATAAAGGGTGGACCAGGACTAAATCAGTTTCAATTATTCCAGATTGTATAATTTTTATCTGATCTCCTTATAAAAGAAACTTTATATGAACTGTGATCAAATATGGAGGAGAATCCAGCAGATGCTACATTATCTGTGGCCTTGTTTAAACGTTTTAGAACAAAATCTTTCAGAAAAAAAAAAAAACAGAATGAAACTTTATGCTTTATTTTGAAAACTAATGGCAATAATGATTTTAGATAACTGATACAGTTCAACTCAATGGCATTGTTACAGATTGAGGTCAAGGGTACAGAATTAGTCTTCTGTTTAGTTCTACATTCCAGCAAAATGTGGAGGAGGTACTGAAGCCTCACCCACAGCAACCCAAATAGCACTGTGAACAATCTTCAGTATCTTTTAACCCTTCTAAGAATATTAACTTTTTAGAAGATTGTTTTGTCAAGATAAAATGTTAAAAAGCTGTTGGAAAACAGAAATATTATTATTCCTATTCCTGTTTGCAGATGATAGGAAAATTCTATCTAACACTACAATAACTAAGCAGAATAAGAAAAAAAGTATTTAAAACAGTTTCATTATTTTGAGCTTAAATCAATATAAGCTGAAGCTTGAAATGTCTTTAGGGAGAACATATTAAATCTACATGCTTTTAATCTCTTAGGGAAATTAATCATGCTTGACCAATTTCATGATTTCTGATGGCTTTTTCACTCATCCAGTGAATAAAAATTAAGACATGCTGCTATTTTCAGCCAATATTGACTGAAATTTTTTGGGTTTAATATAGAAATCAAAGTTCAGAAGAGGATGATGCCACTTGAATTTCTAATATCAAAATTGGTACATCTGTAGGCATGTTTTCCTTTTTAGTCTGTTTGTTAGACTTTTTCCTGATGATTTTCTTTTTATTGAAAATGATGCTATAAAGATCAAGCCAGGGAATTTTCTTCATATATCAGTAGATAATCTAACACCTACACATTGTGCTTTGGACTGAGGGGAATGGCTGTGCAAATGTTACCAGAATCAACCCCTGAAAACAGCTTGCTCACAGCTTTAGGTTAATGATAAAGATTGTTGAAGCTGAAATTAGTTTTGCATATTATTTCTGTGTGCACACACACATGTAGATATGCACACACACACACACACACACACACACTGTATCAAAATACTTTTACAAACACTGGGGGCAGGTTCCTCACACTAAAACAAAGACAGAAGTCTATATAAACATATATCCACAAATCCTTCATTTTTTGAGTTAAGTTTAAAGGCTGCCATATAGACTAGGTTACATTTGTTATTCATGTACATTTGTGGCTAGTCATTCTTCAATATTTAATGTGTGTAGTAGTGAGTTAACTGAGAAATTTACTGTTTAACAATGGCACGATATTTATATTGTGAGTAAGCAGATATGATTTTTTTTTTTTTTACATATAGCTACGTGAATGGTAATGGACACAAGGCTGCATGGCTGTATCGGATTGTATTTCTAGACCGAAGACAGCCAAATCATCCAACCTTTGCTGTTGTTTATCATCGTGTTGGTGAGACAGGATCCATGACAGCACAAACTATGGATTGAGTTTACATGGCAACACAGCACCATCTAGCGTATTCTTTAAACATCATAACTCAAAAAGATTTGTATCCATATGTTTACATGGACTTTTGTCCTTGCTTTGGTGTGAGGAACCTGCCCCCACAATTTGTAAAAGTATTTTTGATACACTGTGTGTGTGTGTGTGTGTGTATATATATATATATATATATATATATATATATATATATATATATAGTGCACCTTAAAATTTCATTGTTTTACCAACTCATCAGGCCTATTACTAATTACATCATTTTGAAACCCCAGTTCCCATATGATCAACCAAGTTAAGCAACATCGAGCCTAGATGAGTGACTGCTTGGAAATATACGGTGCTGTAAGTTTGTATGTACAGGTGATATCAACGTCTTCCTGCCATATCATATTGAAATAGCAGTTCTCGTACGATCAATGTACTTAAGCAATTACCAGGTGCTGTAAGTTTGGATGTGTGGCTGGTGTATTGGATAATGGATTAGAATTAACTGGAAAGCTGAGTTCAAATTCTAGTTGGGTTTGTTATATTTACTTATGTGCAAATACTCTTGAGAAAGCTATGAATCCATCACTTCACCTCCTAGCTACAGGCTAATCAGTACAGATTTTATCACTAAATCGCTACTATCTTTAAACATAGAAAGCAAAATTCTAGACAAAGTAGAAAAGGAAAGCAAAAAGAAAGAACTACCAGTTGTAAGAAGAAAGAATGTATGTATGCAAGAGGGACAGATCCAGACATTGGTTATGAATTCTAAATATCAGAATTGAGCAAGTACCATCTGGGAAATGTTATAAGAGATGATGAAAAATGTTACAAAAATCTGAAGAGACCTTGGAATAATAAAAGATGCCTTCCAAAAGCTAAGCAAAGTATTAAGAAATCAACAATGCTGAACTGCTATACAATATCAGTTTTTCTCTATAGCAGTGAATACTGGACAATTTCTTTGCAGATAATGAGATTTAAGACAAGAGAGATGGGCTTCTACAAAAGAATGCTGAGGATACTATGAACAGAACATGTGAGCAATAAGGAAGTTTTTAAGGAACATGGGAGCAAAGAAGACATTTGCACTTAGAATCTGAAAGAAACAATTGAAATTCCTTGAAAGAGGAATTTGTGTGAGGAAAGAGGACTTGGAGAGCTTGACACACACAGGACATATTGAATGCAAGAGGGGAAATGATGAGTAACCAACCTAACAAGCTTGTGTAAATGAATAACAAAACAAGGAGTAGAAGAAATAGTAAAGGGACAGGCATTAGAGCTACAAATGACAGGAAGTTGTGGAGAGCCATCATTGCCTACATCCTGAGTGGACATAATAGAAGAATGTGTGGGTATATATTGTTGTTTAACCTTTAGAACTCTGCATTATTAATAATACTTCTCTTTCTACTGCATTACTTTTCTATGCTTTTCAATTGCAGTAACCTTATTGTTAATTTCACACAAAGGTGTTTTCTGTTATCAAGATATGACAACATAACTATGAAATTCAAATTCAGAAATCAGAGTCACCTTCAGTGGCAGGAAATGAAGTCACATACAGAGTGATAGGGGTTAATATACAGAACATTTTCCAAACTAAAATATTGTGAAATTGATTGAATTAGCTGCTATCAGGATCTTGAAAATTAGTTTGTGAAGTCTAAAATTTATTGTTAATTTAAATTTATTGTTAATTATATTTTAAGATGCCAGATTTGGAACTTTTCAGTTATATGATTACATATTTTAGCCGAACTCTAACCGTACATAGGAGCCAGCTGTAGAAAATTGACCCTGGGAAGATTGTAGTTGTTAGTTTATAATTAAAATTTTAATTTATTATTAAAACAAATGTAATCTATGTAGTCATTTAAAATTGCACAATTCCTGACTTATGGAGTCATATAACTGAAAAATGGTTCAGATTTAGTTGTGATAAATCTGTTTAAGTATAGAGAAGAAATAAGCAAAAAAAAACAAACAAAAAAAAACAGTTTGATTTTGAAAAATAATTTCCATTAAGTCACTTTCTTATATTGAGGAAAAGTTTATGACAAAGTGTGTATTATAAAAAAAAATTGTGTGATGCGTTTCATCCTTTATGATTTCATTGGGCTAAAATTTATGTTGGTGCAATTACACATGTTCATGAATGAGGTCTGCCGGGAATTATATAATCTAGCCAATTTTATTTAGATTCTTTTTCTTTGTTTCTATCACTTTTGTTATTAGATAGGAATGGTGAAATGTAAGAGACAGTGTCCAAATTTACTGTGGCTGACCTTGTGATCAAGGCACCCTAAACAGTTTCATCTTAGGGAATTGTTTTCTTGTTTGATCAGGGTAGCATTTTTATTGTCAAAATCATGGTCAGTCTTGTTTCTTATATTTATAAAAATAATTATCCTGTTGTGGATTTTAGGATTGAATTTGTTAATTATTTTTTCTTTCATAAAAATGTTGAAAAGAAAAATGAAAGAAAGGAGTCTTATTTTCTGCTCTAAATAGTTTAAGGTTATCTAAAATAAATGCATATCTTTTGTAAGATAAGATTTTATTGATCATGGTTTTTTGTTGTTGTTAGTGTTTGAGTTGAAACAAAAAACAGCATGAAAAGAAATTAAGGATTTGATGGAATTTACTGATTATTTTTCTTTTTTTAAAGATTAATTTGTAAATCATAAAAGTTAATGAGGAAAATATTTTTTTCTGGTTAAAAAAATTCTTGTTATATTGAACAAAAATCACTTGATTCTTTTTGTACAATTGCAAGAAGGTAAAGTTTCATGACTGCAAGAGTTATTTGTATATTTTCTTTTCCAGATATTTAGATTAAAAATAAGAAATAAAAAAAAAAAAGTTAATATCTGTGGAGGTTGGAACACATTGTGATAAATATATTATCAATATGATTTTTTTTTTATAGTTTACTTAGTATACTATCTGAAAACTTTTTTTTTTTTTTATTTTATTTTATTTATTTATTTTTTTTTAAGCATTTCACCCCAAGTAAGGCGGGAGTGCCACTAACATGCAAGGGGTTACAGAGAGTGAGAGCAAGAACAAAGAGGGGTGTTTGAGGAAAGGATATATAGAAGGCTGGGGGATCAGGATCAAGGCATCAGAAGATGTCAATTGACATTACATTTAAATATTTGAACATTATAGCTATCAGGGAAGCAAGTAAGAGGAAGGGAGTTCCACTGTCGAGTGCGAGAGTAGAAGCTGTTGGAGTAGAAGAGGCATTTACATTTAAGTTTTGACAGCAATAGGGTGGAACCAAGATGCTAACCTAGTAACACACTTAATGATAACAAAATTCTTAAAAACAAATAGCATTACTTCTTAATACAATTTGATACTTTAAAAAGAAAAAAAGAAACCAGTTTTATTTGCCACTCTAATTTAAGGTTATCTGAAATAAATGCCTATCTTTTGTAAGATAGGGTTTTATTGACCATATATTTTACTTACATTCATTTTTCAATAATGACCATATACACATGGTTAAATATTTATGTAACTGTGTCTTGGGATGTGTGGATAGGGTAATCTATAATAGCATATGGAAAGTAGAGTCAGTGAACTAAGGGCAAATTCTAAGCTAGTCTATTGCATTCACTTTTATATTAATGCCCTTGAAAAATGCATGAATCTGTCTCTTACAAGTATGGGTTAAATAGCAAGTATACTAATCTCTTTAGCCTTGGATAGCAACCAGGTCTACATCTTGGATATGACAATAAACTACATCTGGCAGCAAGGCCTTTGATTGGGAGGTTTTAAGGAACATGGAACCACTTCTTAATTGCTGTTGTTCCCAGATCCGCCCTGACCCAGGGTCGTAGCATTTGTTAGGGTGCCAGCTATAGGCAAATAGTGGACCCCCAAATTGGGGTCAAAATACTGTGGAAGTGTAGAAGTACATTAGTGCCAGTAAGTACATTTTTGTAAAAGAAATTACTAATGCGCCCCACAAATTAAATATTGGCATAAGAAGTTGAGATGCCATTAAACAAACAAAACAAGCAACCACTCTAAGAGAAGGAATGCTTGGTAATTCTTTGATAATTAAAAAAAATATTCATAGTCATACTTATGTCCTGAAGGGATATGGTATTTTAAAAAAAAAAAAGGAAATTTTTGTGTGCACGTGTGTGCAATGTAGATTGTAGTTAAATGAATTATCGGAATAGCTCCTTCTTTTTTTTTTTTTTTTTGACCAAGTACAAAATCAAACATACATATATTTTTGTCTTGATGACAATTCATTAAAAAATAATAATTGTTTTAATGGACTAAAACTTGTGGCCTCAATGTGTAAATCTACCATCTGTGTATGTAGTTAACCAAGCATCTAACAGCCAAATCTTGCTTGTCTCAATCCCCTTTAAGTGCTTCTGGCCAAGTGTATAGGCTTTTCCATTGTGCAGAGTTGTCCACCAAAATCAAATTCATGTAAATGGTCTCATCAAACTCTCACAGTCATCATGGCCACCAATGGGGCAGAAAGAAAATAGGGAGAGAGGGTGAGAATCCCGAACCAAGCAGGTGCCTCCATGGACTTGCGATACCTAAGGATTAAAATTAAATTTTAAAAATGAAAAATCTTTCTTAACATTTTTATTTTAGTTTTAATTTCAAGCTAATTGATTAAATTTAATATTTCCAATAAGCAAAATACTTTTCAAAACTAGTTAAAATTGACTGGAAGGAGTTTTCATTTTGAAATTGAAAATTTCATAGTGTTTTGTTTGGGGGTTCACTATTTTCCCATAGCTGGGACCCTAACAGGTGCTACTACCCTGGGTCAAAGTGGACCTTGGAACAACAGCAATTAAGAGGTGGTTCCACGCTCCTCAAAACCTCTAACCTTGTGATCAGAGGCCTTAGAGCTTAATAAATTTTGTCTTTTTGTTATTTCTCCTAAACTTTGTTCCACCATCGCTTTACTCCAGGTCACTAAGCATGATATGTATCGTTTTCTCTTGCCCTCAATCTGTCCCTGTGAGTATCAGATTTTTCGAGCTCTTTTTCCTCATTATGTACCCCAGAAACCTCAAGTGTCTCTTCCTAATATTAAGTATCAGTTTCCTTTTTGTTTCCATTTTGTCTAAAACATCACCGTTGCTTATATATTTGGTCCATGGTATCCTCATCAGCAAGACCCCTGCACCAACCCTGATTAGTTACATTTGAAACAAAAATATTTCCCCCTTCATAATATTGACAGAAGATATCAATATAATTCATATTGATTGATTTTGTTTTCTACGGCTTATCAATTTTTGCAGGTTATTTAAAGCCAGAAAATATTTTTGGTTTGTAAGAATTTTTTTTTTTCTTTTTGAAGATAATGATTTTAGTGACACAAGTCTTACTAATTAACCCATAGCTGGAGGGAGAAGTGGGTTCATATATTTCCCAATTTGTGCATAAGTGAATATAATGGACCCAACTTGAATGGGAACTCGTCTCTCTGATTAACGATTCCAACCTATTATCAGTTATGCCAACTGCACATCAAAGATTACAGGTATTCCCAAGCAGTAACCCATCTAAGTATTGACCAGACCAATAATAGAACCACATTAGTTTCTTGAATTGTTTCTTCATCTTTGAGGAGATTGTCCTGCATTCACTGCCATACAGGTGTACAGATATCATATAACAGTTCAGTACTATTTTCTAACAAGATTTTTGTGTTTCATAATACTCTAAGATTTTGGAGAACAAAGAGTGATTTGTTGTCTACTCTAGTTCATGCATCTAATGTGATGCTTCTTGTATATTAATAGTGTGAATATTTCTATGAATTCCTTAATTAGTTTTATAAAAATTAAAAATAGCTAATGAGATTGTTGGTCCCTATCCCAATGGGAATGACTGCAAAACACTTGCCTGTTCCCAATTTATAGGTAATTTATAGGCAGAAGCACACAAATGAATGCTGGGATTTCTTCCTAGCCAATAAGATAGGCTACGTATCAATGACATCTGATTCAGTCCCGATCTGCTGATTCAGGCTGTTTGGGCTGACTTGTCAAACTCTCTGCCTTTGGGCAAAGAGGAACCCAGACAATACTATGCTGAAGATTTGAGTCACATCTGGGGAGGTAGACAAGCCTGACCCGTGTATGTAGGGTCTACAGGGAATTTTTACCCAAGCCTATGGGCTTGGATTTGCCCCACATAAAAAACAGCCTTATTCCACATCCTGCCTTGTGGGGAGGTGAGATAAATAACTTCAGTCTCAATCTATATTGACTTGCACTCAGAATGCTATTTTTGCTTATCTGAATTTGCTCTTGTGTGTCAACCCCAATTCTAACTTTTTGCCATATTACTGTTAATTTGCCTTGCATATATTGTTTGCTTGTTTTATATTGTTTTTTTACCTTGTTCTTTTCTTTCTCTTGTTATTTGAATTGTTTATTGCAAACTTTATCAGATTTGATTGTTGGGCAGTTCTGCCATTTATTTACATTTGACCATAACCATTCACTCTACAGGATGGTATAAAGTTTGCAGGCAGTGATAATTCTTACTCTAGGATTGCTTCTAATCTTATGATTCTAAACTTTTTAAAAAATTTTTTGGTCTGTTTGATTACATAAGAAAAAGCAAACAAGGTTCTGTGGGTAGAGATCTATTTTAGAAATTGGCAAATTCCTTCAGGACATAGGTGATGGTTCTCCACAGATTCCTTATTATCTGTGAATTGCCACACCTTCTTGTTTTAGATAGTGGAATGAGAGACTAGAAAGAAAAGCCAAATAAAAGTCTGTAGATTACAAGGGAAAGTTTTTCTTGTTGTTTGTCCCTAAATCTAAGTAAAGATCTATTTTAAAAATTAACCTATTACTTCAGGGCATAGATCATGTCTCTCCACAGATTCCTTATCTGTGAATTGTTTTTCTTTTCGTTAGTCTCTAACTCTTGGCTCTATTTCAAAATTGTTTTGGAATTTGTCTCTATCTCTGATATGAGGTATTATGATTACTTACATTATTTACATTATTTGGACTGTTATCCTCATCTTCATTGCCATAATCACAATGTTTCTTCATAGCCAATAAAACAAGCCCTGTTCTCTGTTTCATCTGACTCAGTCCTGGTTTGTTTTGTCTTGAAGTTAGAATGCTACATTCACTTATTCATACTTGCTCTTCTTTGTCAACCCCAATTCTTAGTTTGTGAACTTCTTGCAATACTACTGTTGCTTTGCCTTATTAGTGTTAATTTGCTTTGCATATATTGTTTGCTTGCTTTATATTATTTTTTGCTGTGTTCTTTTCTTTATCTTGTTATTTGAATTGTTTATTGCAAATTTTGTTATGCAGTTCTGTTACTTATTTACATTTAACCATAGCAACCCACTTTACAGAGATACCATCTCTAATCCACTTAACAGGATTTCTAGTTGACCTTGAAAAGCCAGAGTCTTGAAAAAATTGTGAAGTGAGCTTTGGAACTTTGAAAATGTTATTCAGTTTTAAATGACATCCTAGTTGACTCTATTCTTCTGAATAGATTTTGATTGACTTTGTCTGATAATTTCAAGATAACAAATCATTTTTCTCACAACCTTTCTCCCAGTTGCTTTGTACTTTGTTAAAACTTTACTCTACAATTCTTATGTAAATAATTAGCCTTTGCAGCAAGTTTTGAAATTGAGTTTAAATAGTAAGAAACACAGCCATTTGCTTTAATTTCGGTTTGTTTTGTGGCTAGTTTCTTTACCATATTAATGGCATTGCAGAAAGGTGCTGTAACCTAGGGAAAGTTACTGAATAGAATAATCAAACAAAGGTTGGTAATGAATAATAATACTTAGGACAAGAACAATACATATAAGATTCACCAGTGGCATGTAGAAGTACTAGACTGCTAGAAGTGAGTCAAATGAATTCCACAATCAATCTCCATCTCTAGACCATGTACAGTATTCACTACTGTATTTATAGGAATGGGAGCATATTCATTATCATCTGTAGGTATACTACAACAAAATGTTTTCTGAAAATGGTGTGTCCGTGATTTGATTTTATATTTTCCCTAAAAATCTTGTAAATACACACACACATATATATATATATAAGAGAGAAAAAGGGAGATTTTCAAAAGAATTAATGGATTTATTTTTAATTGAACATTTTTATTACTTGAAATATTATGGTGGACACTTTGTATTTGAAATACACCCCATTTTTATTTATTAAAATGTATTATACCTATTGGCTTGTGCATACAAGAAATCTTGGTAAAGAAAATGCAGGAATCAAACCTGCATCCCTCTTTATAGGAGAAACCACTATTTGATCTGACATGCTTTACTGCTCAGCCACAAAAGTGTCACAGTAAGGAAATCACATTCTCTTTACTCTGATTATTTTGCTTGGGGTAATTTCTAAAGAATGAATGGATTTTATTCTAATCTGGCATTTATATTACTTCAAACGTTCTTCATGCCTGAGCAGTAAAGCATGCCAAATCCAATGGTGGTTTCTCCTACAAAGGGTTGATCCCTCCCAGAGGACACATTTTCCTTAGTAAGATTTCTCAAAAGTGAATGCTTACTAATACACACTGCTTAATAAGTAAAAATTTGGCAGCTATTTCAAAATACAAAGAGTCTGCTATAATAATATTTTGACGTAACACACACATACACATATATAAAATGAGCACAAGAACGTGTCTTTCTCTTTCCAACAAATCTTATTTGTGAAGTGGACATGTTTTACAATTTGAATTTTAGAATTTTAATTCTTTCATTGTTACTTCTTGTTAAAATTTCCAAATCAATTTGACCATTTCACTATAGTGTGACATATGTACAAGAGACAGATGGCATTATTGTTTCATGTGTAACAGAGGGATTCTTATCAATTTTTTAATTTTTTTTTTTATTGAAATGATAAAAAGCCAATATCAGGATTTCTCTCTCACTGCCTTCACCATTTTTACCCTTGCAAGTTGTGACATGTGTTCAACCAGTTAAGATAAAGAGAATGTTTATAGTTTGTTTTTCTAAAGAGTTTAATTAAATGTTTTTTTTCTTTTTTTTTATATCTAATGAAAAATTGATTTTCTATTTTTGTAACTACCATCCAAAATGTTTTTATATTTGAAGTGCTGAAAAGTTCTCATCCTGACCAAAAATTACAACCCCCAGCCCCCAAGAAAAGAAAATTGATACAATGGTCAGATTTTGGGAAATGGGTTGAGAAATTTTCAACAGCCTCCCTCCCCACTACACACACACACACACACACTCTTTGATTTGTATTGGTTTGGCTTCTAATCCTGAGTTAGGCATTGCTGGAGTATGTCATTTTAATTGATGAACTTTATTGTGCTAGAAAGAGGATGCATTGGTGAAAAGTTGGGAATTAAAATCCCTAGAAAAGAGTGTCAAAGACAATGAGGAAGAAAACAACATACCCACTGGATGCTGACACACATTTCTATTTTATGAGAATTCATGGAACATCATGTTTAAAGAAAGCTAACATAATGATAAAACCACAGAGGTGAGGATGTTGGCTTAGAAAAATCGAGCAAAACTGAAGAAAAATCAAGTTATTGTGTTTTCTTTCTATTGATAGAATTCACATGATCCAACAATGTTTGCACCTCACCCAAGAATGTAAATAGCTGTTTTGATGTTTATTTAACAGATATTCTTAGGGCCCATTTGAAAGATATTTGGCATTACTGTCCAGAATTGTGATCCCATTGGTATGCCATCAGATCTTAATTGGAAGTATGTAATCTGTATAAAAATGTAAATGCTTCTCTTTAGTTGTGTATAAGAATAATGCTAGTATATTCTATCCACAGTTGGTAAAGTTTCTTATATATGCTGTAGATTTGACTGTGGATTATGAAGATACTCATCCTTTTTTGGAATCAGCACATTTTGGAACTGTAGACAACATTTACAAAATAACCACTCTGTTGGATGTCATTGATAGATGAGCATGTGTACCTGATGCTTTATTTATTTTTAATTTTCACTAATCTTTTAATTCTATGATATTTTTTGAGATTTTCTCTGGAATGCAAGTATTGTCACATAAACAGATTCACAATGTGTCTTTTCTATAAATATTTTCATTTAATTGATCTGATTAGCTTTGGTACCTTGACTTTATGAATTTAAGTGCAGTACTCATTGGTGGCAAGGTCTCATCATTTTACAGTTAAAATGGCCAGATGTAACTGTAGGTTCTATATTAACAGTCTTCTTCTCTTCTTCTTGCTTGTGGAACTCTTCTGGATTCTTTTTTTCCAGTCAACTTTGATCTTTTGTGGTGAACAATTACATAGAAGTAAGCAAATCAGAGTGGCTTGCATCTAGTGCAAAGGAGAATAAGTTCCTTACCTCAATACACGACATGTAGCAGCAGTGTTTTGTTCCTTGAAAATGGCATTAATCTCCCCCCACCCACACTTTAGGTTATTCTGGAAGTGGTTTGCATGCTGATTGGTCAGACTGGAGGATGCCATTTGACTGAAGACAAAGCGAAGAATGCTAATTGGTTAGTTGGCTGTGGTGTTGGCATGATAAAAGAGGGCTGAAGTAGTGAGGAGAGCAATTTTTATATTGGTGACGTGTGTGAGAATTTAAGAATGGTGTATTAAAAAGAAGCATTTGGTGTTGTACTAGTGACATCAGAAGAAACTAACCTCATCTAACTACATCTTTATAAATTTAAATGTGATGTTTTCTTAATTCCTGTTCTTTTAATTGCCACTTTCCTTAATGTTTTTTCTCTGATTCTCTAACACTCATTAACCCATGTACCTTATTGACTTTATTGCCTTGCATGGGGTGAAATGATTAAAAATTTTTTTATTTTTTTGGCATGCACTTGTCTTGCTTTCTTATTTACCAGAGGCTTGTGTACTTTTATGCATTTTCCTCAATTAGGCCCAATAAGTAATATACATTCCTTGTTTTGAATGTGGACAGGAGACTATTCTTGGCAACTTACAGTAAGTATTAGACCTGATTCTTTATTTTGTCCAGTAAAATGTTACTTTTTGGTCTGAATTAAAGAAATGACCATAAAATGTCCAAACTAGAAATTGTGTTATTCATTTGCCAAAATGAATAAGACAATTTCTAGTGAAAGCTCGATTTCCTAAAATCAGAAAAAGATTTTTCTCAAAATGCAAAACAAATGCAAGTTCAAAAGATGTAATTCTGTAATAACAATCACAATTTGTTTCAAAAATTAAAATTGTCACATCACTGTAGAAATTTTTTTTTCTTCGGATTTTTTTGTTGTCTTTGAACATGTCTTTATTATAAAGTTATTTTAAAATTTTCTAACTGTTGTAGCATACTTATGGACGATAATGAGTATGTCCCCATTCACATAAATATAGTAGTAAATATTATATATTGGTCTGCAGTTGGAAATTCATTGTGGAATTCACTTGACACATTTTTAGCAGTTGACTACTTCTATGTGCCGCTATTGAATCTTATATGTGTTGTTTTTGTTCTAAGTATTATTGTTCATTACCAACCTTTGTTTGATTATTCTATTTAGTAACCCTCCATAGGTTACAACAGTAACATATAAAAGAACCAATCTGTTTAACTATCATAATCAAATTTTTCTTCTAAAACATACATTTCTAAATTTTTATGTTCTATAAATGATTAAATTTTTACTCCTCAGTCTCCCATGAGGTTTACTTGAATTGGGAGAATGATATAAGTGTTACTGTAATTATTCATCCTAACTTATTATTCTAGATTGTGATGAATTGCTGATGAAAAACAAATAATATTGTAGCAGCTGCTCTTTCCTTATTTCCATGTGCAATTTGTGACTTAATTGTAACAAAACTGTGTCGTTTTTGAAACCAGAGTTGACAGGTGATAAAATGTGAATATTTCATAGCAATGTAAAATGTTAGAACTTCTCGTGAAACCAATGAACCGTCACTAATTGCACTAAACAGCAGTTTCTATTCAAAGGTGATGTTAAATATCTGGTGGGAGTGTAAAAGAGTTTTCTACTATGAATGTTAATTTGAAAAAATTAAAAGCACCAAATTACAAGTTTATGGAATTAATAATTGCTATACTCCATGTGTTTCTTTACCAACCAGAAAAATTTTTTATATCTTTGCTGGGAAATTTTCTCTCATCTACCAAATTTAAAAAATATTACATCCTTTATGTGGAGTGACTGGCCATGGTTTAATGTAAACAAATGGCAGAACTGCCCAACAAACAGAGCCCAAAATAATATAAAGCAAGCAAACAATATATGAAAGGCAAGTTAACAGTAATAAGGCAAAGCAACAGTAATATGGTAAAAAGTTCACAAACTAAGAATTGGGGTTGACACACAAGAACAAGTTCGGGTCTGGGAGTAGTAGCAAAAGTACAAAACATATTGAGAGCTACAAGGAATAGGGTAAAGTGGAGAACCATGATCGCCTATGTCCTGAAGAGACATGGCACATAAAAGAGAAAGCCCAAGAATTAAAGAATGTAATCTTTTGGGAAGCTGTACTTATGTGATAGCTTCCTCTCTGGTACTCTATCAACTCACTCAATCTTTTTGTACAAGAAGTAATCTTTGTTTTTCAAGGTCTGGACCAGTTTTTTCTCTCAACTGCAATGACCAAGTTCTAATCAGTTTTTCCTGTTGGATGTTTCTCACATAATAGTCGTGTTATCCTTATTTACCTGGGTTATAATGATATTTTTGTCTCTTTAGAAATGTCCCAATGGCTGATTGTTGTTTTTGTTTGGTTTTTGAGGTATTGGTTTTTCCCAAATATTTGTCTTCACCTCCATCATAATTTATATGCCTGTAATTAGGTACCTCCAAAGATTGGCTAAAAAATGAACATCCTGTCAAAAATTCCTTTTGACTCCAAGGGTAACTAGAAGCTGGTTCAGTACATTAAGTGTTGTGAAACACTGCCTATCTCGTGACCCAAATCCAAACAAGAGATTGGTTAACTATGTGAGAATAAGAGAGCTTGTGAAACTACTCTGTTCTCAGAAGTCACAAAGAAAAAAAATAGCGAAGGCAGGCCTTAAGTAACAAGGTGGCAGATCTGCACATCCCTCCCCTTCTGGTAAAATGATTACAAAAACCAGAGCTCAGAGTGGCCTTGCTTTGGAAAATCAGCATGGCAAACACTCTGCCTCCCATGTCTGACTGCAACCTACATACACACAGGTAATTTCACTTATTTTTTCACAATGCATGATGAAAAAAATGCCTCAAACTTTAAAAAAAAAAAAAAAATCATTTTATCATCAAAATCTTTGTTATTATTAAGAGAAAAGACCAAAGGGTCTTTTGATTATTAAATTATATTTTTTTGATCCTTTTTAGAACCTTTGAAATTTTGGTTAAAAATTTTGTTTTCCTTGTTTCAGTTGGTGACCATAAATTAGTACAGGAAATTTGGGTGTCTTTTTGTGGTGAAAAACATTGATTTGTAAATGCTTGCAAAAATCAGATAATTGTTGGATTTTAATTAAACTTATAGGACTTATTCACAAATGAATTTTATTTTAGAAATTTCTCTTTTCCAGAAAGTCTTGGTAAAAATATATATTGTTTTTTTTTTGACATTTGTTACCCCACACTTAAGTCTTGAGAAATTAATTTTTGTAGCTCTAAATATTTATATTAGTTATAAGGACAAGTCCTTAACCCACAGTTGATGAAAATTGTAAAATAAAACTAATAATATTATTTAATTAGAAAAGCTTCTAATTGTTTTCATGAATAAGATATATCATGGATGGTATTGTCTTTAAGAAAAAACTTAAATAATGAATTTTTACAATTGTTTTCATTTTCTTATTTTTAAATTTTTAAATGGAATTTATAAAGTTGTAAATATTTAAAAAATTTTATTTTTCATTTTTATTTTTATGTTCACCCAATACAAGGCCTAAGAGCCACTCAAGGTAGAGGGTTACTGTGCAGAGTTGTATTAGCATAGGAAAAGACAAGAATTTGTATTAGTTGATATTATTATTAAAAGCCATATTTACTAATCATAAATGGAAAATCTACAATTTTTTTTGTCTGTAAATATTTTTGTAAATACAGATATCCATACACAACATTATCAGAAAATAAGAGTGATAACTATAGTAAATTTAGAATTTATTGGTGATTTTTCTAATATTTTCTCAACAAGCATTTTCATAAGACTATAAAACCAAAGTATCTCCACTAATTTATGAATTTTTTAAAAATGAAAAAGCTTTCGTGAAGCTTTCATTTTAGCTTTAATTTAAAGCTAAACGATTAAATTTACTATTTCCAGTCAGCAACATATATATATATATATATATATATATATATATTTATTTTTTTTTTTTTTTTTTTTTGACATCATTCAGTGCAGTGTAATTCTTTTATTAAAAAATCTTACCAAAGTAAAAATTCTTTTCTGAAACTTTATTTGAGGAATATTAGTTGATTATATAAGTATAATTAATTTGATTTGAAACAAATATTATTTGCTTTAAGTTTAAAATAATACAGAAATGAATTTTTTTTTAAGCAAACAGTAGCAGAGTTTTTAACTGACAGTAGCCATGTTTATGTGTTTGAGGAGAGGTGATGATAGATTGATTGTTGTTCTATGGAGACTTTGTAAAACATAATTTAAGAAAATGAGGTGTGTGCAAATTTAATATAATTTTAAGTACTCAGTAATCTCAAAAATGTTGGAAAATATTCTCTGTAATCTAATTTTAGGAAATGTTGACTTTAAATTGATTATAGTTACTGCTCTTATTTTCTGATAATGGTATGTATAGTTGACCATATTTTCAAAAATGGGCATATTTATATACATTTTTTTTTATGATAAAAAAAACTCAAAATTCTTTAAAAATTTTGGTGTTCAATGACTGGTATTAAGCTTTACTATTTATGATTAGTAAATATAGTTTTAACTTAATAATCTAAATGGTTAAAATTAATACAGAATTTTAAAAATTTAAAATTTAATAATTTTTTCTAATTAGAATAAAAAACAATTCTTGTAAAAATTCATTATTCATCGAACATTTATTTTTTCTTAAGATAATAGTGCCCATAATATATCTTATTCATAAAAGCAATTACAAACTTTCCTAATAATATCATAGTTTTATTGCATATTTTATTCTATGATTTAGAGCAAATTTTCACTATGGTATTGCTGTTCAACAAAAATAAATTGATGATTTACATAACCCAAGGAGTTCTACTTTTAACTAATATAAATATGAAGAGGTTGGAATGTCAAGTTCTCAAAATTTCATAAAAATTAAGTAATTGGGGGTAACAGATATAAAAAAGTTTTTACCAAGATTTTCTTCTTCAAAGGAAAAAAAGTCTGAAAGTTTCATTAAAATCTGACAATTTGATTTTTAGCAGGAATTTCCAAACCATTGTTTATTTTATCAGAAAAAAGCACTAAAATAACCATAGTAATCTTTGGCTGACTACTGATGCACAAGATTTTTCACCAAAATTTCAAATGTGCTATAGAAAGGATTAATAAAATGGTAAAAGAAGCACTTTGGTCTTTCTTCTTAATAATAACATAAACATTTTGACGATAAAACATTATTATTGAGTTTGGGGCCTTTTTTTCATCATGCTATGCTGTTTTTCCAGCAACTAAGTGGAGGGTATACATACATACATACATATATATATATATATATATATATATATATATATATATATATATATATATATATATATATATATAATCTCAACATACATGTGAAAGCATGTGTGATACCATGCCCTCATCAGCCATCAACCAAGGGAGATAACACAGTTTTGGTGGCGATACTGTCACTCCTGTCGCCACTGGCTGGACAGAGTATTGTTTTTGTATACGTGTCAATCATTTGCAATTTTTTTTTTTTGTTTTTTTTTTTTGTTTTAGAACTCCAACTGAAACTTTCAGCATTGTGTTGAAATACGCAAAACACTTGTAGTGACTGTTATTAATGACATAGGATGGTAGGTAAACAGATGTGTTTCATGTCGGAACTAGCATTGTGTTGTGAGTATGATTTTATTTAACTTTATTTATTTGGGATCTTAACCAGATCCAACTCTATGCCTGTTGAGCTGTGGTCTGGAGATGATGTGAAGCACATTTTAGGTTCTGGTCAGTGATGCCCACCTTAGAAGGAAGGAAATTATTGGCCATTCAAGGAATCCACAGCACCCAACCTTGATAGGTAGCCACATGACATGTCCATCCCTTTTTTCACACAGTTGGATTGCAGTGATTCGTAGTGGTTTTTTCTTTTGCTCGTCCGCCTCCTCCTTGTTATCCTCCCATGGAACCATTAATTCTACTAGGAGGCACGCTTCTTTGAATCAGATCATGCTATAATGTCAGGACATGCATCTAGCTGAATGATGTGCACCAGAAATTTCAGAGGTGTTCTAAGAGATATAATATATAATGAAGTTTTATCTGTCAGAATGAATTATAAAGAATTAACTGTTGTATCTGTTAAATTATTTTTATTGTGAAATTATTTTGTTTTTAATTTTTTTGTTCATGCTTTCTCTGATATCTGAACTCTTTGAATAAAACACCTCATACACCTGTGAAAGATTCTTTAAAAAATCACTTCTTTGCTGTGTATATTTTCTTTTTTTTGCGACTGAATCTGTTATTGCTGTATGTTTGCCAACTGCTGCTTTGACACAGTATATCAAATTTAGGGAAAACCTGAGACATATTTGCTCAAGGCAATCTTAAGAATTGTTAATGTACATCATGTTGCAAAAAGGTGGCAACTTTTTTTTTCTTTTCTTATCTTTTTTTGCTTTTCTTATTTTTTCTTTTCTCTTCTCTTTTCTTTTCTCCTTTTCTCTTTTCTTTTTTTTCCCTCTTTTCTGATGTGTGTTTTGATTGTTATGAAATTGATTGTTTTGACCAGTTTTCTATTTTGTGGCATCTGCAATAAAAACTGTAACAGTTTATTCTTGCAGAAAATATTTTCATTTTATGCATTGCATGCAAAGAATACACATATTTTAATATGCAAAACATTTCTATATCTTATTCAATTATAAATTTTGTTGTATCATGAGTTCTGTAACCCATTAGAGTCATAAAGGAACCACATGTACTGAAGAGATAACAGAAGTGGTGTGTCTAGAGCAAGATAGACTGATGGAGCCCATTTCGCTTTAATTGAATTTGCTTTTCATTCAACTAAACTGCCACATCAAGGGAAGTGAGCCTAGTTTGCCTTGCTATTTCATCCTTAGCTAGGCAAAGATGGATTCATGCCTTCCTGTGAGTGCATTAACAAGTGAACAAAATTAAGTAGGAATTGAATTCTGCATGCCAATAAATTTACACATACTTAATGAAGTCCCATTGTGTCTAAGAAGTTTGCGATTGTCATCAGCCTCCTTTTGAGCCCTAATTTCTTCAATTATTTCACTGTTTAAACAAAGGGTGACAGTTTTTATTCATTTGATTTTAAAAATGACATCATCCAAATAGTGACCATTATTTACCATAAACTGTTGTAGACATTTCCTGAAGTTTCCAGTCTCCCAGAAGTTTGAATGCTTTGAGGTCTTTTAGGTGGCTTTCTTTTAAGTGTTGAAACTGTGGCCTGGAAATTTTCAATCCATAGCACCATGGATTTTCTATTTGGAACAGCATCATTCTGACGTAACATGAAATGAACATGAAAAGCTCTTTGTGTTGCAATTACAGAATAAGTCTTAAAAAAAATGTTTCAACATCAAATGTATGATGTTCATCAATCCAAGCCATGATTTAAAAAAAAAAAAAAAAAAAAGAAAAAAAAAGTAAGACAATAACTAGATTAAGACACCATTATCACTTGCCTATAACAATTTGCACCACACGGGATGTATTTCTGTATAAAGAAACCCTGCACAAGACAAAGAATAGATAAGCATAGTGTTCTGATAAGTTTTTTTGTCTTATACTACACAAGCTCATTCAGTTGTCTCACTGTTTACAGAGTAACCCTAAGGAAGTGTTTGTTCCTGTTACAAAGTTACATCAAAGCTGTACAACCTTGTTCTCAAGATATTCAAAATTGCTGTATATTTCCTGGACAGACCTTATATAAATGATTAGGTTGATTAGATTTTTCTAACATGTCAACCCTTGTTGAGTCATTTAATATTAAATATTTATGGGGGCACTCAGTGAGGATTGAACTCATTACTCAATAGTCTCATGCTGTCTGTTATACAAATGGATGCAAGGAGATACAAATATTCAACATAGAAGATGAAGAAAAGCAATTGCTTAATTGTTCAGAGTTTGTGTTTACCTGACTCCTTGCTGATGTTAAAAAATCATATGACAATTTCTGGTGTGCAAGTGTCATTTGCATCATTGCAAGTACCACTCTATGGCTGCTGCTGCTTTGATATACATGCAGTCTAGACAGAAAGCTATAAGGAAACTAATTTTATTGCACACAAGAATGATGTGATGTTGTTAATATGATGTTAACCGACTTGTTTTATAGCAAACAAGATTCTTTTGCTTCTTATTGTTCCATTAATTAAACCAAGATTTGTTGACAATCAGACTTCTTTTTAATTGACTTCTTTTATTTTTTTTTTTATTTTTATTTTTTTAATTCATGAGCTTCATCACTTGAGTGATGAGGGTTGAAATTTGAAACCTAATCTGCCAGCAGGGGTAGCATTTCAATAAATCCAAATCTCACTTAAGAGAATGAGAAAAATTTAGTGAGGATAAAGGACAATAAAAGAACAGGTTTCAGGAAGACAGAAGATAGCGATTGGTGATGCATTTGCATTTTTGAAGATTCTAGGTGGCAGGGATTCAAGAAAGCAGAAGAGAGTTTCATAAGTGAGAATTGAGAGAAAAGAAAGAAATAGAATAGAACAGATGGTTGCATCTAGCTATTTCAGTATTAAAACAGTGAGACCTTAATGCTAATCTAGTAGTACAGTTATATTTACGAGGTCAAGATACCAAGGAGGAAATCTCATCAGAACTATAACCATGAAATTGTTTCAAGAAAAGTTAGAGGGAAATCACATCACAACATTAGGAAATTAACTGAAGTCTAGATGCAAGATCAGGATAGATAACATTAAAGACCCTTCTTTTGTCAAGAATCTTCAGATATACGTGGAGGAGCACTAGACTTGTCAACAATATTTAATACATAGATGAATGGTACATTTATAAATGTGCAAGATGGAAATTTATAGATAAGTGTGTGTGTGTGTAGATCATTTAAGTGTGCAAACATAATGACATACACAGAATATGTGCATGTTAATGTAAGTGATCATGTTAGTAACTGTTTACACATGTAAGCAGAAAGGTTGGTTTGTGTGTATATATATATATATATATATATATATATATATATACACACACACACACACACACACCATGGTCGATTTGTCAGGAATGAGAATTCCTGATGTTATCAGTCTGGAGTGGGGATGATCCCAATGTGTGGCACCTTTGGAAAGTGCCTGAAAACCATACCACGAGTTGACCCAAGCCTTGTAAGTAAAATTGGGTAGATGGAGCATTCAGGGCCGTCGATAGCTGTGATAGCATGAAGTCACAAGTGTCATCATGGCCAAGGGTTTGAGTGTGCTGGTGATGTTCAGATTGTTGATCATTCTAGATAACACCCTCTCTCCCAGAAACTGTGACTAAGGTCTGCTCAGCATAGTTGCAGTACAAACCGCAGTTTGGCCCTGTGGGTATTGAACAAACACAAATGTGACTGAATGAGTCTGCAATTAGGGATTGGCTATCCCCCTAGTAGATGGGTATATGAGTGACCAGCTATTATATATATATATATATATATATATATATATATATATATATATATATATATATATAGTAATCTTTGTTTGGTTTACAAACCTATATGCCTAAATTTGCATATGTATTTTTCGTGTATGTCATATATACATGGGAATATGAATGTTGGAGTAAATGGACGTTTTTTTTTTTCTCTCTCAGCAATATCATATGTAAAGGAAAGTCTTGATTGTTTTACTTTCAATCATCCATTATTCTTATATTTTTCATTGTTTATTATATTATAATATTTGTAAAGTTATTATTTATTTACAGTATTTAATATACATATTTTTATAATCTTTTGTTCATATTTTTTATCTTTAAGATAAGTCGTGGCATGCAATGATTTTTTTCCTTTTTATTTAAAAAAAAAATTATTTATCAAGTGTAAGGATATGTCACTAAGAGTTAAATATATTAAGAACATTTAATGTATTGTATTTGTTAAATTAATTATAGAGGCATAATTCTAATCTATTTATATCTAAGCATAAAATTTATTCAACTGTTGTTTTTATGAAAGTGGTCAAAATTTTCGGAATGAGAGGAAAGCATTTTTGTAATGTTTATTTTTTTTATCTTTGACTAGTGGCTCATTATCGCCGATTTCTTTATCTATTATTATTCATATTGAAAAATTATTTATTATTATCTATATTCAAAGATTATTTAAATAACATTTGATATGGATTTTATTCCTTTACATTTTCTTATTTATTAATTGCAAAGTAATGTAATTTCAATTTTGTTGAAAAGCGTTTCCAGTTATAATGTTATTTTGTTTCGTTTTTACTACTAGTCAATTTTGTGTTATTTATCTTTCGAGTATTTTAAAAACGACAACATCAACAACAATAATAATTATTATTATTATTATTATAATTGTAATAATAATAAAATAATCTCTTATAATTGATAATAATTTTATACGTTATTATTATTTTAAAAGTATAGCAATATATTGGCACATTGATGGCGATCTGATTACTCTGACATCCAGTGTAAAATATATATATATATATCCCATGGAGCTATGTAAAGTACCAGGTTGAGGACTTGCGTGGGCTAGCTGCCCTTGATAAGGGTGAAAGGAGTCTCTATTTTATTGTTGATTTCAAGATAAAAAGACTTCAGATGGGAAAGAAAACTCATGACAGCTTAACCCAGTCATTATATTGCATGTGTCTGCCAAGAGACATGCACTGGCTGATATCGACTGTGATTCAGAGAGGTTAAACTCCGATAATAATACATGAGGACTGTCGTTCGGGGTTTCCGCCTTTTGCACCGTCAGTTTCTTATCGACAGATCCAAAAAGTGTGGATAGTCAGACACAAGCCTTCACCACTTGAAACAAATCATTGTGTTGGTTTTCTGACAACTACATCTAATTAGTTCTACACGCAACATCAACTTCATCTTGGCACTTGGAATGTACAAACTCTCCAGGACAACAACTCAGCACCAGAAAGCAAAACAGCTCCGGTCGTATTGGAGCTAAAGAAGTACAACATTGATATAGCTGTACTGAGAAGTAACCATCAGTCGACTACATGAAACGATAAAGCAAAATAAGACATCTAACAGTGTTACTGCTGCACTTGGATACAATACATTCTCCTGTACTGTTTGTGATCTTTTGTGCAATTCTTGAGCTGGTCTCAAAAGTCATGTCCATCATAGGCATGCAGATAATTAGTTCGTGGTCATCAGAACCTCATACATCGAACTTGACGGGAGAATCCATCATATATATATATATATATATATATATATATATATATCGCCAGATAAAATGAGAACAAATGGAGTATAATTCCACTGTATGTAGCACTTAATTTAAAAGAGGGTGCAATACAGAGTAGAGGTAAATATTATTTTCTCTAGGATATTAAACAAAAACCTGTTAAAAATCACTACACAATTACAATCTTGTTTCAACACTAAGTGTGTCTCCTCGGGTGATGTCAAACCACTGTCGAACAAAATATATATATATATGTGTGTTTGTAGTTAAAGCATATTCATTTAACAATACTTAACATGAATATAAGTATTCTTTAAAATGTTTTGGATTTAGTGATTTTGATCCCATTCCTCATCATTTTATCCACATTAGAGCATAATAATCTGTGGATTATTCACACTATTTATATTCTGACTATTATCCTCATCTTTGTTGTTTTTATCACACCATTTTGGCTGTTGAGCTCTCTGCCCTTCCTCAAGTGTATATAGATCTGGGTAACCTACAGGGAATTCAGAAAAGAAACCCTTTTTGTTTAACCTATGGGCATAGACAGTTCACATTACACTGCTCATGTCTTGGGATATCATCTGTGATATTGTCTAGTTCATATTTTATTTACTACTGTTCAGTTATTGCTCACCCTGAGTGCAAGTACATACGGCCTGACCAAGGGATTGAACTAACAAACACTGTCACCAAATTCACAAACCAATGGTTTTACTCACTTTAATAAAAACAAAAATGAGGACAATAGAAATAGTGTAAATAATAACTCCTCATCCAGAAATTTGGACAAATATAATCTATGGAGGTTTTTAATTTTTGGCTGTAGTGTTATACAGGAAGTTTTATTGATCACGTAAGAAGAATGTAAGCCTTTACGATGTCATTAAAACTTCCAAATACATCCAAATTTATTTCACTCAAAACTACTTGTTAAATCTAAATGAGAGAAAATTTAGCTGCCAAGGGAAGTAACTCTATTCACTTCCACACTATTATTTTCCATATTGGCATTTTATAATGAAATTAAAAGTGAAATGTAACCACCTTAACTCTGAAATTGAATAATGCAATGGTTTTCTGAATCTAACATGACTAAAGAAGTTTATAATTATTATTTGGCATTAAAAAAAAAAAAAATGAAGAAAAAATGTTCTTCCTCCCAAGATAATTTTCTCAACCTAACTATAGCTTTATAACTGAACAAAGAGACTTCCTTCACCTCAGGCCTGTCACCTACATACTAAATTTGATGTTAATAATAATAAAAATAGATTGAATTCGTAATGCAGTACCAGTCAATTCAACAGCTACAGTTGGAGAAACAGATGACAGTGCATGCTAATTTAAATCGTCTATTTAAAGTGAGAGAAAGAAAGATGTGAAAAGAAAAACAATTTTAAGGAGGATGGACAGAAAGGTTTTTTGTGTAAGAAACCGTTAAAAAAACAAAACAAAATTATATCTGGTCAGATTTTGGGAAGTGCGTTAGGATGAGAACTTTTTAACTTTTCATTTAATAAAAGAAAAAACAAAATTGTCTTAAAATAAACTTAAACAAACTTTGTATGAATCCCAACACAATAATTAGGAAAGACAACAAATCCAAGATGTTTATCCTTTTAAATTGTTGGGACAATAATTTTAAATTTGAAAATGATTCTTGACAATCAAATTTTTTTTTTTTTTTTACTATGGATTTCCTTCACGCACTAAAGATGTAGGTGATTATGCCTCTCCACTGTTTCCTTTTCTTTCTGTGAATTGCTGTGTTTTGGAAAAGATAATAGTGGTTTCCTGTTGCTTTCTTCATAATTTTATTATTCAGATTTCTAGACTGTCAGCTAAAACTAGGAAGCCTGGTTTACCCTACTGATTAACCCATAGCTGGAGGAAGAAGAAATGGATTCATGCCCTTTCTCCAGTGATTTTATTTCAAAAGTGAATGCAAAAGGTTAGAACAGAACTTGGAATTTGGCTGAATTGAAAAAAATTATAAAATTAACAGTACCACTGATCTAGTAAAGAAACATGTTAACAAAATGATCTTTGCTAATGAGTGAGTGATAGAAGAAATGAATATTCTCCCATTTGTATTTCCTCTATTATGGGCATTATTATATCCCTGATATAATAACACCTTATTTCATGAACTGAATAGAATAGCTGGAAAGAAAAGACTGATAAACATACTTTGTTTTTGGAGTTTTATACCACAAAATTATATACACATATTTACATTGCCCCCACACAAAGAAACTATTACACATGTCTACACCACAAGCAGCGTGAAAAAGTATGAAAAGATAGGGTCTTATTTCTAATAAATTCTCAATGAAAATTGGAGCTACTGTGTTTCTGGAGAAATCATATTTAGGATTCCAGATTTGAGCTGGTTGGATTTATCTGCTGTATCACTAACGATGACATATTCCTCTCAAGGAAACAGCAATTCATGGGTTTTTCCTAATATGAAAACTGCAAGCTGAACATAGTTTCTATATCTGGATATATTCCCAAAGAAAAACTGTGCCATGGGCTTATAAGCTGACCATGTAGCAGGTGGCTGGCCCAGGTAACGGGTCCTGGACCCATGCTAAAAATAATTAACTGCGCAGTTTGACTCCTGGAATCTGATGGATGGATGTTACTTTATGCAGTGACATCACTAAGTGGTTGTTTCATGACCCATGTGACTTCATCTCAGCCAAAGGGAGATAATAACCATTTGTGTTCACTTTTGAGAAAATCAATTTCAATTTCACTATCTTTCTCATCAGTTCTTTGATGTTTGCTTTGGCAACAATCTTTCTTTTTCATCTTCTTGTTCTCTTCTGTATCTTTCATGCTCTTACAATCTTACACTGCAGAAAACCCTCAGTCAGCAATGCAATAATCCTAAGATCTAAAACTATTCTCCTTTCCCCCGTCAGTTATGTCATTTTTATATTCTTTTCAATGGTTGGTTGATTGATAGGAAATTTGCATGTTACCTGCAAAATCTCATATTTGCAAGAATATAACATTCTTAAATATTGGTCTTATGAGGTTTTTTTCTCTGGATTACTTTACCTTCAAGGCACATGTGAAGTCTTTTGTACCAGCAATAAGGCATTTTTTTTTTATTTGTTTTTTTCTTCAGTTCTCCAACCATAAGATTCCAACACTTTTATTAATGTAAACACTGAATTGAATCATAATGTTATATTAGGTATCTCAAACAGCCATAGTTTACACTGTGAAAGCCTGTCAAAATCATGTAATTTTCTTCAAATTCAACTGCTGATATCTTGTTTATTTTCAATGTTGTTTTGATAAAATTAGTATATATAGTATATAAATGTGACACATTGACAGCGGAGGTATATATAAAATAATAATGTGTATGTGGTGTGTATAATAAGGTGATGTTGGGAAGTTTCTGAAATATGTGTGATGTCATTGTTGACTGGAAACATGTACACAGCTAACAACTCCTTGTTATGCAGCATACTAAATCAATCTACTAATAGACTATCTGCACATTTTCAGTTATGCAAAGTTTATGTTGGAACAGCTCTGTAATCTTTACAAACATTGACAAATTCAAAATGCTTGCATCAAATTTTGCATGAAGTTTAGTAAATCTGCTACAGAGACACTTAGAATATTTCATTAGGCATTTAGTGAACCTTTTTTTTTTAGTTTGAATACAAGTTTTCAAGGCCAGTGAAATGTCAGTGAAAGATTACCAATCACTAGAAAAATACCAGAAAATGTGTGGAAAAATGGAGTCATCCAGGAGAGCCTTGTGGAAAAATGCAACATGTATCGATGTTAAGTTGGCAATCAACTCTCAGACTCTTGACTCTTAATCAAAATATAGTAGCATCTTGATAGATACCTTGAGATGGAGACTAATGTTGTACCCCAACCCCTTAAGCCTGAAATGGAAAATTTCTAATACCACCTTGTGTATGTAAGCATGTAATACATAGCAATTTACTAAATGTAGCCTAAATGTATCACAAAGCCAAGATTAAGGAGCACTCTTTGAGTATTGAACTCTTTACTTAGTTGTAATTGATCAAATGAGACAAGCTTGTTAACCATTTCAGCACATCAAAATGCTCAATATGTATACATAAATAAAATTATAAAACATAAATAACTTAGCAACTTGACTTTTTTTTATATTACCTAGTCTAACTGTAATGTTTTTAAATCATATATGAGGCCATGTGAGCATAGGAATTGGCACTGCATGATGACTCAGTCCCATGTCTCAATAATTGAGATGAGGCATGAAATTGAGTCACCTTTCCTATAAACAGTCTTTATTTATAAACTAGTGTCCTCCTGCCATCAAAATTGACTGCAAGAAGGAGTGTATTAGAATTAATATGTATTATATTGTAAGTAATTTTCATTTAATCCAAGTACAATTTTATAATTTAAAGTAGTTCCTTGTTAATGTTAATAATTGAATAATGTACAATTTATAAACACCTCAGGAAAGATATCCGTATTTTATCCTTGTAAATGTTACATTTACAACCAATTTTTTTTTTTTTTTTTTTTGCTGCAAAAGTTCCCAGAATACAATATTTTTTGTGTAAACTTTGGAGGGTTTGAGTAATCCTTAACAGTTTGTAGATTCAATCTGTAATTTCACAGTCTGGGAAAGAAGGGGAGTGTTACACACACAAAAAAAATAGAATTTAGTTCTTCCTTTGAATTGTGTTGGTGTTGTTTTGGGTGGTCCTTTGTAGTCTGTCAGCATGGTAGCTTTTTGCATGTGGAGATGAATGGGGTCTTTGACTTCTGTGTGTCTTATGTCAAAATTTTGCACACTGCCTCTCTACTGTTACACAAAAAAGAAAACATACATACATACATACACACACACACACACACACACACACACACACACATATATATATATATATATATATATATATATATATATATATATATATATATATATAAGGTTTGCTACATTTATGGGATGAAGTGTTCATTATCAGAGATAGTGTATGTAAACATAAATATAAAAGTGAACATTTGTGTTGACTTCAATGTTCACTTTTATGTTTATTTATATAACTAAAAGATAACATACACTTAACACACACATCACATTCACAGCAACCAATAAAACTGTCAAAATGACCAAGGAGCGAATAAAAGTCAGGAATCTTCCATCCTCTAACATAAAAACAACTTCAAAGAGGCCATTTGATGAACACAATGACTGACCAAAATTAACAATAAAAAAACAAATGAGAACTACAGATAAAGTTCACTTTTTTCAGAAACAGTCATTCACTCATGTAGTTCACTGCTACTAACAAGCAGGGATTTTTTTTCTCCTGATGATGGCCATACTGGTCAAAACTAGTCGAGGAACCTAATTGAAATAATAAAACAAAAAATATTAATATACAACCCAGTGTTTCTGAAAATTTTATTTTTTTAATATTTTTTATTGTCAAAACATATATATCAGACACACACCTGAAATGATACTGTGTAATTCTTAGCCCAGCCAAAAAGCTCTTCAAAAAATATTTGGTTAGATTTTTCAGCACCTCCTCATATATAACAGCCACCACCCATGTGATGAAGTTACATTTTTTATATGGTCTTAACAGAGGAGGGAGCTGAGAATTTTCTCAATATGCAACAAACATGGGTAGTCTTAATAAATGTGGCAGAGAATTGGAAAAATCATTTAATGGCTAAAAAAAAAATGTGAAATTAATAAAAGGGGTGGTTTTAATAATCTTGAGTTAGTCAGAAAATTTCCTTGTACCACCTCCATTTATTCAACACTTAAGAATATTTCTATTTTTAACTCCAGCTATGGGTTAAATAGTAGAGAAGACTGGATTCTTTAGCTTTAGTTAGAAAGCAGTTTAGGAAAAAGACAATTCAGATTTTTAAAAAAAAATAGTATATAGCCTTGGTTTAGAACATACTATATTCAGCTAATAAAGGAACACAGAGTTCACAATGACTTTGATCCCAACTGCAGTTGACCTTGTTTGTTTTTTTTTTTTTGTTATTTTTTGTCCCACCTTGCAAGAGGGTTTTATTTTATTTTTTTGTCTCATTTCTAATAGTTTAGGTTGACAATAAATGCAGGGAATTCCTTTTCTTCATTAGTGAATTCTCTATCACAGAAGTGGAATTGCCAATTTCGATGTTGGATTGACATTGGCTCATTCTGCTTTTGAATTTTCCGACAATATGGAAAGTTTCAATAATCACAAAAGATTTTCTCAGTCGATTGTACAGCATGGTCAGAAAAGATTTTTTTTTTTTTTTCCTTTTCGATGTATGAAGATCTGCTTCAGATTTACATTTTACTGTTATCAATCTGTTGCTCTAATGATTCCAAAAGAGCCATTTCAGCAGAAGTTGTTAGTTTTTGAGACCCATGAATAAAGCATCCCTGCTATAAATAGCAAAAACTTGGCCAAGGTTAAAAGTCAGTTTAAATATATTAATTTTTTTTTTTTTAATTTTGTTTTGAAATGTTCAAGTCAACAGATTTAGATATTTAAGGCTAACATTGTAGTTTTTGTATTTTGGCTGTCATGGATTCAGGCAGATAAAATGGTTTTGAATTCCTAAGTTCATTTTTATTAATCTCTTTTTTTTTTAATCCAGAAAATGTATAAATCATATTTTTAATTTATTGTTTTTAATTTCTTTTCTTATTCTTGTCAGTGAATATTTTGTTGAGAATGACTATTTTTGGATTTGGTCTATTCATAATTGCTGTGAATTATAATACAATTGTAATATTTATCAAATGAAAGTACATGTGCCATTGGATACTCTAAATGTGACACAATGGGATGTGATCATGATGAAGACATCCACATAATAAGTGGACAGTAAATAATTTTATCTGAGCCTGATGCAACTGAAATTCAATAAGTGAGATCTCTAAAATAACCACATGCAGTCCACGAGTAGGAAAAAAGGAAATGAAGTTTATTATTCATCACAAGCAAGGTGATAATGCCATTAAAATGCAAGTTTCTACTGGGAGTGAAAGATAAGATGGAAAGAACCAGAACCTAATCTTAAACAGGAAACAAGGGACAAACCTATACTCCTGTTCAAAAGATCCAGAAGGTTCAAGTAAATAAAAACTTTAGGGATTAGGTTGGAAGGTAGGGTGATCTGTTTGTGAGATTTTATGGTTTGAATAAATCTTTTTATGAGTCACTTGTTAAGGTGAATGAGCTGTCTGTCAGGGTGTGTAGAGAGGCAGGTCAGAAAGCTTTATGTTGTGATGTAGAAATAGGCAGAGAGGTTGTAGGAGAGAGAGAGAGAGGTGGTGACAGATGGTATTAAGTTCTCTCCTATAGACAATATTTATTAACCAGCATAGGGATTGTACTTATATTCTCTTGGTTACTAAAAACTAATGTTTTGTTGGATTAACCTGTCTCCCCTGCTGGTTCAGATGGGTTCTACCAAAGTAGCTCAATTTAAGCTAGTTAGAGAAAAACAACTAGCTTAAATTGAGCTACTTGGGTAGGGGAGGACTTTTAGTTGCCTAGGGAATTCTTGTCAGTGTAATTCAGGAGTGAACAGACTTTCTGTTGCCTGGATAATATCCCCAAGATAATTTAACAGATGGAATTCTTGCTGGCTGAAGGGAAGGTCCTGTTTGTTGCAACAAAGGACAGAAATAGCAGCAAAGATGTCCCTTGCCGACTCCTTCCCAGATCATGCTGCATAAATTTGTGAATAAATGAATCATGTTATTGGAAACAGGATTCAAGTTTTCCTTTCTGATCATTGCATTATTTTGCCTTCATTGAACATACAGGCCCCTTGGAATTGAATTTTTATTCACACCAACACACAGAAATTGAAACACCTCATGGTTGTGGAACTATGTAAGGACTCACAGCTGTATATTTACATAAAATTAGATTAATTTCATATTGCCTTTCCTTGGCAATTTTCAAATGTTTTTTTGTTCTTATTGGCAAATGACATGGATAGTGGCCCAGAACAAAAAAATCGACCCATTGCAGGTTATTTAAAGCCAGAAAATATTTTTAGATTGTAAGAAAACCCCCCGAAGATAATAAACCTTTTGGGAACAAGTGCCACTTAGTCATAAGATATGGAGATCTGGTTGTGAGATTTTATGGTTTGAATAAGTCATTTATTTAGGTGATGAACTGTCTATCAAGATGTGGAGAGGCATGTCAGAAAGCTGTATGTCTGTGATGTAGAAATAGATAGCAAGGTGGTTGGAGAGAGTCAGCAGTCAGTGATAGAAGAGAGATGGTGACAGATGCAATTCTTGTTGGCCGAAGGGAAGATTTGGTCTGTTATGACAAAAGAGAGAAATAGCAGCAAAGATGTCCCAAGTGTCACTTGCCTACTCCCCAGACCATGCTGCCTGAATCTGAAGAAATAAATAATTTTATTGGAAACACAATTCATGTTTTTCCTTTCTAGTCATCACATTTTGGCCATTGTACGCTCAACCTTCTTCTAGTGATTACATTGGGATTTTGAACTGAACCCTTTATTTCATCCACTGGGATAGATTGTTCTAGTTCCACGTGCCATGCCTTTTCTGGATATCTCAGTATCAGTTATTTCCCTTTAGTAACTCAACTCTCCAAGTTTTTGCTCAGCTCTACTGTGGCCAGGTATTGAACTTGCAAGTCTTTGGGTCAAGTCACTGGATTACTTCAACCAACGTTTTATCCATAAAAGGCATGGCACATGCAACTAGAACAATCTTCCCTGGTGTATGGAGTAAAGCGTTCTGCTTGAAATTCCAACCTGAAGAAGGCCGGAGCATACAATGGCCTAAATGTCATGAATATGATAATAAAGATGAGGGTAACAGTCTGAACAATTTCCAAAAGTTTTTCATTCTTATTGGCTTGTGATATATAATATGGATAGTGGCTGAGAATAAGAAATTGGAAAGCTGAGTTCAGATTCCAGTTGAGTGATTCATTTTCTATGGCTTATCAATCCATTGCAGCTTATTTAAAGCCAGAAAATATTTCCAGATTTTAAGAATTTTTTTTTTCTTTTCTGTTTTCTTTTCTTTTTTTTCTCTTTTTCTTTTCTTTTCTCTTTTTCTTTTCTTTTTCATTGATAATGATTTAGGAATACAAGTCTTACTAATTAACCTATATCTGCAGGTGGAAGAGGTAGATTCATACCTAATCAGAATTTGATAAATAAACAAGACATTACAATAGGTATATAAAGTGGGAGATCAATTCTACAGTAATATATATATATATATATATAAATAAAGTGATCCCTCACTTTGTGGCCAATGTATTTTCTATACATTTATATTCCAAGTACTGTAAATAAATCTAAAAGACGTGCCTGTGTACCTAATCTGTATTTTGTTCATTGATTTATAAAATGATTTATGATTGAAAATTTATAACAAAAATGGTTTTCATTGATTGATTTGTTTCCTCAGCTTGTCAACCCTTTGCGGGTTATTTAAAGCCAGAAAATATTTTTAGATTGTAAGAATTTGTTTTTTTTTTTTCTTTTTTGAGATAATAATGGTTTAGTGATACAAGTCTTGATAATTAACCACCTACATACCTAATCAGTATTTGATAAACAGGTTATAATGTAGATATAAAGTGGGAGATCAATTCTATATTACAATTAATATATGACCTGATCCCTCACTTTGTAGCCATGGTAGTTTTTATACATTTATATTCTGGACAATGTAAATAAATCTAAAAAACAGACCTATGTAGCTAATCAGTATTTCATTGATTTGTTTTCTATAGCTTATCTTTGTAGGTTATTTAAAGCTAGAAAATATTTTTCAATTGTAAGAAATATAGATAATAAAAGTTTAGTAATACAAGTATTGATAATTAACCCATAGCTGAGGAGAGAAAAGGAGGATTCATAGCTTTCTCATGAATATTTACATAAGTAAATATAACCAACACAATGGGAATTGGAATTCAGTTATCTGATTAACAATTCTGAGTCATTATCCATTACACCACCTCCACACATCTAAGCTTACAGCATTTGGTTAATAGCAAAACAGACACCCATCTAGGTACTGATCAGGCTCAGTGTTGCATAATCTGGGGGATCGTATGGGAACTTGTGTTTTAATGTGATGTGGGCATAAACCACACACACAGACGCACACACATGTATATACATACACACGTTATTTATATAGATACAAATATTTAAGTAAATGCTCTGTTTATAATAAGCAGTATTAATAACATTTACTGGCTTGAACGTGCAAGAAATTTTCATAGAAAATATGAGTCCTCTGACAGGGATTGAACCTGTATCCTACTCAGAACCATCATATAGCCTAACGTACTATACCAGTTTAGCTATAGAGAAGTGTCTGGTTAGCAAGGTCGATTTTACTGCTTTTAAACAACAATCTTCCATGATTTCCCTTGAATGTTCATATCTGCTCAGAGCGTATCTAAACATAAACAAATCATGTCACATACTACGAAGTGGACTAAGTCCAACAATTATTTTAATATATCTTTTTATGTTATTTCTATAGACACAAATATTTAAGTAAATGGTTTGATTCCTGTTAGAGGACACATATTTTCTATGAAAATTTCTCAGACGTTCAGGCCAGTAAATGTTAATACTGTTTATTATAAAAACAGAGCATTTACTTAAATATTTGTGTCTATATAAATAACATATAACAATGAAATATATTAAAATAATTGTCAGACTTTGTCCATTTTCATAGTGTGTGTGTGTGTAATATATAAAAATAAATAAAGGATATGCAGTAGTATAATGGAGAATGGCATGGGATAAGAAATTGGAAATCCAAGTTTGGATTCTATTTGAGGTTTGTTATGTTCACTTTGCACAAATTACCTTGTGAAAAATTTGAATGCATCTCTTCCCCCCCCCCCCAAGCTATGGGTAAATAGCAAGACAGACTGGACCCTATAGCCTTCATTGGCATCCAGTCTAGAGCAAAAACTGAATTCAAACTAACCTGGAGAGCTGAGATCTGTCAAGCTATCTTACCCAAGACACACCAGTACTATTACAGCTGCAGTACATGCAGTGCCACTACAACCTAAACATGATTTACAGGATTTGTGACCATGATATATACTTTGTGATACTATCTATCCATTCTCTGTTTCTTGCTATTCATTATATTTTGGGTAAGGCTTGTTCCACTTGCAAATTTTGCATATACTTCACTCTAGGAAATATCCACTGGAAAGAATATGAATCAAAAATTGATTTAATTCCTATCATAGCAATAATGCCACCAAGATGCTAGGATTTCTTGAGAGTGAAAAAGAGTGAGAAGATTTTAAATGAGGAGAAAGAACAATAAAAGAAGAGGACTAGGGAAGGCAAGATGACAATTGAGGTTACATTTAAATTTTTGAAGATTGTAGGTGGCAGGGAATGCAGTTCCACAGTCGAGGGGTGCAAGAAAAATTTACATCCCCTTCCACAATTGGCTGTTGAGAGAGGATGTTCTACTTACTGCAGGTGGTTCTGACAAAAAGTTGCAAATGAACAATACTGGGCAGGTATTAGCCAACAATAAGGTTGAAAGAGCTATATATATAGAGCTATATTACACCAGTTTTTTTTTCAGTCAAAGAAAAGTGCTCCTGACATGCGGGCTATCAGTTTTGTGTCAAAGTTTTGCGTTAGTTGGAGTTTACATTTGCTTTACTTAGAAAACCAGACAAGATGAACACAGCTTTTAAATTTCTTTTACCGGTCTTGGTAAAATAAACCCCCAGCCTATTTTGCCGGTAAATACTTTTTTTATTATGAAGGCAGGTAATGTTAAAAATAACAATGCACAGAAGTTTATTTATTTTCACTATCAATTAAGACAATTTAAAATCATTTCCATCATCAATTGTTAAAACAAGTTAAAATTATTTATTCATCATCAATTATTAAAAGCAGTATGGAGGTCTGTGAATATTTTAAGCACTTCAGGCATAACAGTCTCTGTAAATCTAAAACTTGCCCTTGAGCATGGTTCTCTTGCCAATACACTTCAAGTGCACCCACTGCAGACAACAGTCACAGACTATAGAATCCATATTGTTCAAGTCCTGCCTACGCAGATTACACAACAATTGCACTGACGATCTCAAATATAATATATTCTTAGTTGTAAAACATTATTCAAATTTACCAGCAAATAATAGCCTTGGTGTTGACTTTACTAGGACCAGTAAAATAGCCTATTTGAAAATTTGGTTTTCATTTTTGTTGAATTAAAATTGGGATATGGGTTTTTTGTTGATCCAATCCAACTTGAATTTTTCTTTTCTCTTGCACAGATAAAGACAGAAGAGTCGTTAATACATGATAAAGGAAATGGATGTGTTTGCATCTTATTGTGGTTTTCAATGTTTTTGGCCCAATGCATCCTTTTCAGCATAAATCAGAATGTTATCCCCCACCTTCCAAGATTGTTTGATTCAAAATTGCATTCCAAATAATATGCTTCTTTTCCACATTATATATATATATATATATATATATATAGATGAATGTTTCATTAAATAATATAGACAAGTTTTGTCTATTTATTTTATGCAAATTCCTTTCATGTCATCTGATAAGGTTAATAACATTATCATTGAAAGACGAAAGAAAATCATCATATTGATACATGTTTTTTAATCCTATCTTAACTTTCGGCTTACATAAGCCATCATCAAAGATGACAATAACATTATAATATATTAAACAATACACGGACGTGGCAATAATGATAGTTTTTGTTGTATGGAAGATAATCCATGTATATTATATATATATAATATACATGGATTATTTTTAATGAGGAGTTTTACAAATTTAATAGCAATAGAAAATGTTGATGTATTTTTAAACTTGAATAAATGTGCAGGAATTTGTTTTAATTCATAACTAATTATTAAATAAATAAACTGAAGTATACTTCAATAAACAAAATGTTAAATAGCATGCCAGGGTTGATTTGTAATAAACAGAATTCTGTGAATAAAAAACAAAAAGAAAACCTACCCCCACCCAATCTTAATAGATACTTCTTATTTGGTTACTTATTTGGTGTGTTGTTCATGGCAAAGTTATTCTCCTGCTAGATTTGTTTTTAAAAATCTAATTTCATAATGATCACATACACAGAGGTTCAAATAGATGAGTAACATTGTAAATTATAGGTTATGCAAGAGAAACAGTTTTAACTTTTTTTATTCATTTTTTGGTAAACAAATTTTTGAATTTAGTTTTTTTCCACTCTTCTCTTTCTGCTGTTGAGTGTCCGCTGTTCATGTTCTGTTTTTGAAACAGAAGTAAAAATCCACCCACCCTGCAAAGACTCATCTTATGAACTGAAATGTTTCAGTTGTTTTATCTTCCTTTGTTATTTCAGGCAAAACATTTTTATTGCCAACATTACTGATCACCTTTTGATGTCATTTTAGATGTTACACTTTGATCTATTCCTGAACTTTACTTATGTATATATACACACATTTATTCATGATATTTTATGTGTGTGTATGTGTGTATATATATATATATATATATATATATATATATATATATATATATATATATATACACACACTTCCTTCTGTATGGAATTATTGTAAAAATAGTGTACAAGGCAATGAATAAGGGCATTTTTAACTATGGCTTCATATTTTGTGATAAAAAAATTATTTCATGTATGCACATACATACATATACATATATATTTTATTATCCTTTTCCATCAGTAATGTTTTCTTTTAGTGTTGTAGTAAAACTTATTGCTGATCAACTCCAAGGATAAGTGCTCGCTGCCATTTACAGCTTTTTTTTTCTTCTCTTCAACACTATCAAAAGCTGAACAGTAGTTATTTATCTGCATACCCTTATTATTACAGAATGTGACACAAGATTATTGTTTAATGAAGAACGCCATTTCAAAAATTCATTCATTATGCAATTAAGAATAAAAATCTCCTTGGAGCATTTTAATTGGACATTAACTCTTGTAAAAATTATGCAGATATTTTAGTTTGGATTACTTTTCAAGTTTTAACAGGTGTACCTGCATCTTTGATCAGAAAGACTTGTCTTGGATTATCTCTTGCACCTCAAAGGAAAGATTAGTCAATTTTTATTGCATCATTCACAGATTAGTCTTAAATATTGATCTGGTAATTGAAAGGTCACTTTAAAGGTCATTGTGCTCTAATTCTTGGTATCTAATTTCCTGAAAACTGTTTTAAGAAAAATTTTGTATAAATTTCAACTCACAGTAACACTGTTTGGTCAATAAATGCTTAATGTTTTCTGTATAGAAACAGCTATTTTCACAATTGCCATTTTGTAGATTAATAAATTGATTTCAAATTGTAGGTAACTCTTTTTCTTACTTCATTGTTAAAATGTTTTATCTTTGTATGGGTTTGACTGATAGATTTAGAAAAGCTTATAAGTGGATTGCACTGAATAGGGTAAGATTGAGAATATAGAAACAGAAGATTTTGAGGACTGGTCAGTGATTATTAATCTGGAACAAGGTAAATATTTATTAAGCTTAAATGTGTCTTCCAGGTTTCAATGAAGTCAATTCTTCATCAGATGGATGCTACAGGATCACAAAGAGTTTTACCAAATAACACATCACTTGAACACTTTCAACAGCAAAAACATAACACAAAGGAAAATAATGATATGATCAAGATGATCACTTTCCACACTAGCATAAACAAAGTTAGTAAGGAAACTCTCCTCACTACTAGAAAGAGCGATAACAGTGGACTTGAAGTTTATTTTCTTGATAAAAAGAAATTTCAAAAATTTCAACTGCCAGTAAAACTGTTTGGTCAATGAATGCCTAATGTTGTCTGTATGGAAACAGCTAATCTCACCATTATCATTTTTCTATATTGATTACTTAATAAGTTTGCTTAATCAAAGCTATAGCAACTGTAACAGAAAAGGTATTATTTTTTTAACATTTATTATTAATAGTTGTACCTATGAAAATTAGAATTTTCTGCTGAATCATAATTCCTAAGTTAATGATTGATCTTCTTGCAATTTCTATAACTATAAATTACTCCCATTGTATCATTCGGTATTTGAGCTCAACAACTTTAATCAAATATTGCAATACAAATCATTAGCTTCATTAAGTGTCTCTTCTCACTCGTGGAACTGTCTCCCTGCTTCTTGTTTCCCATAATAAGGTCATTATCTAAAGAAGAGGGTACAAATGAAATGATTTAAAATTGACAAGTTTTCCATTTCACTGAAGCCAATGTTAAACACACAAGAGCATTATTGCATCCTCTATCTCCTCTTTCATTCTTTCTTTTTCTTGCTGAAACTAAACAGAATTTCTGTCTTTCCTCACAATCAAAATAGAATAGTCCCTTATATGGTACTTATGTAGTGACAGAGAGTGAGAAGAAGAGATTAAGCATAAACTACAAGAAGACAGAATGCATGGTCATCAGTAAAAGGATGAGCCCAAAATGTGATTTACAGGTTGGAGACACTAAAATCAAGCAGATGCAGAAGTTTAAATATCTGGGAAGTGTTCTGACAGAGGACTGTAAATGCAACATTGAGATTCGTAGATGTATTAGGATGGCCAAGGACGCATTCCAGAAGCTGAGCAGAGTATTGCGAGACAGGAGGATTTCTTTGGTAACAAAAATAAGAATACTGATATGTTACGTGACATATTATATAAGTTTTGTTAAACAACTGATGAAAGGAACTGTGATTAAGCTTTTAAGTGTGTAAAAACTGTCCAAAAGTTCTGCATATTCAATCACTTTTAGCTATTCTTTCAGCCATTATCAAGGATATTTTTTAAATTTTTTTTCAACTGTGTGGGTATCTGGAGTTGTAGAGTTTTATTTTCCAAACTATCAGCACCTTGTGGCCATGTTGATAGTTAATGTTATTTGAGTGTTGGTTTTTTATTTTTTTATTGTTCGTGCCTCCAATATTTTTTATCTTTTTCTTACATGTGGATGAGACTATTGTTCTTGACAGCATTGAATGTTGGATGATTTCCTCACAGTTGAAGAAGAGACTTTAGGTAACAGATGCTAAGGATATCGTGGACCGAGCGTGTGAGCAACAATGAGGTCTTAGAGAGGATGCAAACAAGGAGGATTGCTTATACATCAGAAAGAGGCAGCTGAAGTTTCTGGGACACATAATGAGGAAGGAGGACCTGGAGAATCTGAGGGAAAGAGAGACAATGGAAAACAACACCTGACATAGCGGGCTTAAGCAAGTGGATGATAGAACATGGTCTCAGGGAGGAAGCAGAGGGAAGGAACTTGTTGAGAGCTGCAAAGGATAGAGAGGTGAAGAGCCATGATTGCCTACATCTTGAAAGGACATGGCACATAAAAAAGAAAGACTTGACTGGGTGTAAAGTATGTGTTAACTCATAAACTGACAAAAGAACAAACAAAATTCTAATATGATTCTATTCTTACTTAGAACAAAATTTTAAGTTTTTTTTGCTTATATGTGAGAATTATTTCTTAGGAAAAGTATGATTAGTTCAGATATTAATAATTGATGAATTTGATTTTTATCATAGTAAATGATTTTAAATAAATTCTAATCCGTGTAAAGCAAAATTAACTTCAGCATTGATGCAGATGCATATAAATTTTATGACAAAGGAGATAGCAACCAGGAATTTTAAACTGATTTAGAACTTCTGACATTTTGTTTGTTTTCCATTTCCACAAGAAATTTGTTCTCTGATCAGCATTTCTTTGTTAATTTTGGGTTCATTGTTTTAGCATTTTATCAATTTACAACAGTAAATTGATTGGCTGGCTAAAATTGGATAAGCTATTTTTTTATTGACATTTGTTTCATTATTTCTTTTATACCATTTTTTTGTCATGATTTTTTTTCTTTTTCATTTTACTCCTTTTTTCATCCATCTTTTAAATGTTTTTTATTTTAATTATTTTCTCTTTTATTTTTTTTTATATTCATTCCTGTTTTGTCACTCCTTTTCCTCACTTCTTTGGCTTTCTTTTATCATTTTTTCATACATTCTTGTTTACAGATTCTTTCATTTCTTTGCATTCTTGATTGCTTATTCTAAAATATTTTTTTTTCTTTCACTTAATTCATTCATCTATATTTTCTTTCATTTTCATCACCATGTTGAAATTGTTTTTACTTTCTCTTAAAAAAAAAAAAAGATGTAAAAATGACAAGCATTATAGTTTCCAACAAAATTTAGATCATGTCAAAAGGATACAACTTCAAATCTAATCATTTTTTTTTTTTTAATTTTGCTTTTATTGCAATCACTATGGCTCACTTGAGTAGGGATTGAGAAAAAAAGTTTCTGACCAGATTTGAACTAAATTTTGTTAGAAGTTACAATGTTGGCATTGTCGTATTTTTGTATAATTTTTCTTTCCACTTTGAAAATGATATCATCTATAATTCCTTTTATAAATATTGTTAAAATCATTTTTGGTTGTGTTTATTGATGCATTTTTCTTCAGAAAAGAATTTTACCTTAAATATATATTTAAGGTAATTTTATTTGGTACCTCTTCATTGAAGAGCATCTCTTTGTGTTGAAATAGTTAAAACTTAATTCTGCAAAATGCTTTCTATTTTCAAACATGGAATGTGATTAAAAATCTGTTGATGACAAAGTTGAAAATAAAAATTTGAAAAGTGTATTCTGTATAAAAAATAAAAAAAAAGCCCATTCATTTTAATGTAAAATTCTAACTTAATATATGTGTGGATGAAGGCTGTCAGAAGTGTTATTTTATATATATATAGTTTTAAGGTGTGCTCTATTTATAGATTAAAGTGCTCGATATTGAAGATAGTGTATGTAAATATAAATGTGGACACTGAGGTTGTCAACAAGCAGCAACAACAATTTGTTTCATGCTTGAATACAATCTTCAGGCCATATCTTTTTCTCTCTGTGTGTGCGTATACATATATATATGGGCAGCAATCCCTCTATTATATAAGTTTTGCGAGACAACTGATGAAAGGAACTGTGATTAAGCTTTTAAGTGTGTAAAAACTGTCCAAAAGTTCTGCATATTCAATCACTTTTAGCTATTCTTTCAGCCATTATCAAGGATATATTGATAGTTAATGTTATTGAGTGTTGGCTTTTGATTTTTTTTTTTGTTCGTGTTTCCAATATTTTTAATCTTTTTCTTATATGTGGATGAGACAATTGTACTTTGCGCTAGTAGGTTTTGGATAGTTTGGTATGTTTTTGTGTGTGTTTAAATGAGTCCTAATTGAGCTATGTTCAGGTAGGTGTTTTTACACTCTTTGTGTACAGAAAAGAAAACACTTGTACGAACACAAGAAAAATGAAATAAAAACCTTAATTGCAGTACCTTGTCAGTTGTTTTTAATGAAACTTACATATGTATCTATAAGATATATATATATATATATATATATATATATATATATATATATATATATATATATATATATATATATATTTGTCAGAATTGAGTACTCTGGCTGCTGGTCTAGTGTTTATATACATCACATATATAATACGTTAAAAGATTCCCTTTCTCTGCCATGTGCGATAGGTGTAGAGTCTCTGACTGATGCCAAATCAGTTGAGTTTTGATCCCGGCTTGAAGTAAACAGATGTCTAATCACACTGAAGAGCTGTGATACAGCAAAACAGGCTGTCTGTGGAGATGTGTGTGTGTATATATATATATATATATATATATATATATGAAGAAATATAGTTTTAAGGTCTGCTATATTTATGGGATAAAATGCTCAATATCAGAGATAGTGTATGTAAATATGAATATATGAAAGTGAACATTGAAGTCAACACTGAGAGGCGACAGGCTGTTTCATGCTGGATTGTCAGGCAGCCTGGCGATTGCGTCTAGCATGAAACAGCCAGTCACCTCTAAGTGTTGACTTCAATGTTCACTTATATATATCTGCCCTGTGTTGCCCGGGTGTTAAATATGTTGAACATAACCCCCACCAATTCCCCTTTACCCTGTTACCACCTCCCAGACAATGGAGCAGGGGTTGAATTTTAGTGAACTAGGAGAAAAATGTTATTTATCAGATTCTTTTTCTGATGACAATATTGCCACCATTTAAAAATAACATTCATTGTGTCATAAAATCCCATTCAGTTATAATGAAGACCTTGAATATAAAACTGATGGATAGAGAATTTGCTTAATTCTGACACATGACCACTATGTAATCAATTTAACATCAAGCCATATGTATAACACAATGAAACAATAATAATCAACTCGATGTTTTCTACTAATGAGGCTATCAAAATCAGAGTTATATAAAAACATATTCTCGGTTTTATTACCTCACATACACCTTTTGTTTCTTTACCATTTAACCCGTGAGTGTTCATCTCATTCAAACATGCCCTGTAAATATTGGCTCTCAATGTTCAACCCACTGTAACCCGTCCTATGTATATTCTGCCATAATGACAACATAATGACATCATTTTAAGTAACACAGGAAAGAGTCATGTAAACAGTGAGACTTTGAGCGGGATGAACACTAATTGGTTAACATATACATGCGCTTATAAAGTTTATAAATCTACCATTCCAACTTGAAGAAGCCAAACATAACACAAATCATGTTGGCAAAAGCCTTTTTACTGTGTTTCATTATCCTTAAATAAGATATTATAAACACATTATATATTTTTAATCATTTCAGCCAAAGCAAGGCAATAAAGCCACTAAGATACAGGGGGAGGGTTTGCAAGTGAAGGAAAGTGCACAGATATTATACCAATCCAAGGCAGAAATGCCAATCAAGACATAAATAATCTTTTTTTTTCCTTTTTTTTTTATTTTAAATGGGTGCTAGGCTAATTATTGTGAATTTAGTTATAGAGCACATTGACCAATTGATAATGGCTTAGGGCTACATCACATTGAAACATCAGTTTTCACATGTGTTAAGCAATGTTAATCCTGGTCAGTATCTAGTAGAGTTGGGAGTATCAGGTGGTGTAATGGATAATGGCTTGGAATTGTTAACTGGAAAGCCAAGTTTCATTTCCCATTGGGTTTGTTATATTCACTTATTTGCAAATGCCCTTGAGAAAATGTATAAAACCCTCTTTTCTCTCCACAGCTATGAGTTAATTAGTAGGACTTGTATAAATAAACCATTTATTATCTCAAATAAAAAAAAATTCTTACCATCTAAAAATATTTTCTGGCTTTACCCCCCCTCTCCTCAGTTTTTTACCAAAAGTGTCTTTTTCAGACATGAATGAATAAACAACCTTCAAAAACAAGCTACAGACATGTTTATATGTTGATTTTGATTCTTTTTATGCCCTTCTCAGCTTGAAATGAGTCCAATTGTCAACTTATACGTTTGGTAGAGGTGTTAGCCACTGCTCGGGTACTTCAAGATGCCTCAGTTTCTTAGTTACTCTATTAAAAACAAATAAAAATATTTTAGCAGAAAATGTGATGTTTTTTTCCAAAAATAATTATCGGTAAAGGTATTAAATAACATGCAGTGAGTTGATAAGCCATAAAAAATGAATCAACCAACCTCCTGATAATATAGTACAAATAAACACTGATCTTTTATTATTGTTATAATGATGATAACAACAATAATAATAATAATAATGGTTGTTGTTGCATGTCTTAAGATATAATATGGGTTATATCATGTTCCTCTAAATTTTTTAAAAGTTGGTTCTTATCACTTTTAATCTTGTATCTAATGTCCTGATCATGAATCAAAATTTAGTTTTATGGCACATCACTTCCTATATAATGTTGTTTTTGCTGTTTATTCTGGAGCATTAGATTGCAAAAGCATCAAGTGATGTTGCTATGATTTCAGTATCAAGTGAATGTTTACAGGACAGGGTTGTTCTTCTGCCCAAGATGGACAGCCTTTAGGACTCCAGTTACCCTACCCTTTATCTAGAGCTGAGGAATGGTTATGAACAGCTAAAGATTTTTTTTTTTTTAATTGTGTTCAGATATCAAAGTTTCTGAATCTGTGATTTTTATTGCAGATCACTGAAATGTTGATCAATTGATCATTTTATGATACAGAGATGATAACTATTTAGTCAGCTGTTGTCTTTCTAAGTTTAATGTGAAAATATTAAATACTTTTGACAAGAGATGTTTATTTACACTATTTATATTTGGACTATTGTCCTCATCCTATCGGAATGTTTCGGCCATTGTACCCTCCAGACTTTCTCAGGCGTATATTGATTTGGGGTAAACTACAGGGAATTCTGAACTGAATTCTTTATTTAATTTATGGGAGTACACTATTCACATTCCACTGCTCATGTCTTGGGATATTGTTTAAAATTCCCTGTAGGTTATCCAGATTGATATACACCTGAGGGAGGCTGTAGGGCAAAGTGGATGAAACGTTATGAGGACAATAGTTTGAATATTTTTTTTTCTTTCTATGTACCATGTCCTTTCAGGACGTAGGCGATCATGGCTCTCTGCCTTCTTCTAGCACTTGCAGTTCTCAAAAAGTTCCTTCCCTCTGCCACCTCCCCCAGACCATGTTCCGTCATCCACTTGCTTAAGGCCGCTAGGTGTGTCATGCGTTGTTTTCCCTTGTCTCTCTTTCCCTCTATTCGACCCATGAGTATCAGTTTCTCCAAGCCCTCCTTTCTTATTACGTGTCCTGTTCACAGGTTATGAAATCAGTCATCCTTTTTTAAGACTGGCTGTCACTCAAGGCTAGGGAGTCTAGTCTACCCTATTATTTAATCCATAGCTAGGGAGAGAAGATATGAATTCATGTCTTTCCCAAGAGCATTAGTACAAACAGGTTTTGCCTGAATATGAACTGTGCTTATCAATTCCATTTTTTTTACTGATGAGTTATGATTCTATGTGTCGCATCTCTTCAGGACATAGGTAATCATGGCTTTCTGCAACTTAATATTTGTATTGTTTGTTGCCCTGATTGTAGTGGAATGACTTCCTGTTACCTTCTCCAGTGTTTTTATTGAAACATGTTATATAGGAATAAAGTGTTGCTGCCAACAGTGGAGTTTGAACATAGATTGCCAGTGAGCAAACACAGGCGATCCCATTTTGAATAAGTGGATCACATGATGGTCCAAGGAAATGTATATATGGGAATTAGTATGGCATCTAATTGATCACTCTTTCTATTCTATCCTCTATTACTATACGGATCGCTATTCTCGATACAAATTACTATTTGGTGGTTACTTTTCGAGTGAGTATTATTGAGCAAGTACTATTAGTGCGAGTATTATTCGAAGGCATCTGACACCAGGCATTGTTCAACAGCGTTACTATGGTTGTTTCTATGATTACAAAGTCTCTACTACAATGAGCATTTTGAAAATGGCAATGAGTGTTCATTGACATCACAAAAGACATCAACTCTAATTAGCTGGCTGTTGACTCCGTGAGAGTTCTTCTGCCCTTTCAGTAAGTTTTCTTTTTAATCTGACAGGGTTATTAATGAGCCACCTTGCACAAGATGAAATGCAGCTGGGTGGTGAGGTGTCACTTTAGTCAGCAACCATTCAATAAGTTTCCATTTTGGGGGAAGAAAAAACAAAAAACAAACTTACCTTCCAGCTAAGGGTAGGATTGGTGAATGCTTTTCAAGAGTAAGAGAGTTGGAATTATCAGGCGTCTAACTGTAGTTTTCACTGGTGAATGATTTTTGACTAAAAAGTTAATGTTTAGGTGGTGTTGATAATGGTTGAGTCTTAACGAGGCAATTTTAAACTTTTCAACTTTTCCTTTTTTTTTTCTTTTTATTAAATTTCAAATGTCGGTTGATTGAGATGTTGAAAAATCTTTTTCAATTGGATGTCTTAAATTCTCTTTGACCTCAAAAGGATATTGTTGTATCGTTAAGTGAATACTCACATGAAAGGGAAGAGGGGGGTTACAAATGTGTGTCACTTAATTTGCTTGATTAAAGATAAATAATACGAAATAATAAAATATAGAATTGATAAAGCAATTAGAACCTGAACAAGTCTTGCTCGATATTTAAGAATGTCAGTTGTTTTGCTTATTGGAGAAAACTTGCTATTAAAAGAAGACTCCATATTGAAATAAAGAATATGATTGAAGGTTGAGATTCTCTTGATTTTCATTTTGACTGGAGGTTCCACCCCGCCCTTTAGACTCACATAAATTGGACATCAAGGGTTTCAGTATGAAAAGTACACATGCACCAAGTACAGTCAGTGCATAGCATAATCTATTCTCTAATATATCAACTCAAAATATGGAAGAAATTCTTCTCTCATAAAGGTTTAATCAAAAATAATTAAGTTTTTCAAAAGCAAAATGGGAGTAAAGAAATATATAAACAATTGAATAGATTATGAAATTATCATTGTTTTTCCGTTATTTTACAATAATTTAAATAAGTTTCTAATGTACATTTTTATTTTATCAAAATTGTTAACAGATCTTAACATTGTAATTGAATCTGCAGAAAATATTCCAAAATGAGGCTTGTGTTGTCTAATCCTCTCTTTTACAAGTGGTGCCATTTTGAAAGACAAGATGTTTGGTTTTGATAATTTTTCTTTTAGATTGATATTTAAAATATTTAGATTCAAATGCTGCTTTTTAGGGATTGATTTGTCAAATTTAACTTTTTCTTTATGCTATATTTTCATTTCCTTCTCTAAAAATGAGTACCAAAAACCAATATTGTGTGTGTGTGTGTGTGTGTGTGTGTGTGTGTATGTATAATATATAATCATTTTTACAGTTGAATTTGCTAGATGTTCTTTGCTAATAATTTCTTTTCTCACTTGTGGAACTCTCTTCTGGCTTCCTGCTTTCCAACCAACTTTGACCTTCAAAAATTTAAATGCAATGTCAATCATTATCTACTGTCTCCTTGATTCCTCTTTTATTGATCTTGCTCCTTAATGCTTTTTCTTTTTCTTTCACACTCACTAACCATCTTGTGTCTTAATGGCTTTATCGTATTGCTGGGAATGAAATGGTAAAATATATATGTGGGTAAAATTTTAGATATAAATAAAAGATATCTAAAAAGAATATGAATAAGGAGAAAAGGAAAACTTTTCTTTGCTGAATCATTTCATTCTTTTACAGTTAGCCTAAAAGTGTGTGTATGTGTGTGTATATATATATATATATATAAAATACACACACACACACACTAGCAGTATAACCCATCTTTGACTGGGTGTTTCAATACTGGGAATTTTTGCCATTCAATTGGGGTAGTTTAAGTTTAAAGTCAGCCAACCTGAAAATCAATATTAGTAACAATAACAACTGAGACACATCCCCAAATGTGGTGAGGGGGTTAACAATTTGAATTGGGTGTGGCCCCGAAAAGTTCTGTTTTTGCATTTTCAATCTTGCAAGGAAGGAACCTTTTCCATTCACTGTCATAATATATGATAATTTTTATTTATAATATAATTTTTTTATAATTCTAATAAGCTCTTGTGTTAGATTTCAACTCTCTAAATTGATTGTATGCTGTTTTTTACAGACATTATATTTTGCCTTTTTCAATTTTTCACCTTCAAGGTTGTAATTTTTTTCTAGCGAATTTGGACTCAAAACTGACACTGAAGAATCATCTATCAAACAAAAAAAATTTAATTGTAATCGGATGAAAACTGTGGCAATGCATAAACTACATCTGATCATTCACACACACACACACACACACACACTTTGAGAATTATATATATATATATATATATATATATATATACATAGTGTCACTCACTCTCTCTCTCTCTCTATATATATATATATATACACACACACACACACACACACAGTGTGTTTGATGTCATTTTTAAATGTTACATTTTTTTAATTATTTTTTAATAGAATTTTCAGACCAGTAGATAAAATAAATATAAGGAATATCTTCTCAAACACTAGTATCCATTAAAAGTAAAGTTGAGAAATGAGATATATAGTTTTCATTGAAAGTTTTAAACAGTCTATTGTAACTTGAAGCAAAACATTTAAGGGGAGAGGTGTAAGAATGCATTAAGTAGAATGTGTTTTTATTTATTTATTTGCCTCTTCAATATTTCCTCCACACTTCAAGATACTCTCTCTCTCTCTCCTGTGGTGAAAGCTTAAACATCCCACATTTAAATAAAGTATCTTTCAACCCAGGATACTGAATCTTGAAGTGTATATGAAATATTTAAGAGGAGAGTAAATAAATGAAAAATTATGTGTATATGCTATGTACATTATACAGGGTAATTAAAAATAATGCATATTATGGCTCTTAGGATTTCATTTCTATTTTCAAATGTTTCATCTAAGTAGGAATTTCTGTTAACCACCATTAAATCTTGACTGTTATCTGTTTTCATTTTAATTGTAATTGTTTCATTTCCAACTGACATTGCTATTATGTCCATCAGTAAAAAGAGTGAATTAGAAATAGAGAATAAATACATCTTAAGATGAAGGAAATCCTACTCAGAAATGAATAATGGTTGAATGAAAATGCTTCTTCTAATCAAAATTTTAGATAATATTACTGCTACTACTGGAAATAAAGCAGTTGAAATTAGGATGAGAAATAAGTTAAAAATAATTAATGTTAGATAATTGTTCATCTAATAAAACTTCCAGATATTATTGTAAGTAAAACAAGTGAAATTAATCAGAAAGAAAGGCAAGTATTGTGCTCCTTTCAGTTTTGACAGTCAGTCTACTTTCCACAACAATAAATTAACTCCCTTGTTTTCTCTCTGATGTTGCTATTGGAAACCATGACGTCATTACTTGCCAGTATTTAAAATGTGGCATGGATCAGATCTTTTTCAATTTCTGACATGCTGCAAATAAAGAACTCAATACTTCTGCTGAGAGGTTTCTTTGTTAATCTCCATTAGCAGTCGGTCATTTCAACTTCTTTGTTAATTCTTTGCATCTTCACACCTTTGATATTTGCATTTGAGTTAAACATATCCTGTAAAATATATGTTAGTCAATAAAAGACAGAAAAATGAATGATTTTCCCCTTTTTGTATATTTCACTCTACTTCAAGAAATTGATTTGTTTTTTTTTTTATGGCTTATCAACCTTGAAAAGGTTATTTAAAGACAGAAAATATTTTTAGATTGTAAGAATTTATAGGTGATCACTAATTTACTGATACAAGTCCTATTAATTAACCCATAACTAGGGGAAAAGAAGTGAATTCATATCTTTTCCCATGGGTATTTGCATGTAATTGAATATAACAAACCTAACTGAAATTGGAACTTTCCAATTTCTAAGTGGTCACCCATCTAAGTATTGACTAGGTACTGCATTCTCAGCAACATTGCTTAACTTGTATGATATGACCATAAGCCCTATGCTTTAAGAAAAAAATAAAATAAAATGTTTTTTTCTGACTAAGGAACTTTGTCGTAACTTTTTCACTATTTTCATTTTTCAAACAATCTTTCCAAGAATTTTGCCTCCGGTTTAAGTTTGTATTTGTACATTTGAATATTTTACTTAAAGTATTGTTTACTTATACACACAATACCAAGGTTTATTAAATGTTATTGTTGAATTTAAATTTTCTTGTATTGTTGCCTTTAAATATTTGTAATCATTGAAATCACAACATAAAAATGGTGGTAGTGGTGTTGGTAGAAATACATGAAAAATTCATAGAAACAACTTAATATTTCAGTTCTCTCATGAAACTGAATAATTTTCATAATTGTTAGAGGCCATTCCTACTGTCAGTCTTTACTATGTTTGTAAAATCCAAAATGCTGATGTGATAAAACATTTATATTTAGTCTAATTTTTTTTTTAATCATTTCACCACAAGCAAGGCAATAAAGTCACAAAGACATGAGGGTTACTGAGTGTAAAAGTAACTCCTTATTAAGGAGTGAGAACAATAAAAGAGGAATCAAGAAGACAAGAGATAAGGATTGATCTTGCATTTACATTTTTTGATGATCAAAGTTAACTGGAGAGGAAAAAGCCAGAAAGAGTTTCACAGGCAAGAAGTGTAAGAAAAACTGTTAGCAAAGCACTTATGGTTACATCTAGCCAATTTAACTGTAAAATGATTAGACCTTGTTGCCAGTGTAGTACTGTGCTACTAGTAAAATTCAAAATAATATTAGAACAATAAATTTCTGGTGAAATTTTCATTAATTCTAAAGGCCAAGTGTTTAAAAAAATAGACATTATTGGATTATTTCATAGCATGTACATTAAAAAAATGCTGTGTAAAATTATACAACAGTGACACTCTGTTTCATACTTAACTGCAAATCTTTAAGCATGAAATGCTATTACTGCCATTTTTATATTTACATATGCTCTATCCCTGATATTGAGCACTTTAACTCAAAAATATAACATACCTTAAAGCTATATTTTTATACAAATGAAAAGAAAAAAGAATCTAAATGAAAGTGGCAAGATTAAAAAAAAAAAACAAGTTTAATGATGTTAAATTCCCAGCATCCCCCCTCCCCCCGTACATATGCACCAATATAAAGAATTTAGTCTGAAGTCCTAAAGGACAATACTAATCACAGCAAATCTTTACACATCTTTCCCATATATATGTATATGTATGTATGTGTGTGTGGTTAATGGGAGTAAAAGTTTGTCACCACTTAGCTCTTTGATGTTACTTTCAGCATCTTTACTCCAGAGTTTTATAGCCAGACCTGTCCATCCGCTACTCAGGTGGTATCAGCAATATATATATATATATATATATATATATATATAATAATAATAATATAGGTAGAGAGTCTGGTGAAAAGATCTCAACCTGGCAAAGACTTTTTCCTTAAATACTAATCATTCTAGCCCCCACCTCCCTTGAGAGATTTTGCAAAATGAGACAGGCTGATAACTTTTCTGCACTCCATCTATTAGATGATAAATGGAGATATTAAATATTTGTTATTTTATAACTTTTTTGCTATTAGTTTTAATGTGAATTTTTTAATATATATCTTTTATTTCTGACTTTCTTTTCAGGTATGTGCCTCCATCTTTTTTGTTGATTATGAAAAATTCATAAAAGTTTCAGGTAGACCTTTTCAAACCTTTTTTTTACCAAATTGTTTTCTATTTGCATATATCTTTGCAACTATTTCAGGAAAATATATTCTGAAGGATTTTAGAAGTAAAAAAAAAAACTTGCATTCTCATTTTCAAACTCTTACCAGTTTTTTTATTATTTACAATTGGACTAATATCTTCATCTTTGTTGTTATTATCACAGTGTTTCAGCTGTTATATTCTCTGTTGATCTGAGTGACATTTAGGGAATCCTTCCTTTAAACTGAACCCTTTGTTCAATGTGAGTGTAGACTGTTCTCATTTCATTACCTCTGTCTCGGAATATCTTGTCTTGTTTCAGTACTGCCATGTTATTGCTCACTGTTTCTACTACTTAGTGCAAGAATTGAACTCAGAATTATGCCACCAAATTCATGAACCAATGCTTTAATCCACAATTGTTATCATTCTTTCATTTCAACATGTTTGCCATGAGACACCGTTACAATTGAGATGAGAAAAACTGGCATTACAATATTATCTAAATCACAAATCCTGCCCATCTAACCCTACCTACCACCTGTACCTTCACTCCTAAATACAAACATCTATTTGATAAAAAAGAAAATGCTATCAAACCTTTTGGCCTTTATATGAAAAATCTCATAATCAAAACACGAATAAATCTCAAAAATCCACCCTGGTTAATGAAATACCTTATGATTGTGCTAAATCTTACTTTAAATTAATTCTAACTATCTGATTACATGGAAGAAATCCATAATGTTCTACAAGCTCATCTAAATCAAAAGCATATACACTAATGGCTCTAAAATCTTGGACAGAGTTGGATGCTCTGCTATTCTTAACAACATAACAATGCAGAAAAGATAACCTGACAAATCCTCAATATAGCCTCAGCTATACATTTAGTTTTAGATATAGAATCCAGTGAGTCAGATAGATTCATCTTCTCAGATTCATTATCTGTACTCACAGCCCTGAAGAATAAAAACAAGGGAAACCCCTTAATAAACGATTTTAATAGGGTTGATGCTATTTATAAGGAAAAATATGCTGTAATAGTCCTATGCTGGATACCAAGCCATATTAACATGCAAAGAAATGGAAAAGTCAAGAAAATGTCAAAGGAATTGCTGAACATGGCCCTCTCAAATGTAAAGGTGCCATATACTGACTTCTGACCCACTATAAACAGGACCATGAAAGAAAAATGACAGCAGTTATGGAACAACTGTGTAAACAATAAACATCTCAACATCCAACCAATCAGTAGTGAAAGAGAGTCGAATTACAGAAAGATAAGAAGAGAGGAGGTGGTTCTATCCAGACTCTCTATAGTACACGCATACTTAACCCACCAACATCTACTAAAAATGAGGAATTGCCAATGTGTGTCTCACTCCAGGAACCATATACAGTCAAACACATTCTACTAAATTGCTGTAACTTCTAGCAAACCCGAATCAAACTCTACAAATCGGATAACTTAAAGGATCTATTTGAAAATATCAATCCAAGTAACATCATAAATTTCGTTAAAGAAATTGGGCTCTAAATATATTAAAAAACAAAAAAAAACTGTTTACCAAATCTGCTTACCTACATTGTCTTGTAACCAATTTTTGAGGGGAAAAATTATTACCGGCAATATATTTGACTTTCGACAAAATCCCTTTTACAAAATATGTCAATGAAACCTGATGTAAAAATGATTCCTTACAAGGAATACATACTCTATTCATACAAACTTATCCGAAAAATTCTTGTCAGTATTAAATAACCCTTTGCTGTTAAACTAAATAGATCAAACCAGACTTCAGCATGCTTGAGCCTATTGTCAATTTTAGAATTTCATAAAAAAACTTGTGATGGAATGTCATCATCATCATCACCCCTTTGATTTTTGTAATTGCTCTGAATGCATAAGCCACACTGAATCTCCTCCACAATGGTCTATAAACAGCAGCCATCAGCAATTCTGGTATAGTCAAACCTTTCCATTGTTTGACATTATCAAACCAGTTTTTGCGTTGATGTCCTCTCCTTCGTCCACCTTCAAGGGTACCTTGCCATTTTTCTCTGTTTGACTGTGGAAAGAGGTTCCTGGTGGCCCTCAAAACTTTCAACCTTTTTCTGCACAAATTCATTGGTTTTATGTTCCTAATAGATGATGCCATTTGTTCTCAAATGCTTGGATCCTTCTCTCTGTTTCTGCCAATAGTTTCCATGTTTCACATCCATATCGAAGAATGGAGACTACCAGTAATTTCTATAGTCTATATTTCATTTGAAAGCTGATTTTGCTTCTAATGAAATGTCAACTTTTCTAAAAAAAATTTGGAAGATGATAGCTTTTACAATTTTTGACACTAAAAAATGAGTGCTGAATATTTTTTTTACTTTTGACCACCAGCTATTCATTCAGTTTTTTTTTTTTTTTTTTTTTTCTCACCCTGTACAATGTGTGAGAGTTGCTCTAGGTAGAGGATTACAGTTTATGGGAATATGTAGGGAAGATAATGTTTAACTCTAGATTTGAACAGGTTAAAATTATAGTGATTGGGGAAGCATCCTCTTGGAAGTCAATTCCACAAAGCAGCAGTTTGTGGAAATAAACGGCTAGAGTGGGACTTGCATCTCCCCAATGGAATACGAAGGGAATGAGGGTGGTTTGCTACAATGTGGATGGCCTGGCAAGTCTTAGTTGTGAAAATTAGTATTGGTGGAACTAAGGAATGTAGTTTTTTAACTTATGTTCTGGTTTCATTTAAAAATTGATTGATGCTGTTGTGTGTGTTACTAAACAAAGGAGAAGGAAAACTTATTAAATCGATCAAAGGGAGAGGGAAGGAGAGAGAGAGAGACAGAAAGGGAGAATGGAGAGACAAATGGAGAGTGGGAGACAGGCAGACTAGAGTGGGACAGAGAGAGAGAGAGAGAGATGTATGGATGGGAGTGGGAGACACAGATGTATGGACTGATAGGAGTGGGAGACAGACGGATGGACACAAAGGCGGGTGGCAGTGGGAGATCGATGGACTGACAGATGGAGTGGGAGATGGACGGATGGACAGAGGGGTGAGTGGGAATCAAAAGTATCCCTTGACTAGAATTAATTCTAGCAAATGTTTTCTTATCATAATTTTGTTTTTGTTATAAATGACTGAGTCAAATATAATCTGCTATAATATTCTGAGATGAAGGGCTTTTATTATCAGTTTCTGGCTAGTTTTTCTTTATTTCATTGTTGCTTTTTATCAACTGCCTTGGTGAAATTCATTCCAACCATTTCAGTCATGTTAAGAACAAATTATCAAGTGCACCCTGAAGTAAAAAAGGTTGATAAACACTGCAAACAATTCAATCATGGAAGCCTGTACCTTGATTTGGTACAAATCTATGCATAGTCACCTCCCCCTTCTATTCCAAATCTTCTAATTTTATTTCATTTTGGTGTTCAGGTAATTTAAGAAGCTTATTAAAGACATAATATAAACTGATGAGTTGGAGTGAAGAGGTGACAATATGATTCTATATTTGTTCTTTGTCTTGCCATAGACTTCCATGGCTTTTAGGGTGCCATCTATGAAAGACAACTCCCAGGATATGTAAAGCAGACAGTCTTGTGATTTTAACATCCAGAAGTTATTTTTGGTTCCAATTGCAATGAGAATATCTATTGTACGAAAAAGTATAAATATAGCACCTGGCCAAAAAGTGACGGTTGGAGGAGGCTGGTTTTCACCTGTCCTACCTTTAGCTAGTCACAATCATTGACCATTGAAATAATTATTCCTTTCACCATAACACTGCATTTTCACTTTCTGGTCATACTACAGTCACCATAATACAGCATTTTACAGAAAACTGAGACCAATTTCTCTTAAGCTCAAACAAAAGTGATTTCAGTTTGCCAGCAACTGCCACCGGGCAGATGAGGAGGTTGCCTCATCTTTACTCCTATGGCATCCTTCTGAAGGTGACTTTCCCAAAACTATGGCTTGGGACTTGGGGCTGGACATTGGGGATCTGGGGGTGGCAATGCAGGACTGAGCAGAATGGAAACGGATTGTTAATGGAGCTCCAACCAACAACGGAGCAGTCGAAGGATGATGATGATGATGAATACATCATTTTGCACTATGAATTAATTAGACCCATGTGTTGGGGTGTGGGTGGAAGGTGAAAAATTAAAATTAAGGAGAAAAGCTGATTAAGAGCGCTCTAACTGCTTGTGTTTTTATTGTAATATCTATCTGCAATGAGCCTTTTAGTTTTAATTTAGTTAGGGTCTGTAAGAGTATAGGCCTTTTTTTTTCTTTTTGTTGAAAGCTTTGTTTAGTTTAATTTCTCAGCCCTCCCATCATTAGGTGACCACAGATGACACAGTGCTGATAGCAGACACGGAAAGGAATCTCTCACGGAAGGTAGAAAAGAAAGGACTAAACGTAAACTACAAGACAGAATGGATGGTTATCAGCATAAAGGATGAGCCCAGAATGCAAATTACAAATCGGGTATACTAAAATCAAATGAGTACAAAAATTTAAATATCTGAGAAGTATTCTAAGAGACGATGAAAAGTACAACACTGATCTGAATGCGTATTGAGATAGTCAAAGATGCATTCCAAAAGCTAAGCAGAGTATTATGAGACAAAGATTTTGTTAGAAACAAAGGAAAGGGTACTGAACTGTTATGTGATTTCTGTCCTCCTATATGGCAGTGAATGCTGGACAAATTCATCAAAGATAAGGAAGAGACTTGAAGCAACAGAAATGTGGTTCTACAGAAAAATGCTGAGGATACCATAGACTGAACATGTGAGCAATGAGATTTTGGAAAAAATGGAAGCAAAAAGGAAACTTATACTTAACTCCAGGAAGAGGCAATTGAAATTTCTGGGACATGAAAGAGGGCTTGGAAAATCTGATACTCACATGAGAGATTAATGACAAGAGGGACTGAAGAAAGCTTGAGTAAATGGATGGTAGAACAGGGTTTGGGAGAAATGATAAAAATGACAAAACTTATTAAGAGCTACAAGGGACAGGAAGATGTGGAGGCCCATGATCGCCTACATATCTGAAGGGGCACACCACATGAAAGAAGCCATTGTTGCTTTCATTCCAGTTACAGAAACTGAAATGGTGGTAACATTTGAAAGAATTCTGAGATAAAGTGTTGAGAGATTTTATGCATTTTCATAACCGATTTTGCTATTTGATTTGCGTTTTTTCTGTTATTTCTTTCTCTTTGAAATTTATGGAAGCAAGAAATTGGAAATTCCATTTTCTTTGGCCAAGAATGAATTTTAGTTTGTCTAAATTTCTTTATTTCTGCACACTTTTGGCATTTTTTGACATGCTAGGTCTGTCAAATAGCCTGGCCACCATGCTTGCAACTTTAACCTCATTTGCATAGCCAATATACGTCCATGTATATCATCATGCACGGCTAAAATACTTCTTTTCTCAGAGACTGGAGATACTATGATATCTCCATTAAATATAATTTCTTTTTCTATGGTTAATTTGTGTCTTTACTCTTTATAAGGCCTCTCAGCCATAAAGCAATTAATCCAATGGATTTCTCTTTATTTTATCCATAATTCTGTTCAACACTGGATCCTGCCTAGTTCCTAATCTAAGCTGATTTAAGGGTAATATGTCCATTTCTATCCAGTGCAAAATCTTATCCTCACAATTTTCACTTGCCTCAATATTTTAACTCTCAAAATTGAACCAAAATAATGCCTCCACATAATAATAATAATATTTCCTTTAATATTAAATATTTCCTTTAATATATACAATGTCAAATGCCATAAGCTTAATTGCCTGTCTTAATATCCTGGCAGATGTAACCTTTGGCAACTCTCTTCTAGGGTTGAATATAAATTCCAAGGGCTTAGGATCAGATTTTAATAAAAATTTCCTCCCCAGCAAAAAATTTCTAGCTCTTTCTGTGCTCCACACAATCACCAATGCCTCCTCAATATTTGCCGATGTTAGTTTTCTGGATAAATACATTACAGGATGATCCTCTTGCGACAATATTGCAGCTATAGCACAGTCACTGACATCAATAGTTAATGGTAATTCTTTCGCTGGGTTGAAAATTTTAACAACTTGTTTGCTTATGAGTGCGTTTTTTAATTTCTTGAAAGCAACCTCCTGTCTTTTTGACCATTGACAATGGGTGAATCCCAATTGCTACCACCCTGGCTGACTTTTTCTGATATTCCTTGTTCCACCATTTTATTCAGCTTAGCAACCACCAAGGGTAGCACATAAATAGGAACTTTACAGACATGAAAATACATGGGTTGACTGCTGTCTTTAAAAACCTCATATCCCCTTAATAATCCAATATTGGGTTCTACAGACTTCATGGAATTTATCAGCTTCAATGTATCCACTCTTAACATATCAATTCCTAAAAGACCATGGCTTTTGATGTTTTCCACCACTTTGATGGATATTATCATGAATCTATTTTCCTGTCTCAAACATGCCTTCAAAGCATGTCAAAATTTTGATGATTGACCCATTGAATTGTTTCAACTGGAGATTAGTTTTTTTGAACTTTGGTCTACCCATTCTTTCCCCAAAATTCCTTCCTATCAACATAACATCACTTCCTGTATCCACCTGTATGAGTAAAGTTATTCCGTTCAGCTTTACCATTTCCCTACTTTTATCCTGTGTTTTTATCTCAAATACTTCCACAATTTCAATCAGAGGATCTATATTTTCCACTTTTTCCACTTACTTTTCACATGTGCATACCATCTGCAAATGATTTCTTTTTTTACACTTAAAACACCATTTCCCAAAGGCTGGACACTTATTTTTACTCTTTTCATGTTCCTTACTGCAATATCTGCATACAAGTAATCTTTTAGTAGCACTATAATTCTTTATGCCGCCTTTGGAGCTATTAAATTTTTTGATCAATTCCAATTGTTGTAAGAACTTCACACCTGCTTCCAGATTTATATTATGAGCTTGAAGCCACTCTAGAATTTTTCTCTTGTATGAGATGTCAAACATTTCTTCAGTCAGTCTTAGCAAAATGAATTCCTCTTCTATAGACATTTGTTCTGAACCCATTCTTTCGAACTCACAGTATCTCAAGGCTTCTTTCAATTGTTGTACATATTATATAGTAGTCTCTCTACTTTTGAAAAATTTAGTTCTTTCTTTTTTTTTTTCTTTTTTTTGGTTGTATATTTGCTTTTATGATTGTAGCAATTTCTTCATATGCTAAATCATCCAATACTTTGGGATAGACCATGATGGAGATTTTTTTTTTATGGACTTACACCATGCTGAGGCCAAAAACAAATCCATAACTTCATGTTCTCCTCCACTAGCTCTGGTATTTTTTAACTTTTAACTCTTGCTGACGCAAAACACCTAAGTCGGGTTTCAATATATTCAGGATCCTCCATTGTGGTTAAGTAACTGATCAGTGACACCATATTCTTATGATAGGTATTCTCTTTGACAGACGTAGTCTCGTCAAGAGAAGATAACTCTCCTGTAGGCATAATGATACTGCCTTTTATACAGTACCTCATTTACACATCACTACATTTTTTTCCCAGACATTTTTCTTATTTTTCTGAGAAATTTTTTTTTTCTATTTTTTTTAGGTTTTAAGGTTTTTGCTTTATTTTTATTATTTTTTGACATTTTTTCATTATCTTGTCTTTTTTACTTGCTATTCAGATTTTCTAGCCTTGTTTTTGTATTCTTTTACAATCTTTTTATTTTTTCTTTCATTAAGTCTTTTTTACCTCTCCTCTTACTTTCTGTTCTTTTATTTTCCAATCAATTTCATTTTTTTCTTTTCATTTTTTTCAGTTTTTTCATTAATATTCAAATTCTTCTTTCTATTCTGTCTCTCTTTCCTTTTCACTTGAGTACCAATTTTCATTTTTGTTGTTCTTTTTTTGTTTTATATTCTGTTGTTTCTATAATTACTTTACTTTCCTACTCCCCCCTCTCTCGACATTTTTCAATAATGGCTGCCCTCTTGGACTACAGAATCTTGAAATAATATTTCATAAATCCCACCATCCTAACATCCTTGTCTTCCCACCCACTGTCCTCTGACTAATAACAATCCCTTTCAATGTGATATATGCCAACCATCCATTGCTTTTACTACTGGAGACATGCTTAACTATTTTCTTTGATGTTTGTTTTTTTCATTTACTCTGTATGTGTGTTGTTATTGACTTGTATATCTATGTACCTGTGTGTGTTGTTATATGTCTGTACATCTTATATACCAGGATGTGTTATCCACTTGTACATCTATATGTACCTGAGTGTGTGTTAGATATATAATAAATATATTTTTGTGCACAAATGTGTGTGTATATATGAACAAACATACATATTTAGTATGCATGAATATTTAAACATGTTTTTCTAAAGATATGTTATATATTATTTTTTTTTCCTTATTGATGAATTAGTTTTCATAACTCAACAAAGGAATATAGGGACTGTCCAAGTTCATATTAGTTTGAGCTTTCAACTGGCTTCAGTTATTATCAAGAATGTAAAAAAAACTGAAACTTTTAATACCCTTACTAATATATATATATATATATATATATATATATATATATATATATATATATAGGTAGCAAAACACAAAAAGCTTAATTATTCTGTCCAGAAAAATTAAGTTTTTGTTTTTTTCCTGACTTTTTGGGAGGTGCTGAAAATTTCTTGACCTAATCAACTCCCCAAAATCTGATCAAATGAGATAACTTTTCTGCCACTCACCTTTATATTTTGAAGTTTTGATTATGACATCTATAAGCCTATAATTATAAAAAAAACATAGAAGAAAAAATATAGAAAGAAATCTGCTATAATTTATTCATGCAAGCCATTGACAGATAAAGAGTTTCGGCACTCCATAAATGTGCCTTCATGACAATTTTCATTTGTCAACATATATTTATTTATACCATGAGCAACAGTCCCCTCCCTACTGCGTAGACACTCTTGCAAGCCATGCATCTTATAGACTAGCATATAACGTATGTAAAGACCCCAGTGGTGGAACAAGCAGATAACAATTACTACAGATCTCAACAGTTGAACTGGTGGATGAAGAGGGATATGTATGATGGACATGCTACAGAAGGCGCCACTTGAAATTAAAACAGTGGCAGTTTGTTGCAGTTTCATAACTGGATTCTGCATGTTTCATTTCATGTTCTGCAAAGAGAGAGATCATGAAATCAAGTGTGTGGGTCACTTCCTGGCAAATTGAGGTCCACCTTAAATTCATGCCATTGGCACTTTCTTCTACTCTGATTTTTTTTTCATTGCCAACCAACTCTTGCAAAGCCTAACATTTATAGGGAACAGATGACAGGAAGAGGTTTTGTTAAAACTAGAAACTTCTAGTCCTGAACCTGCACATTGGTGACAAATTTAGCCATCAATGCCATCATCATAAAAGAAGTGATCAGCAAAGAAGAAATTAAATTCTTGGATATGAGATAAAGCTGGTGTTAACGATATGGGAGAAAATATGTGAATTTTTATATATTTGAACAATTTTACTTTGAAGACCTAAAGAATGAAATGCCTCGCACAAAAAAATTTTTAGACTTTGTCATTAATTTTTCTTATATGATGGACTCTCCCATCAAGTTCGATGTATGAGGTTCCGATGACCACAAACTAATTAACTGCATGCTTATGATGGGCATGACTTTTGATACAGACTTGAGAATTGCACAAAAGACCATCAACAGTACAGGAGAATGTATTGTATCCAAGTGCAGCAGGAACACTGTTAGAGGTCTTATTTTGCTTTCGTGTTTCATGTAGTCAAATGATGCTTACTTCTTGATGGTGCATTATTCCTGAATGGCACCTAGAATGATATTCTGATCTCTTCATAGCTACCTCTTCAAAGTTCTTGAATGGAATGTTGATGCGAGAAAGGTTGCTTTTCATATATTTATATATATTCTCCTCCACTAGCTTTGGTGTCCTTTAACTTTTTCACTTTTGCTGACGTTGCAAAACACCCAAGTCTGGTTTCAATATATTCAGGATCCTCCATTGTAGTTAAGTAACCAATCAGCAACATCACATTTATATATATATGTGTGTGTGTGTGTCCCTTTTAATAATTGTTTGCATTTTTGTGATTTTGAATCTGAAGGGAATAAGATGTGTGGATTCTTAGAATTTAAATAGTTTTTAGAATACTTATTTCAGGATCTTGTTGATTACTGTTTTGCTTTAATATGAATAACTTCAAAAATTTGTAATCATTTTTATCGTTTATTTTGCTAACTATCAGGTCATCCCATAAGTTCGGTCCGAATTTTAACTTTTTGTTAAAATGAACAAAATTTAAAGAGTATTTTATAATGTCTAATGGAGCTGAACATTATTTTTATGTTTAGATGCATTTAAACTGATCAAATTTTATTTCAGAGAACAATAAAATGAAATTTTGTTTGATTAAAAACCCTGCTAATGTGGAAGTACCCAAGAATCATTTGAGGCACATAATGCTTTATGAGTTCAAGAAATGAAACTCAGCAGCTGAAGCGGCTAGAAACATTCGCTCAGTTTATGGAGAGGAATGTGTGAATGAAAGAACTTGCAGAAGATGGTTTGCAAAATTCAGAGGTGAAAATTTCACCCTTGAAGATCGAACCGGACGTCCAGTTGAGTTTGATGAAAAGCTTCTTGAGGCATCCCTTGAAGAAAATCCTGCTTTATCAGTTGAGGAATTGGCAGTGGTTCTCAGTTCAAACCATACAACTGTTCATCATCATCTTCAACAACTTGGAAAAGTTCCTAAACTTGGAAAATGGGTGCCTCATGAATTATCTGAAAACAACCTCAAATCCCAAGTTGACATCTGCTCTTCTCTCTATTCTCGCCAACTTGTTTCACCTTTTTTGGATAGTCTTGTGACTGGCGACAAAAAATGGGTCTTTTATCAAAATGTTAAGCGTCATAGACAGTGGCTTGGTAAAGGGGAAGGGCCACAGCCAAGAAGGGAACTTCATGGGCAAAAGGTTCTTCTTTCAATCTGGTGGGATCGCCAAGGAATAATCCACTTTGAATTCTTACCACCTAATGCAACAATTAATGCTCAAATATACTGTCAGCAATTAGAGCATTTGAACCAAGCTTTGAGGGAAAAAAGACCTGCTCTAGTGAATCGAAAAGGGGTGATGTTTCATCAGGACAATGCACGACCCCACACAGCAAGAATCACGTCACAAAAGATCGAAGAACTTGGTTGGGAGAAAATTCCTCATCCACCTTATTCTCTCGATCTTGCTCCTTCAGACTACCATTTGTTTCGTAGCTTACAGAATCATTTGGAAGAAACAGCTTTTGTAATACAGGAAGAGGTTAAAACTAACATTTGTTAGTTCTTCGAATTGAAGCCAAAAGAATTTTACAGTAATGGAATTAGTAAGCTTGTTAATAGATGGAAGGAAGTCATAGATAATCAGGGAAAATACATTATTGATTAAATCTGTAATTAAATGTAACATTTGATCACTTGTCTTCTTTATTCAAAATTCGGACAGAACTTATGGGATAACCTGATATTATTGTTATATACAAGGCTCTGTTTTATATTTTAACACCTAGATTGGAATTATGACAAATGAGTTTAGTAGTTATTGTATATTCTAGAATTTTTTTTTCTTCATTTACAATCTCCACTATGTCTTATATAGTGGCATAGTCATATGACATCACAAACATTCAAAACTTAAAATCATCGCAAAATTGTAAGTCATAAAACTTTGAATTTCATTTAATTTTTTTCATTCTTGATAAAAACTGCATCCAATTAAAAACTTGAGCCGTAAAGCAGCGTTTCTCAATCAGTGCACCCAGTCACTCTGATGTGCCCTGAAAGGTATCTGGATTCACTTTCAAATTAACAGAAGAGTAATTTATAAATTATGTTTATATTTAAAAAAATCTTTATTTTTAAAAAGCTAAAGTCATTAAGATTTCATGTTGAAATCAAATCATATTTTAAAATGGATACTAAATTTCAAATTTAATGACTTCCTTATTAAAATTTGAAGTGTGCCCTAGAATTTTAGTTATTCTACAAGTGTGCCCTGAAATAAATTTTTTTTTTTTTTTTTTTTTAAGCATTTCACCCCAAGCAAGGTGGGAGTGCCACTAGCATGCAAGGGATTATAGTGAGTGGGAGCAAGTGTAAAGAGGTGTAGATGAAAATAAGGTTGAGGAATTAGATCAAGGCATCTCGATATGTTGATTGACATTGCATTTGAATAACTGAAGATTATAGCTTATCAGGGAAGCAAGGAAGAGGAAGGGAGTTCCACAGATGGGAAGTGTGAGACATGAAGCTATTGGAGTAGAAAGGATGGCTGTATTTAACAGTTTTGACAGTGAAAAGTTGGGACTGAAATGCTAACCTAGTAGTATGCTTAAATTCATGCAGTTTAGGAACCAGCAAAAGTAACTCGTCAGAGCAGTTACCATGAAAGTATTTGTAGAAAAGACAGAGGGAAGCGACGGCATGTCTGTGAGAAAGTAACTGTAGACAAGATGCTAGATCAGGACCTATCACACTGCATATCAATCTCTGGATTTTGTTGAGGATCTTGAGAAGAACAGTGGGGGCTCCAGACCATATATGGCAGCAGTATTTCATGCAAGGGCAAATGGTTGATTTATAGATTTGAAGGATGGACTCAGTTGAGAAAAAACTTTATGGTACGACACACAGAACCAACTTTCATTGTAGTATGGTAGAAAAACACTGCTTTAAACTATTAACACCATATACAGAAATGAATTTGTCCAATAAGAAAAAAAAATTGATAAAAAATATAATAAACATAACCTGTCATCTTCAGCAAAACTTATTTTAATGAACATCTGTTGACAAAATACATTTAAATTTTCTATGTATATTATGAACATACACACACAAATAAGTGTACACTTGTAGGTATGTGAGATATATGCCTATAAGATGCATGGTTTTCAAGAATGTCTAGGGGTGGCAGGAACTGCTGCTCACAGTTGGTTGAACAGATCAGAATTTTTGTATTGGAGCACTACTAGGTAACAAGCTATATTTGAATCACTGCCAAAGACTTGCATGACTAACTATATTATGGAAGATGACTGTCTTGTTTACATTTTAATATTGACAATAAATGCCAGTCTGATCAGGAGAGGGAAGGATTCATTAAGAAAATGCATTGAGAGCATGCTTACCTTACAATTCTTGACAATGAACCTAAGACCAGGACTTTACATAATACCACTGATCATGGCAAAAGCAACACCAGCATAATGTAATATACGAACTAATAGAGAAAAAAACGGATCTACTCGGAGTGGGCCAATTTTAAAATCAAACAGACACTAATATAAAAAAAAAACAAAAACTAAAAAGTAAACACTGTCTGGTCATAGGATTTGATATAGTAATTAAATTTATTGCCCCTCTTATCCTCAAAATCCCAACGCATTTTCCTTACACATAGTTTTGTCTTTCATTTTAACCTGAATAAGCAGTACCTAAATGAACATTGGTGAAATGTATTGTTTAAAAAGCTTTTCCACTTTGTTTCATTATTTCCACTTATATTCTCACAGATGTCATGATTATGGCTTTAAAATATAGTGGGAAGCAGAAAGGATCTTAGCTAAAGCAAGAAAGAATCCAAAAATTAATTCTCATATTTGCTCAGTGAACCAGATTTTGAGATGTTGGTCAGGCGAAGAAATTTTCAGCTCCCACTGATATAGAAATATATGTGAATAACAAAAAAAGTTTTTTTTTTCATTTTTCTTGACAGAACTGTTGCCAATGTCCATTTATTTTAACAAATGAAACACTGTAGGTGGCAGTGCATTATAGAAAATGATTTATCACCTGTAAGTTTATATACAAATGTATTAGCAATTTCATATTACTAACAAAAATAACTCATTGTGAGTGAGACTCTCTTTCTACTTACACACACATACACACACACAGTGAATGTATCAATATTTATTTATACACACAGACACTGCTTTTACATTTCCGTACTATTTTTGCATGTAGTGATTACCATATTGTCTGTACATATGCATAAATCTATAGTCTCTAATATTGTATTGTGGTACTTTGGCATGGTCTAATATGTAACAAGGCTAGTCTTGTTATGCATTACAACTGAGTAATGTTTGGTCCTCACTGAGTGCCCTATATCAAACAACTCAAAGAGTTGATACTTCATAATATTAACCTGAAATCATTTCTAGGGACATTGGTATGGGGTAATGGTGAGGTATTGTAATTATTTATACTATTCCAATTATCTGAAGAAGGCTGGAGTGTACAATGGCCGAAATGTTGTGAATATGGCAACAAAGATGAGCAACAGTCCGAACATTGTAAAAAAGTTAATTTTGTTGACCAATTCTATTGAATAGTGACTTTGTTCAATACTGGGTGCTCCATATAAAAATTTGACATTAAATCCAATAAGGGTTGCAGTGTCATGAAATCAACCAACCTAAACCAATATTGCATTATATTTTAATTTATATCCTGGTTGGTGTTATAAGATTAATAGAAAATATTCAATTGTTTCATTTTATGAGTCTGTGTTCATCTTATATTTTTATTGCTACAATAAGCCATGCATATTTAATTTGTTTAACTCCTTATAGGTCATTTAATACCAAAATTTGTAGTAGGCCTGTCATATAAGAAGAAAATGAGTAACTACCAATAGGTTCAAGCATGACACTCTGGGCTTACAAATGTTTTCTGCCATGTAAATAAATAGAGGTGTCAGGCTACTGACTGGAGTTGATTATTGAGTGGAACTATCCAGTTGAATTAGTGTGAATTATTGTTCATTGATGACTTGGGTTTTGATTTAGGATTTAGCAGATGTTAAGCCAAGCTGTGTCACTAACAAGGTATTCACTGAAATAGTTAATTATCTTTGGTTGAATTTACTTCTTTGTTCTTGTTAAGTATTTAGTTGCAGTTGTAATTAAATACTTTGTTTTATTTAAGATTGAAGTCTTAAGTTATACTTAATTATTAATGTCCACCATACATCACAAAAAGGCCACACCTATCTCATCCACTCATACTTGCTGAAGAAAGAAGATTGACCAGCATGTGCAACATGTCAAGCTGCACTTACAGTGAAACACATTTTAACTGAATGGACTTAACACCTTAAGACATAAATACTACAAGTAAATCATAAGTGGGATGTGATGAGTCTTTCTTTGCTCTATCGCTTCCATTATGGAAAGTGCTAGGACGAACTGCATCTTCTGGTTCCACCAGGTCAGATCTTTTACGGCTGGGTCCTGCCATACCACTTATATAGGGAATGCAGGTAGTTTGATACTTTGTATACCATCGATGAGAAGTAAGTTCCACTCAAACAGCATCTTCCTATGAACCATTGCCCTATAGAACAGACTCCCTAGAGGATGTTTCCCCCAATCACTACAGTTTTAACTTGTTCAAGTGTAGAGTCAACCATTATCTTCCCCTCATAAAAAAACAATTGAAAACTACAGATAAAGTTCACTTTCTTCAGAAACATTCGCTCCTGTAGTTCACTGCTACTAACAATCAAACATTTTTTTTTCTCCTGATGATGGGCATGCTGGTCAAAAACTAGTCAAGGAACCTGACTGAAATAATAAAACAAAAAATATTAATATACAAACTAGTGAAAATTTTAATTTTTTAATATTTTTTATTATTCAAAACACACACATATATATATAAAACCTATGTTTACCCTGAAATTATAAAATTATGTACAAAATATGTAGTTGAGGGCATACAGTTGTGTTCAATATATATAGTTGAAACCATAAAATAGTGTACAAAATATTGAGATTTTGGCATGAAAATAGGTGTTCATATGCTGCTAAATGCAATCAGTCAAACCAGTCATTTTTATTGCTACAGTTTTTCTAAGTATTATCACATTGTCCAAGTCAACATTTAATTTAAAACTGGTGGTTCAAACTCTGTTGAATTTCTTTAACTATTATGAGATCTATGTGCAGAGAAAATAAGAACCAATAAATTATAATTGGTGGGATGGTTGTTGAATTGAAATCAAAATTATTTGTGATTCCTTATGGTTTACAAAACAAAATGTGAACTGAAAGAAAGTGATGGAAATTTTGTAGTGAATCCTTGTAATTTACCAACAGAGCATTATGCCTAAATTTTGCCGAAACAGGAAAAATAATTTGCATGAAATATGAATTTATATTTGATGAACAACATAATTTTAATTTTTCCAGAATTTTATTTGAAGACTAAAAATATTTTGCTTTGCCATATTTTTATCTGTTTAATTCTGCTGCTGGAACATTTACATTTTTCATGGTGAATAGCACTTGTGTGTGCATGTTGTTTTTTTTTGTTGTTTTTTTTTGTTTTTTTTTTTTACACATACAACACACAACACATGAAGTCTATATTTTTAAATTATGATTCAAACTGTTTCTTCTTTATGAAATGCTTTCAGGCAAATGTACAGCATTTGTAGGTGTGGTGGAGACTGTATTAAAGAGTGTAGTCATCTTCAAAGCAACAAATCTTCTGTTATTTTTAAAATGGAAAGTAAAACAGGATGCATCAGGTATTTAAGAAATTATTCAGGGTGCGATGGATAAATTGTTGTCTAAATGCAAAAATAAAAATAATACTGACATCTCATTTCTCAGATATATTTACCAAAATTATACAAAAAGATCTTGAAATACTAAAGAGTAAATTTATTCCATAAAATCGCCATTGGCTTCAACCATGGACTCCATGTGACTTTGGAATTTCCTGCAACTCTTCTGGATGATCTCCTTGGTGAATGCTGCCATAATCCTTTCCTTTAGTTCATCTTTGGGCTGACAAGGAACTTTATTGGTCTCTCATTCAACTGTGCCTCATAAATAATAATCAAGGTGGTTGCAGTCTGGGGAGCTAGGTGACCTGATGTAAGGGATGATGTGGTTGCAGAAATTGTCTGACATCCATGACTTAGGTTCTTCCATAAGCCACCCTCTTGACCCAGGACTGCACTATCTCCTCAAGGCATTTGATGTTAGCCTCCATGTTGTGTCTGAGGCCCTGTGGGAAGATGAATGGAGGCATAACATTGCCATCACTGGTGATCACTCCAAATACCTTCGTAATCACCATTAGACTCATCTGACTCTTTCCGAATCCTTTGCACTGTTCTTAGATTGACACCCAAACTCTCTGAAATGTTCTTATTGGAGCTTTCAGCACAAATGCCAAGTAGTACAGTATGCTGTTTCAAAATTTCTGGCAGAGAGAATTGCATCATAGTACTCTTTTTCTCAGAGATAGTGCCCAACTGACTTTATTATAGTGTGCATTTGACAAAATCAACATGCAATTGCAAAATTAAAAATAAAAAATGGCGACAATTTACCCATCGCACACTGTAATTGAAACAAAAGCAAAGATATTCAGCAAAGATTAATTAGAATTCTTTCAAAATAATTTGTACACATGTAAATCTGATTCTATAAATACTTTCATGGTAATTGTCATGATGAACTTTCCTCTGTGGTCCCTAGACTTAATGAATTTAGGTGCAGTATTAGATTGGTGGCAAGCTTTTCTTATTTTATTCAAAATGGCTGGATATAATTGGAAGTTTTATGCTAACAATTTCTTCTATCGCATTTCTCGCTTGTGGAACTCTCTTCCAACTTCTTGTCTCCTAGTCAATCTTGATTTTCCAAAAATTTCAATTCAATGTCAGTTATCTTCTGTCTTAATTCTTGTTCTTTTATTGTTGTCTCTACTTAATAGTAGTTTTTCTCCTATTCTCTAACATTCAGTAACCCCTTGTGTCCTAGTGGCTTTATTGCCTTGATTGGGATGAAATGATTAAAAAAAATTTTCTGGATCTTAATAACATGCATAGAATTGATAAACCATAGAAAATGGATCAATATTTTGGGCCTGATTTGGCTCTTGTAAATATGGAGTATAGCAGGGGGAGTTAGATACTTATTGGATGTTGTTGCAATTATGTCAGGGTAGCTCCAGTTGATTGAGGCTATGTTCTTTGAGAAGGTTATTATGGGCTGTTGGATCAATGGAAAAAACGTATCAACCTCAATGATGACTATATGTAAAAGTAACATAGTGGTACAAGGAACATATGCAGAATCTTTTAATTGTATCAGTATAAACATGTTGGATTAGTAAATATTTGTGACTTACATTTAGGACATATACATCATATTATTTAATTAGTTTAAAAACCACCCCATTGGGTGGCATTTAAGTTAGCTCCTGTGAAGAGCTCTTGATTGGGCCCTCAGACAATGACATTTCATGAATTGAGTACATATTAAATTTTATTGAACAATATTTTTCAAACAATTAAGTTTTCAACAAAACAATGTCTATTTGGAACTTATTGCAAAGTTGCATGATAAACACCATTTTTGGTTTTCCCATTCGGGCACAGTACAAATAGCTTGTTTCCATTCCCAGCCCTTGAACAACCAACTAGAGCTGGCCATGAGAAAAGCAGGGTTCCATCAGATGAAGTTCAGTTACTTTCAATGATTGTCCTTGGGACTTATTGATTGTCACTGCATAGATCACTCCCTGAAAACTGAAGTCTTTTGAACTCAAAATGAAGATCTGGATGAATTGAGGAGATTTTTTAGAATTAAAACTCTTTCCTGCTTTCCTGGACCAGTAAGGATCTCTGCTTCCAAGAGATGAGCAAGCATCTTCTTGACAACCTTTTTCCATTACAAAGTTTTGGAGGATCCTGATTTCTCAATAGTATAACTGGCACATTTTCTTTTAATTCCAGCTTGTGTTATGGCATTCCAAGAGGATTCGATGAGTTCAAGAAATCTATTGGATAATTCACTGCCTGCTCTTGTTCAACCAGTATCAGCGGAAAAGTACTTCATGCTTTCTTTTGGAATTTTTTTTGATAAGTTTCCAGTTGATGTTGTCCACAGTTTGATTCTTGGGAGCTAATATGGTCCTCTAACAAAGCCAGTTTGAATCCATGAAATTATTTTTATTAAGTCTTGGATACTTGAGACTGAAACTTCACAACCATTTAGGAGTGAAATATCTCTATTTTGATCCATTTTCCAGTGCCAAGCTGCAACAACAAAGCAGTAAATCTTTCTGATTTGGGGTCACTTATGATTTTTAACTAGCATATTTCTTTTCAGGCTGAACCTTTGAACATGGTTCCAGATGTAAGAATTTTTCAGTCAAGCATTGATTTTGTCGGCTGGAATTCCTCTGGTAATATTTGCCTAAAATCACCAGAGAGTTGCACAATGAACCCTCCCATGATTTGTGAATTCTGTCTAATGTTCAGAGCCTCAAATGCTTGCTTGTGTGCCATGATACATTCATTCCAATCAATAAAGCTTGTCTCTTGCAGTAGCTTGGCCAAGTTGGTTCCTCTTTTGATGTTGCAAATAGGGGTTTCATTGTAGTTCAAATCAAATGGAAGTTTGTAGGTACTTTATGCTGTACACCCTCCAGGCAAGAGAGTAGCAGCAATTCCAGATGATGCTACTGCTAGAGCTACTTTTCATTGGAGTCTCACTGCAGTTAAAAGAAAGACAAAAGTTTTACCAGTACCTCCAGGTGCATTCAAGAAAATCACTCCATTGTTGTTGCTGATTTCATCAAGGACCTTCTGATACACTTGCTGTGTGTCTTGGTTCAGCAGGGACTCATTGTTTTGAACATATTGCCACAGTTCTTCCATGTTGTATCTTGTTTCTCTTAAAATTTCTTTGTTGATTTGTCCAGTTTCTCTGGATTTGGTAGATCAAAATTACTGAGATCTCCTTGAGCCAAGTTCATCACTTTGTCTTCAGTTTCATCAAGAGCTAAATTTGCAATCTGACGATTCAGTTCCAATCCTGGATGAGCAAGTCTCATTGGAAGAAGATGAGATATTTAAAAGTTAGAGAGTTGTCACACTTTAATTGAAGAAGTGTGACATACAGAAATTTTCGCATTATATAGATATCATCCAAATATTAACATTTTAAAATCTTTTCATTATTTTCTTACAATCTAGGATAAAAAAAAAAACTAAATCAGGAATGAAGAGTGCTTAATAGGTCAGAATTAGCTGTTGATGTTGTCGGTTTTTCTGGATCTACCCATGATTTTTTTATGCTTCATATTATAAAAGTGGAACCACTTTATCTTCCACAAAAATTTTGTTAATGTAAATCAAAAGACACTGTCCAATTCTTTGTAAATGTCTTTCAGCTCTTAGATGGTCAACACAAAAAGAATTTCAGCCAATTACAATGTCCACTGAGTGGGATCATAAATCCAAAAATCTCGTAAAACATCACCACCAAATTTTTATGCTCTAATTGTCAGTCTTGAGCTTCTCAAACATTTAAGACACATACTGAAAAAAAATAACATGCAGTGTTGAACGTATATTTTGTATGTCTTACACTCTTTAAGTGGTGTTATTTAAGTCCTTAAAAAGGCAAACATATTTTCTTTCACTTTCTGTTTTTTCCTCTTGCTTCCAGACGTTGTGAAATGTAAATAAAAAAAAACAAAAAAAAATGTCACCAGGGCACATTCACTTCCTTGGTCTTCTGTTGATTGAATTCTTGTACATACATGTGTTACATACACACACATTTGTATAGCTAGTTTTACTGTCTTTTCCTTACAACTGTGTACACGTTTCCTTTTGTTAATAACATGCAGTAGGCTACAAAAATCTAAGCCAGTCAAGCATAGACATGAATACAATATAGGAACCAGTAATATGGAGTGTGAGGGAAAAACAATAATAAAAAATTTTAATATGAGCTCTGGTAAAATAGATACAGAGACATTAGTTTTATAAGTCCCAGAAATTCATACACTGATCTCAAGGACACATAGCCCAGTGGATAAAAGTGTTGGTTGAAGTAATCCAGTGACTTAACTCAGTTGTGAGATCAATAACAAAGACTTGGAGAACTGAGTTAAAGTGAAATAACTGAAACTGAGATATCTGAAAGAGGCACGGCACATGGAACTAGAACAATCTACCATAAAGGGTTTGGTTACCATAGAGGGTTTGGTTCATAATTCCAGTCACCCAAAGAAGTTTGGAGTGTATGACAGCTGAAATGTTATGAATAGGGCAAGAAAAATTAGACCAACAGTAAAATGTTAATACTTAAAATACCTCATCTCAGAAATAGACAGTTTCTTTGTAAGTATACATTGTCCTTTTTTCTTCTTACTACTATTGAAAATTTTTTTATAGTTTTAATGTCTTTTTTTCTTTTATTTCAGTTCTGTACACATGTAATTCCTTTTGTTAATAACGTGGATTGATTGTCTTTCGTTTTAAATTTCCTGTTTTGCGTTACATGTTTTTGCCCGAACATTGTGAAATCCCATAACAGGATCCATTTTTTTTTTTTTTGTCCTTTTCTCCTTCATACAGTATAAGTGAATGAATACCGAAAACTAATTTTCTGCTTTTTTTTTTTTTTTTTTTAAAAAGGTGCTGAGGATTTTTGCACATATTTAATAAATCATAAAATCCATAAATTATTTGACTTTCAATAATATTTTGTGTTCAGTGGGCATGTAAAAATTATGAAAAAAATTATGATCAATAGTGTAATTATGAAAATTTAGCATTTGTTGAAACTTCTTTAAAACCTAATTCCAGAGATAATTGCTGTGAGAACTTGATTTAAAAAAAAAAAAATAAAAAAAATTGTGCTTCTCCCCACACTATTTGTAGTTTAGTTAAGCCAATGTATATTGGTTGTACAAGTATATTGGTTGTACAAGTATTTCAAGAAGTCAAGAAAAATGAAATTCTTCTAATGAATGCATTTAGAGAAGAAGTTGAAGACAATGAGAAAATGGCTGAAAATGTGGGATAAAGAAATCACTCTAAAAAAAAAAAATAGATAAAACTTCCAAGAATTTGTATTTTGAAAACAGAAGCATCAGAGACTGCAGAAATTTTCTAAAAAGTTTTTTTTACATTTACAGAAAATTGTACAAAAAAAAACAACAAATTTTTCAAGATATTTTTTGATGAAATAATTAAATAACAAAATCTATCATGATCATTTTTTATTAACTTTAATAGTTTTGGTATGATATGGAACTAAAAGTTGTTTGTGAAACACTTTTATGATTTTTAATGACTAATCTGAAAGAACAGTATTAATTTGAATTATTCTTGATTCTGTTAATAACTTAACATTAATTTGTCATATGGGAATAAAAAATTGGAACAAATTAATCACTTAAATTGGAGCTGCTTGTATTTAGTCACAGAGTTAATGTCAAGTCTTTAGATTTGGTAATTAAAACTTTCAATGTTGATTTTTCTATTCTCTAAATGTTTGGCTCCAACCGGATAGCAATCAATATAGTTTGGTTTAGTTTATTTGTTTTACGGCATATCAACCTCAGTGGGTCATTTAATGCTGGCAAAATTTTTAGGATACTTTGTATAAATAGAATATGTATACATTGTAAGAAATCAGTTTGTAGATCAAGATTTCATTGATGTAAAGAGGGTTTTTGTTGAGTCAAATGTATTGCTAGTATTTTTACTATAAAAATCTATTTTTATACTTTCATAGTGTCCTGGCCTCAGTTTGGGGGTTAACTATTTGTCCATAGCTGTGACCCTTAACAAGTGCTACCACCCTGGGTCAGGGTAGATCTAGAGACAACAGCAATTAGGTGATTCCACACTGCTCAAAACCTCCCATTCAGAGGCCTTGCTGCCGGATGTAGTTTGTCATACCCAAGATGACCAATCTATGTGGTAAAACTATATTTATTTTTTTTATTTTTTATTTATTTATTATTTTCTTTTTTGAATGATAACTCATAATCTAAGCTGTTTCAAAATGACCATTTCTAACAGCTAGTAAATTTATAGACTCCATGTTGATACTATCATGATATCAGATATCATCTTACATCTTTTTATTTACATATGAGATAAAGATCAAATGCAGATCAGTATCTGACAGGATAAAACTTTCCTATTTGTTCTTTATCTTAGAGACACACACACACACACACACACAGTAAATATGAATGTTAGTGTGCCACACTTCTTAAACTTTACTCTTAGAGGCTGTAACACAATATATACTATTTTGGAATCAGGCTGACTCTGTGAGCAAATTAAAAACATCCTGACCAGATCTGGACCTGCAATTCTGAAATTTTGCATTCCCAAGTTTTCATTACTGTTATTGTTTCTGGTGAGTTTGGATTTTTTTTGTATGATAACAATTTTTATAACGGGAAAAAATTTGGGAATAATCAAAATTAATTGTGAAATCCAGAAGTCACCCATAAAATAAAAATAATTATTTGTATGGAAAGTAAGGACCTACATATATAAAATTGTCTTTAAATTAAGTGGTAGCAGAAAAATTATCATTGAACTTTTAATAGATAAATTTAAATATTAATACAGTGATCAAGTTCTTCTGTAGTTTATTGTTGCCTATCGTACCTACTCCTCCCTACCTACTGTAATGAAGGCTCAATCATGAGCTCTCTGCAGGAGTTAGGTTAAATGCTGCTTGATAGGACGGTTTTTAAGCTAGTGTGTAATATATATATATATATATATATATATATATAATGGGCAGCAATTCCTCTTTTTTTTTTATGCAAGTTTCATTAAAAATGACTGATAAGGTAGTGCAGTTGGGTTTTATTTAATTTTTTTATATTATAATTTTCTTCTTTTCTGGACGTAGATTATGTAGAAATTATCCAAATGTTTTGTATGTCCAAGCGCTTATAGTCATTATCAAGGTTGATTTTATTTTTACTTTTAACTGAATGTATGGTTTGTTTTATATATGTATCTAGATATAAACTGAACATGGCCATAATATTCTGACTGTGTTTGGAAAATAAAACATTCCTATTTCTCTAGCAAGAGAAATGTGGTTCTACAAAAGAACGATGCTGTGAATATGAAACATGTGAGCAATGATGATGTTTTAGAGAGAATGGAAACAAAAAGGAAACTTATACTTAATATCAGGAAGAGACAATTGAGATTTCTAGGATGCATAATGCGGAAGGAGTGCTTGGAAAATCTGATACTCACAGGACAGATTGAGGGCAAGAGGGAAAGAGGAAAACAATGCATGGCGAACTTGACAAGCAAATGAATGGTGGAACAAGGTTTTAGGAGATATAACAAAAAGACAATTTTTTAAGAGGAAAATGTAGAGAACCATGATTGCCAAAAGTTCAAAAGGAATATGACATATACAGTGTATAAGAGAAACCCGGATATAAGAGAGATTTTCTCTGGTCCCAAATTAGAGCCTGTGTTAATGTATATAAATTAGACCAAACTCGGATATAAGAGAAACCCGGATATAAGAGACTTCTTCTCTGGTCCCGACAACTCTCTTATATCCGGGTTACACTGTATAAGAACAGTGAACTTGAGTAAATGGATGGTGGAACAGTATTTAGGAGAAATAACAGACAAAATTTATTAACAACTACAATGGACTGAAAAATGTGGAGAGCCATGATGCCCCGTGTCCTGAGTGGACACAGCACATAAAGAAATATAGTTTTGACTTAATAACATGTAAAATGAAATCAGCTTGATTATATACCAAAAACATATATTAAAAAAAAAATTTAAATGTAAAATCTTCAGTGTCCCTCTGTGCATGGTGCATGTGTAGTCTCATCGACATAAACATCAATTTAGTCAGATAAAGTCTGAAAGGATTAATTGCTTTGCATGAAAACTTTTTCTACTTAGTTATAGTTTTTACCTCTAAAATATATTCTGTATTTATCTGTGTATAAGACAATTTTTAAATCCGCAAAATCACTCTTAAAAATTGGGGTGGGGGGTGGGGGGTGGAGGGGTGCGTCTTATACAACAACTCTAAAAAAAAAGAAACCTTAAATTCTGAGTGTGATGTTTGTTTAGTAGAGGCTAACCTTAGCTTTGGTGTGTGATAACAGTAACATAATAAAAGAAATGAAACTATTTCAACCTTGTATATGTACTGGCATAACTTCATAATAAATTGCCTATTTGAAGAATAATTTTATATCAATGAAATCAACTCGTATTCATGCAAACTCAGCTGAGAAAATGTAAACATCGAGTTATGATTGTGTTCCCAGCAATGGAATGTATTATTATTATTGTATATTATCGTATTATTATTAGTGATATTTTGTGATGGGAGTGTTAAATTCTTCAAGACTTTTTGCCTCATTATATTTCCCCAAATTTCCTTTGTTTCTTTCTGATTTTTAGCAGCAGTTTCTGTTTTCCTTGAAACCTTTTTGATCTCATAAGAACATTAATATTAACAAGCAACTTCAGAGTTTATATATAGTATACATTTGTCCGATTATTAAATGCTTCAGTTTGGTTGTTGTGTTTCTCCTCTTTTGTAATATCTGATTAAAATCAAGTGTGCCTTTTGATTAGCTGCATAACTGTGATTAATATTATTTACATGCAGACTATTGCCTTCATTTTAGTTATCACAACGTTTCAGGTATTGTATGATCTGTCCATCATCTGGTGGTGCGCAATGATCTGAGTAACTTTCAGGTTACTTGATGGTATGAAAACAATATACAGGAGTAAATTTTTTTTTTTTTTTTTTTTCATCACTGACCATGTCTAGAGATATCTTGTCTAGTTCTTACTTTAAGTTACTGCTCATCCCAAGTACACACTGCCGAACCCAGGGAATGAGCCAAATTCCTGAACCAATGCTTTAATCCATTAGTCTTTTCATAGCTTTGCTTATACAAAAATGTCTTTTGTTGGTTTATTTTTATCAATATTTTCCCTACCTCGGTTAAGGAAAACTGATTAAGCCAAGTTATATATCTATGAAAATATGTTACTAGTGTCATTAGTTTGTTGGCTGCTTATTTCTGTTCTATTATTGTTCCTTTGTTTACCATTGGCTAATTTACAGAACTTTCTAGTTTCACTTCAGACATTACGGCATTGGCTTTAGGAGTCAGGAATTCTAACATTATTACTTTTAGTGAAACAATTTCTATGAATTCTGTGGAATTTTTATTCTGGTTTCATGATCCCCTGGTTTCCCAGATTGGCTATTGGGATTTTTTTTTTTTTTTTTTAAAAGAATTACAGTTTAAGGAAAACCACAGAATTATCAAGGAATTTTGGTCTAAATTTCAGTAAAATTGATGAGTTTTCTAAAATTGACAAGAATTGACATTTTTTGCTTCATTATATTTTATTTATATTTTTAGATTGAAATTTGTTTGAAAATAAACTCTAAATGTTATTTAGGTGATATGTTTATTTTCTAAGATTAGTAAAATTTGAATAAAAATGGTGTTTCTTTGGTCACCTTTTTGAGCTTTGCATTCATACAGCTATATAATTACTACAGTCTGTTATGCAATGTTCCAAAATTAAGATGGGAAACCTGTTATTTACAATTTTGCCACAAAATTGAAAGTTTGCATCTTATTGATTAGATATGATGAGGAACAAGGCTACTATATATGTCATTTAGATCGACAAATAAAAAACAAAACTTTTTCTTTATTTACTTACATCATCTTCAGATGATCTATATATAAAAACTATATATATATATATATATATATATATATATATATATATATATGTGTGTGTGTGTATATATATTTTTTTTTATTTTTTTAAGCATTACGCCCTGAGCAAGGCAGGAAGCCACTAGGATGCAGGGGGTTGCAGAAGATTTGGAGCGAGAGCAGATAGGAGTGATAGAAGAAAGGATGAGGAGAAGGATAGTGGATAGATCAAGGTAACTGGAGATGTCGATTGACATTACATTTGAATAGTTGGAGATTATAGCTCTCAGGGAAATAGTAATAGGGAAGGGTGTTCCACAGGAGAGATGTGCGAGGTATGAAGCTATTGAAGTAGAAGAGACGGCTACATTTAAGATTCTACAGTGAAAGGGCGAGAGCGGGATGCCAGCCTCATAGGGCGCTTGAATTCGCGAAGTCTGGGAACCAGCAAAAGCAGCTCATCAGAGCAATTACCATGAAAGTAAAAGACAGAGAGAGGCGATGATGCGTCTGTGAGAGAGCAACTGTAGATGAGATGCCAGATCAGGGCCAATTATATTACATATCCGCCTCTGGATCTTGTCAAGAACTCAGAGGTAAACAGAAGGTGCACCAGACCATATATGGCAGCAATACACCATGCAAGGGCGAATGGTTGATTTGTATATTTGAAGTATCGATTCCGGGGAGAAAAATTTCCTGGCGCAGCACAGAGAGCCAACTTTCCTTGCGGTGGAAGAAGCAATTGACTCAATGTATTTGTTCCATCTCAGGTCAGCAGTCAACGTGAGACCGAGCAGACGCAGAGAGTTGCTCTCACGAAGTTGACTATCAGACATTCTAATGGGGGGCAGGGAAGGATCTCTATGGTGATTAATAGAGAGTAGTTTAGTTTTTGAGGTTTTAAAGTTGACCAGCCAATTCTTGCCCCAATTAACAACCGATTGGAGGTCCATTTCAAGATGAGCGGCCAGGTTAGTTTGGTCAGCTACACTAGATTTGTTTTTGAGGCAGGAGTAAACTGTAGTGTCGTCCGCGTAGATGCTAACTTGGGAATCTATGGCGTCAGGAAGGTCGTTGATGAAAATAAAGAATAGAGTGGGGCCAAGAATGGAGCCTTGGGGAGCACCTGCGTTCATGGGATAGGAACTGGAGGGGAATCCGTTGAGAACAACCTTCAATTCACGGTTTGACAGGAATGATTGTATTAAGTCAAACAATCGACCTGTAATACCATAACTCTGGATCTTGCGAAGAAGGCCGGCATGCCAAACCCTATCAAATGCTTTCGAGATGTCTAGGGCCACGGCACAAGCCTCACCGTTATCTTGAAGGGCTTGGTAGATGGTTTCAGTGATGACCGTAAACACATCAGCTGAAGATCAGGCGTAGCGGAAACCATATTGCTTGTCTGAGAGCAGGTCATGTGAGGTAAGGTGGTTAACCACTTAAGTGTTGATTAGGGCTTCGAAGACTTTGCCGAAGAGGGGTAGGAGACTAATAGGATGATAATTAGAGGGGTCAGAGGGGTCTCCAGAGTTCTTAAAGACAGGAACAATGGATGAGGACTTCCAGCAGTCAGGAAAACAGGATTCCTTGAGGCAGTAGTTATATAGTTTAGAGAGGGCGGACACTAGCTCAGGCGCGCATTTCTTCAAGACAATGGCTGGTATGCCATCTCCACCACTAGCCTTGTGGGGGTCTAAATTGGAGATAATGCCCAGTACCAATGACGGGGTTATGTGTAAGCCGCTCAATAGGGCTTCAGTTCTTAGAGGGAAGTCTGGTATGGGTACACCGGAGGAGTCGAGCGTTGAATTAAATGAGAATTTCCAAGCAAAGCATTTAACCTTGTTGGTCGAGGTCAGGACCTCGAACTGGTTGAACAAAGGAGATATGGAGGGTTTTCTATTGTTTAGGACGCTCTTGCAGAGCTGCCAATAATCTTTGGAGCCAAATTTGCAAGATGCAATACACTCCTTCATCTGAGCTGCAAATATTGACTTAGCTTCATTGAGGACACGCTTACACTCGTTACGGGTGGAGGCAAAGAGACGTCTATTGCAGTCCGACATGTTACTACGAAATAGGTGAAAGAAGTGGTTCCTATGGGCAATGGCAGCTGAGCAAGCAGTGGAGAACCAAGGGGAGGCATGCGACTTGACCTTAAATTTCCTTGAGGGGATGAAAGCATCGATTCCAGCTTTAACCCAGGATGAGACCTCAGAAGCACATTCTTGGACAGGGAGTGTAAAGACAACATCCCAGAGGACATCATGGAATGAGTCCCAATCTGCTCATTGATAGTAGAATGAGGTTCTAGTGATAGATGGTTCTTTGTGGCGGGTGGAGTTGAAGGAAATGTTAACAGATACTACAGCATGATCGGAGTTACATATATATATATGTTTTATATATCTATACAAAACACCCATATCAGTGTTTTATCTATATAAGACACAAACACACATGCATATATGTGTGTGTGTGTGTGTGTTTTACTTACCTACATAAGAATAATATATATCCTCTCTTGAACATCTCCCTCCATCATCAAGAGGTTACCATCGTTTAACGTTGCATCCACTGGGAAGGCCACATGTCCAGAATATATCCCACTTGACCCCCTTATATTGCCATGTTTGAGAACTCGCAAGTGGGTATGTGGATTTGAAGACATCTTTGACACTCCCTGAGCCTTGGGAAACTTACTGTGAATTGACCTTCCTGTAGGACCATTTGAGTGAGACCGAGACTTTCAGGTTCAACCGTCAGCATGAAGAGGATCTGTGACATGCTGTAAATTAGTTTGTATTGGACATTGGTTGAGGAAGACCTTTGACATCACATCTGCTGCATCAGATGGTGAACGAATGGGTGATAGCATAAATAGGAAATGCATTTGGTGGCTAAAATAAACAGGACACAGGTATCCTGAGTGGAAGGAAATGCATACTTGAATAGGTGACATACTGGAAGAAGGCATAGCCACATGAAGTTGTGTGGGTGTCCAAAGGTTATAAAACCGGTCCGACTCTTGGCCTGACAGAGAGGCTGGTTAGAGTTTCACCGAAGATTTGTTTCCGTCAATTCCTGAGTGCACAATCCTAATCTCGGTGATCGTCACAACTTAAACAAAGATATTTATATTTTTTTTTTTTATATATGTGTTCGTCACATTATTTGAGTCCAGCACCAATATTCCACCTTTGCACAAATGTTACATCCTGCCAATACCTCATAAATAATGGACTATTCTGTTTTGATCATGTGGAAAGACAAAAACTTAGAGATGCTACATGGTTTCAATAAAAAAAAAAAAAGTAAAACTGTTTGACTGCTAATACCTCATGAATAATGAAATAATCTGTTTTGATAGCAGCAACTCTAAGTTCTCGACAAAATCCAAAGATGGATATGTAATGGGATAGGTCCTGACCTGGCATCTCGACTCCAGTCACTTTCTCACACACATGATGTGGCTTCCCTCTGTCTTTTCTACAAATATTTTCATGTCAACTGCTCTGACGAGCTATTTTCACTGGTGCCCCAACTGCATGAATTTAAGTGTGCTACTAGGTTGGCATCACTTTCACTGTCAAAACAATTAAATGTAAATGCCTCTTCTGTTCCAACAGCTTCTTCTCTCACACTTCCTGACAGTGGAACTCCCTTCCTCTTACTTGCTTCCCTGATAACTATAATCTTCAAAAGTTTAAATGTAATGTCAATCGACATCTTCTGATGCTTTGATCTTCATCCCTGCCCTTCTCTTTATCCTTTCCTCAAACTCTTGCTCTCATTCTCTATAACCCCTTGCGTGCTAGCGGCATTCCTGCTTTGCTTGGGGTGAAATGCTTAAAAGTTGGTGAATGTACAAATGCCTTAATTTTATTTTACAAGTAAGAATTTTGTTATGCTTAATACTAGTTCATATCCTATTATTAACATATATAAACATATTATTAGCATGTTTTTTGTGTAAATAGAATGTCTTTTAAAAGGCTGTAATTATACAAAACTATAACATTCAGAAATGTTCTTTTGAGGCAAGTACTGACATAAAATTAGAAAATGCTCAACCCTGTGGTTAAAAAAAATCTATTTCTAATTAAGTTTTCTCATTTTAAGCCTCTGAAAATGCCTGCAGTTGGTACATGATCATGTCTAGGAATGCTAAAATATGCCTGAAATCTGGTGAGATTTTAATTTGAAATATATCACATGTGTCACATGATCAACTAAAAGTGCAAATGGAAAACATTTTGGTAAACAATGCTGAGTGGATTAAAGTGTGGGTTTGGAATTTGGTGACAGTAATTGTGAGTTCAATTTCTGGGTCTAGCATTGTGTACTTGGACTCGGTGGAAACTGAAAGCAATAACTTAGCAGTAGTAAATAAGAACTAGTAAGGTATCACTGGTCATAGACAACAGAGTAAGAACAGTTTATCCCTATAGATTAAATAAAGGGTTCAGTTTTAAATTACCCGATGCTTATCTAGATTGACAATCACTTGATGTTGAAAAAAATCTTCAATGTCTGTTGATGACTTTCTATAAATTAATTTTTTTAATTTTATTTATTTCATATGCTAAATATGACATACTAGAGAAAAAATTATTTGTATTTAAAATAACATAGGTTTTTTCTTTTTCTTTTTAATTAGTTCTTATAAGACATTGTTCTGGAAACTGGTGGAAAATAAACCTGTTGGTTGTTTGTAATCATTTTAAGACCTTCAAAAATACACAAGATGTCAGATATTTTCAAAGGGATTTTTCTGTTAGCTCAATTACTGAGCCAAAATGAAAAATTCTCCTTTCAGTTGTAAATATGTTAATATTTTGCTGTAACCTAGGAAGGGTTACTGAATGAGGAATAACCAAAATGGAGGTTGGAAATGAAATTGCAATCTTTATAACATCAACAAAATACAATACTCACCAGCAGCCTGAAGTAGGTAAACCACTCCTAGTGGTGGACTACATAGCATATTACCCCAACTTACAATAGTGTACAACATATTTATGAGGATTGGGACATACCCATTAGTGTTCATATGTACTGTATATAACACCCCCCATTTTAAATTTACTCTGCACAGTGTCAATATCTCATCACCAAAATGTAACCAAGAAAGGATTACTGAATGAGGAATAACCAAATTGGAGGTTGGAAATGAAATGGTAATCTTTATAACATCAACAAAATACAATAAAAAATATCTGCACATAAATTTTACCTAAATGTAAGCTAGTAATATAAGACATTTGAAAATTATTTGATAATTCATGCACCCTTGTGCAAAAATTGAAACAAAATGAATAATTCCATTATTTACTATTTTCTCATTTTTCCAATGAAATATGACCCAGTGCACATTAGTACTTCGTATGTCCATTCCATGAAGTCGTTCCTTGCAGATTGACCACAAATTCTCAATCGGATTTAAATCAGGAAAGTTTCTAGGCTAATTTATAGTATTTTGATTTGCTCACTGGTAAGGCTTGCCAGTGTATTCGTGCAGAGTTAGAATTATTATACACTACCTTGGTGTAACGTCCATTGCAAATAATGGCTGTAGGACAACTAATTGATAGTTGAGACAATAGGGTGTGGGCATGATAAACATCTAATGTGATCAAAGATGATGCAATATTTTTCAAGGACAAACAAATTTCATCATACTCCCCGAAAATAGATTCATATTACTGCACACCACTGCAGATTACCTAATCTGGTTGACAATACTTCAGCTGATATTTAACTCTTTCAAGTCCACATTCGCGTAATTGATGTATACAGCAAAAAATATTATTGTTTGTTTCACTAGACATATCTAAATGACTTTGACACTTAGAAAAATAATATTGAATTTATTATTATAAATATAGCAATGGGATACTATGTCTGCTTTATCCCATATCAATATGTTTTTGGGACAGTTATGTCCTGCAGGATGTGTTGAAAACAACTGTAGGGCACATATGTCTCAGGAGACTTGAATGGGTTAAAATAATATTGCTACTACAAATACTACGAGTGTAAATAAAGTGACTAAAATTAAGATAAGAGATACAAGACAAAAATTAATGCCACTTTACACTTTAAAATCATTACAGGAGTTGGAAGGAAAGAAATTTTCTTTTGAAAGCTAACTTATCAATTGTCCTTAATTTTTGGCATTATTTTCCTTTTACAATCTTTGCATTGATGAAGCACATTTTGTTTTGTGACTGATCAATGAAATGAATTAATTTCCAACACATGCAAGATATTATTTTAAATTTTCTTTCATTAATCCTATGGCAAACTAATATTTGTACTGACTGCAAAATGTGGCAAACAAAAGAGATAAAAAGTAAGCTTTGAAGTTAATTCCTACTTAAAGATATTTTTTTTCTTAGATTAGTTTTGTCTGTGATCAAATTTGTATCATTCATGAAAAACAAGTGACATTTAAAGCGAATAATTTGTAATTTTAATGGAGTGACTTTTAAAAAGAATATTTGGTGTCGTTTACTGACAATCTGTATGTTTCTCATTTTACCTTTTCATTACTTTTGATGATATATAATGCTTAGCTGGGAAAATTAATCTTCATCACTCCTAACTTAGGATACTCCAATAATAACTCAATATGGCACCTTTTTTTATTTATTTATTTATTTTTGATTCTCTATAACAATCTGAAAATGTCAGCTTTGATTTTGAAATCAAGGCTAAAATATATCAAAGAGATTAATTTGAAATTAAGTCTCGGTATCCAACTTCAACTGAAAATTTACTTGTTTACTTGTCGTGTCTCTTGCTTTGTGGTTTCATGTTTTCATGAGTCAAATTAAGATTTTTCTCAAAAGAAAATATTTTTTAAATTAGTCAACCAGATGAAAATTTATTTGAATATTCAGTGATAAAAATAATTTCAGTTGGAAAAAGCAACAAAATTTCTTCAAATCAGCTATTATTCTCCAATTTTTACAACTGTAAAACAATGTTTTCTACTTTAACTTGAAAAAATATCTTTTTGAAATGGTTTTCTGCTTCACAAAAGCAAAGTCCTTGTTTAAGCTGAAAAAAGTGATGAGTACTTCTGAACAAAAAAAAAAAAGAAATATATTGGATGAAGGGATTCAACATTATTTTTTTCATTTTTTAATCATTTCACTTTGAGCAAGGCAATAAAGCCACTAAGAGGCAAGTGGGTTACTGAATGTAGAAGAATATGTGTAAAAAAAAAACACACTTTAAGGAGAAAAAATCAATAAAAGAACAGGATCTGTCTATATTTCTGAGATGAAGTATTGCAATTAAAATTTTTTTTAAATTTTTGTACTTGTTTAATTTTGCTATTGCAGATTTGTAATTAGCATGTTGGCCAGTTTCTTTTACTCATAATCACACATTCTATCTTCTTGCAATTGATGTTTAGTCCTTTCTTGCTTACCTTCAATACATTCTATAGGAGTTCTTGGAGTTTCCTTTCTGTGTCTGCTATCAACACTATGTCATCTGCATATCTAATGTTAAATTTGTGACTGCCAGTAATGATTCTTTTGTAGGACTGACTCTTCATTTTCTCAGAATTGCCTTGCTGTATCAGGCTGAATATGTCCAATGATAAGATACGTACTTGTCTGACACCCTTTCTATTTTTGTATATTGACTGAATTCATTTTCTGTCTGTATGCAGGCAGTTTGTTTCAGATATAAGTTCTGGATTATTCTAATATCTTTCCCAAATATGTCAAGATTGCTATGCAGATCAAACAGTTCTTTGTGATATTAAAGAAATGAATTTTGTTACAAATATTCACAAGTGAAAGTAGACACTCTTTCAATGACGGCCTTCATACATATGTAAAATACTTTAAAAGGACAAAATGTCCATTTGGTCTGTTGAATTCTCATTACTCTATGTAGGTTTCTTTCTAATCCTAAACTTTTGAATTGTAGAATATGCAATCAATGGTCTTTCATTACGTCTGTTTTGAATGTTAAGTTTGTATGTTTCTTGAAAGCTGTCATGAGGTTTGGGATTTTGTACTGTTGGTCGAGATTAAATTGTTGTTAATGTATGGATCATAAATTGTGGTTATTTGAAAATTTTTAATTTGTCTTCAATGTTTATAGATATTTGCAAAAGTTGAACCAGTTAGAGATCCTATAGCAATACCATCTATTGAGATTTATTTGTGGAGAATATTAAGCTGGTAGAGGGTTATCAGAAAAGAATACTAAAAACAGAATCTGATATTAATGGTACCTTTGGAAGAGTAATAAAGAAATTTGAAATATACTATGTTATGGGATTGACAGTATTTAGTGGAATTGTTGTCTAGAAGATATAGCTTTTCTCTCTTTATTGATGTGCATGTAATATATATATATATATATATATATATATATAAATAATATTGTAATGATAGAATATGGTAATCAGTATGGAATTTCCAGGTGGATATACATCCAGGGAGAGCTCTGTCAAAAGATAGAGTCAAATAATTATTAATTAAAGAATTTCAAACACTTAAAATCCCATAGGTAAAATTTTTTATTTCATGAGAGGTCTAAAGAACAGCAGCTCTCAATCTTCAAGATTTACAAACAAATCACAAATATATATATATATATATATATATATATATATATATATATATATATATATATATATATATATATATACACGCACACACACACACATATAAAAGACAAAAGGAAAACTCAGGTGGTGTGTTTCATCCTCTGTTGGACTTTATCAAGGGAAATGTATGGATTTTATTTTGCAACAACTATTTTAAACAAAAGTAAAAATGTTAGTTTTTGAAAATTTAATTTTAATGTAAGAGACAGTCAGTCATAAATATTCATCAGTTTACCTGAAAACTCTAGGTAAGTTATGGAGGATGGTAAGTGACATAATTTAATGCCTAATGAATGAAAGTGTGTAAATGTTGATTTTTTTTTTTTTTTTAATGCAAATAATATTTAAATTATTTTAGTTTGAGATAAATTTATGTATTATATATTTATTTAAATAAGAGGTTATGAGTTTAACCATTTTCTTTTAATTTTGTAACATTTTTATAATCATGTATGTTGGCTTGAGATAGGAGTAATTCTTTCAGGAATGGAGATGTTAGAAAAAATCTGGGGCACAGATTCTTCTTTTGATAAAATTCAATAGGGGCACTCTTAAGAATTTTCTGTCTTAGTTTCTTTTTTAATAAGTCTGGCATTCTTTAGATTAAAGTCCAGCTGATGACTGAATACGTTGGCTAATGTAAGTTTTCTTTTAAGATATATTTTACCTACATCTGAAATTTTCACACACACACACACATATATATGCACATGTGCACACACACACATTTAGTTACCCCCCCCCCTATTCACACATACATTTTTTTTTTCTTTTATATTTAGGATCATTTTCTTGGTGCCAGGTGAATATTTAAATATAAATTGTCTAATGTCTGAAGACTTTTGGCTTTCAGAAGCCATTATCTAAGAATTTTTTTTTTGTGCCATACCAGTTTTATCATTTCTAAATATATGGTATATTTAGGTAGCAAGAATTCACCCAAACAGGTTTTGTTAAATTCAACTGACAAGGTCTGTCTGTTTAATTTTGCTATTTCAAGTAAGTTATTGTCAAGATAAACTGTCTGAAGTCCATGTACTCTTGACCATCACTGTTTTTTTAACCCCAAACAAGGTGATAATGCCACTCAAGCACAAGGTGCTCCTGAGAGCAAATGTGAATGCAAAAATTTTAGAAGGAACCGGAAATCTAAAACCAGAATCAAGGGATAAACCTCTACTTCTGTTTTAAAGACTGGGGAGGAGTGTGAACTGGATGATAGGTGAACCTATAATTATCAAGAACTGGGTGTTGTCAATGTGGTAAGCGAAGCAAGATTCTGTTGGTTACATTCTTGCATTTACAAACTATAACACACACACCTTCTTTATGTGCTGTGTCCCCTCATGGCTCTCCACAACTTCCTGTTTCTTGTAGCTCTTAATAAATGTTTTCTTTCTGTTATTTCTCCTAAAACCCTGTTTGTCATCCATTTACTCAAGCTCACTAAGTATGTTATGCATTGTTTTCCTCTGTCTGTCTTGTCTTCAATCTTTCCTGTGAATATCAGATTCTCCAAGCCTTCCTTCCTCATTATGTGCCCCAGGAACCTCAACTGTCTCATAGAATATCAAAAAATAGAACCAGTTTCATCATTCTTCTGATCTGTAACCATGTGGGTTATACTCCTTTTTTTTTTTTTCTTTGTCTTGTTTGATTGTCCTGTGAGTGTTAAATTCTCCAAACATTCTTTCCTCATTATATGTTTCAGAAATTTCATCTGTTTCCTTCTAAGTACAAGTTACCTTTTCTTTTTTTTTTTTTTTTTTTTTTTATACTTCCTCATTGCCCACATGTTCCATCCATGGTATTCTCAGCATCTGTCTGAAGAATCACATCTCTGTTGCCTCAGGTGTGTGAGGAAATTGTCTAGCATTCACTGCCATAAAAATGTATTTTCATTACTGCACATATTTGTGTAGGGGTGTTTCCCTCCCCACTCATCTCTATTTATGAGGAATAATGTTTCTAAATCCTTTCTATTCAATTTAACCAACATTAAATATAATGTGATTTGTGGTTTGGGAATCTTTTATTGAACAAAATCAATTTTGGAACAATGTCTCATGAATTAAACTTTCTTCAAGTAACACAAAAGAGCTAACAAAACTAAACATCAAACCCGTATATTGAAATGACTTAAGAACCCAAGTTAATAATTTTATGTTAGTTGTAGACATTTTATATACCCAAAATATTCACCTAATACAAGGCCCAAGGGTCACTCATGGTAGAAGGTTACTGTGTGGAGTTGTATTAGTGTAAGAAAGGACAAGATAATGCGAAAGATAGCTAATTCTAAACTTGAAGATTTAATTAGCAAATAAAATAAAATTTTAGATGTTAGTACAGAATTGAAATACCTTTTAGAACAATGCTTCCCAACATGGGGTGCATGCCCCACTGGTGGAGCATGTGTAGGATGTGCACCCTTCAGCTTACTATACCAACAGAATAAGGGGGCAATTTGAGAATGAGTTATTAACAGTGAATTGTTTGCTAGTGAGCTCAAATTTCATTTTGGATTATGATTTCATGATTAAAATGATCAAAAGTATATTACAGAAACTTTCATTCAAATATTTTATATTTCTGCCTTTCAGTTCTCTATTTTATTTTTTATATATTTTCTTATATTTTATTTTATTTTATATTTTTTATTTTATTTTATATTTTTTTTATATTTTATTATATATTATCTATTATATATTTTATGTATATATATTTAACTGTCTTTTTGTTTTTTAATTTTCCTTTCATGGAAGCCATGGTCTTTGGAGGCTTATTTAGAAGCCTTTTCAGCTTCCTTCATGTGAATTACAGTAAAACTTTGAATATGTAAGAATTAAATATTACAGGGAGTCACCAGAATTTTAGAAATACCAAAGTGGGGCATGGGCCAAAATTGGTTGGGAACCACTGCTTTTAGGGAGAATCAGAAACCCAATCCTAAACAGGAAACAAAGGATGAACTGCTACTCCTGTTAAAAAGACCAGGGACGAGTGTGAATCGGGTGATAAGGTAAAAATCTATACAAAGTGTTAGTGTTGTTATAGTTGTTTTTTTTTGTTTTTTTTTTAATCAAAATCACTATGACAACAGAATGCAGATTTTATCACAGTTGCAATAAGTTTGCCTTTGTAATTAAAACCCAGAAGACAATCTAAGAAAAGGTTGAAAGTCCTTGGGTCAAAAAATTACCACGGTGTCCTCATTGATGAATTTAATCTTAACATCAAGAAAGTGATTAGACAATTGAAAAGGATCAGTATATAAAAATTATACAATATGTCTATATTACTCAGTGAAACATGTTTGAAAATATATAATACCAAATCTGTAAGTGGTAAGGATTATTCCAACAAGGTCTTTTTAATAGAAAAATATTAAAAAGTCTGGCTAAGTTTGACTAAATTTTATTAAATAATACAATCTAATGAGGCAGATATATATATTTGTGCTGAAATAAATTTATAACTGATTTATATGAGGTTTTAAGTTTTTCCTTTTATTTATATATATATATATATATATATATATAGATATAAAGAAATATAGTCTTAAGGAGTGCTATATTTATGGGATAAAGTGCTCAATATCAGAGATAGAGGCGTGTGAATATAAAAGTGAACATAGAATGTTATATGCAATCGCCAGGCCTGTTTCATTGCTATATAGCATGAAACAGACTGTCGCCTAAGTGTTGACTTCTATGTTCACTTTATATATATATATATATATATATATATATATATATATATATATATATAAAGTTAATTTGTCAGAGTTGAATCAGACCAGGAAATGGTAGTATTAAAAAGTGCTCAATACTTGTGTGAAAAATAAAATAAAAGTAAAAAATAACATGTAGAGCTTTTAACTTTAAAAATCAGGAGGTCAGTTGAATCCACTGCCTTGGTTTCAACCTGATGGCATCCTCAGATGATTTTTATCAAATGATCTCTTAATGCTTTACTTAAAAAAAAAAAAAAAAAAAAAAACAGAAAAAAAAAAACACTAATGAACACGGTTATTGTTTTCAAAAATAAATAAACACACAACATTGGGTGTAATAGAAAAGGAGGAGGAGAATGTGAAAAAAGAAAAAGAAAAGCAAAGTTATTATAAAAGTATCAGTTAATTCAAATGTTCATTACTTTTTTTTTTATCCAGTTTCATATGTGCTTAAGAGGAATTTTCTAATATGTTAACAAGGACTCAAGACTTCATTTTTCTGGTTCAGAAAGTTCTTTGGATCCGGAAATGTCATAATTGCTAATTTTTCCCGTTGGCAGAGGTTTACAAATATTGTTGTGGTTGTTATAAGGCTTTGGCTTTTTAAAAATTTTCCACCTTATAATCAGATCCCTGTTTTTATATATATATATATATATATAATTTAGAAAACATATTTTGATACAAGTTCCTTTAACAATGCTTCCTTGGGATTTAAAAATTTGTGTGTATATAATATATACACACATATTTTAAGCTGGCTTACAAATGTTTTAAATCCCAAGGAAGCATTGTTAAAGGAACTTGTATCAAAATGTTTTCTAAATTTTCATATCTTTACATCCAACATTTATTTCCCAGCATGCATCTTTCGAATGCATTGTTCACTGGACAAATAATTACCAAATATGGTACATTATTGTACAGTTTATTGTACAGACATGTTCAACATATTCTGCATATTTCAATGACTTTTTACTTTTTATACTTGTCTGATTCTTTCAAGTATTCTTGACATAAAATCTCAATATTTAGTTCCTTTTTTTTCTTTTTTCATATCCACCATAAACTTTTGGTGACCCAGCTCCATATTTGTCATTCAATTTATACATACACTGCATGTTAGTTTTTTATTTTTCTAACAGTCTGACCTTTTCTTGGAAAATTATTGATTAGTATTTGTTTAAAATGCCATCAACACTTGCATCTCAATCAGAAGCAATTGCAAAGGTTGAACTAAGTAAAATAACTAAAATAACACACAAAGATCGAGACATCACCAACAAGATCAGTGCTTGCCACATGAATTTTAATGAATTAAATTTACAGTCAGGAGAATTTCAACAAATTTTCTTTAAAACTAAAACTGCCATACCAATAGATCTTAGAAAATTAGTTTTGTACTTTTTCTTAATTTTTCTTTGTGAAGCCTTGTGCTGGTAAAAGGCAAATTGAAACGATATAATTGTTATTGTCTTTCTGATCTATAATGAAAGACAACTGAATGCCAGACATCTCTTACAAAAAGAAAGTAACAAACAAGAAACACTTTATTCCATAAAAATGTAATTATTTTTCTCAAACAGTAATATTAACTGTTCAGTCATTTACACTCTTTATATTGGGACTATTGTCTTCAACTTTGTTATCATAACATTTCAGCCACTGTGCAATCTGGCCTTCCCGAAATGTGTATTGATCTAAGTAACCTACAGTGAATTCTGTAACTGAACCCTTTATTTAATCTATGGAGATAGACTGTTCTTGTTCCACTGCTCATGTCTAGGGATAGTGTATGTGATGTCTCATTCTTATTTTTATTTAGTCCGTTCAATTATTGCTTGCACATTTCCATCAAGTGTAAGTATACACTGCCTAACTCAGGGATTGAACTCACAAGCACTACGTCATCAAATTTAGCAAACAAACACTTTAATCCACTAGGCCATTGTGCCACAGGATTTACTGTAGTCAACTTGGAGCCTTAAACCTAAACTAGCTGCTGATTAGTTTTCAATTGCAGTCATGTTTTGACTGCTGCTGCCAGTCATGTTTGACTGCTGCTGATGCAGTCATTTGTATTTCTTTCTTTATTAGCAGCTCCCATATTGTATTTATTTCTATGCTAGGTCTACTAATGAAGTCCTCATAGCATACATGCAAATTCTTTCAGAACTCATCCAGAAATTCGGACAGAAATTAACTCTTCACTTATTGAATGCCAAATGTTTCCTGTATGGCATTTATTACCATTATATCAAGTGAATATCTTACTGGCATTATTTTTACTTAGACGCCTTTTCTATTAAATCATTCAATCTTGTTGACTTGTAAATTTCAGACAGCACTACAATCATTGCTGATCTGTTCATGGCAAAAAGTTTAATCTCTCCAGCACACCCTTTTTAAGAGCATGTATGTGATTTCATATTTGCTGCTGCAATTTTGCACCTCAAATTGCACTTCACAGGGTTTTCTTTCAGACAAGCAATATAGCTTTCATGTCTCATATGTGTTAACTGTTATTAGATATAAGCTTTAGATAAGAATGGTGAGCTTCTACGATTGCACTTGAATATCTCAAAGGCATTTAACAGGGTTTGGTCTGGTGGTCTTCACAAGTTAAAAGGTTATGGTATTTCTGGACAAATTTTTGATCTGATTCAGGCTTTTTTATTGAATTGTGAAATTAAAGTTGACTTGAATGGCCACTCTTCTAGATCTTTTTGTATTAATGCTGGTGTGCCTCAGGGCTCTATCTT